>OY856409.1:1557813071-1558290571 GCA_963693085.1 Alisma plantago-aquatica
AAGTAGGAAAAACTCAAGCAACATATCATACAAGAACAATCATTTCATCCAATATCATATGCCAAGTAATTTACTACGCATATAATGCAAGCATATTATATAATAAGCCAAGTAATATGTAATGGCGTACCTTCCAAAGAGATAACTTAATCACATATTCCTCATGTCATCTATATCTTTGATTAAGCCTGATCAAGACAAGATCATATATTAATACCAGGTACTCATCATATCAACCCTAGTTAGGTCCATATTAGGGTTTGTTTATCTCATTATGATACATACATTATTACTTGTCTTATCTTCATCCTTATGTGGGATATATATTTCTGATGTTATGTTCCAGATTAGGATACATAATCAGAATATCAGGTTTCATATCATTATTTATACATATTAACCCTATGTTACATGTATTACTCAAATTAGAGTTTCATCACATGTTTCAAGGTTCATCTTAATATAATAGTGAGTATATGCATCATCATGATCTCATATATAAATCTGAGGTTCCAGCAACTGATATGAGCTTACTCTTTAAATTTCATCATTTATTGAGCATGTATGTATTTATTGTATATTAATTAGGGTTAAAAGCCCTAATTAGCAACATTAGGTAAATTACATGATTTTGTACATCAACATCATTATTTATGACTTCAATTGGATTATAAACATGATTATGGACTTACTAACATTTTTCTATAATTTTATATCATCATTAACTATTTATTACTCATGAACTAAGCATAATACATCTTACATGATATCACTAATATTAGAGCATTAAAAGGATGATATTATGCATCCATATTGTTCTATGCATTTTTCTAAACATTTTGGTACCTTATTTGTATTTTTCTAATAAGCAGGCTAATTTCTATGAATTATGCAAGATCTAACAATTTCTGAAGGAATTACCTTAATCGGCCAATCCAAGGTGGCCACGTGTCCTGTGGGAGGGGAGATCCTTGATGAGCCGGTTGGTCTAGCTCCTGGACCCAGTTGGATGGAAATTGGGCCCAGTCCCTCTCCCTTCTCTCACACGCGACTGGACTCTCTCTGTCCTCGCGCTTTCTCACGTTCTCATGCTTGCCGTTGTGTGGCTCCCTGTTCCTCTGCGTGCGCCGCCGCCTGGCCCAACTTCGGTGATGCATGGTAACCACTTCCTAGCTCCTTGCACACACCTGGTGGTGCCCAAACCCTCACGGATTCAATCCCTGAGGTTTCGGCCTATTTAAAACCTACGACGCCCTCCAGATCTCTGGGTCGAGGTGAGAACGTCGATGTCATGGGAACGACTCTGGCAAGGAGTTGGTCAATCTCTAGGTATTCCTCGCCCACTGATTGATGTGCCAAGGGGTTCGCTAGACCCTTTTTGTCCTTCTTGGCTTGTCAGACACAAAGACAAGGCTTCAAAACTTTGCCTGCTAGGAGCCTGCCGCCCATGGTTGATCCCCATCCTACACGATGTTTGATCCTTGACTCCAGCATGTGTGAGGTGGTCAGGTCTGTTCCTGGCATCGTTGTTGGTTCAGGCCCGACCGAGGGAACCAACACGATACGCTCATCTTCTCCTTCCTTTGGTTCCTTTATGGCTTCTCTACATCGTGGAGCCATAGTTGCACGGCTCTCCTCCAGTGAGGATGCCTCGCCTCACGCCTGACACTGTGGGCATGAGCGCCGCGTCACGCCAGAATGAAGGCAAGGAGTCTTGCACTCCTCAACCTCCGTCTCCTATCTGTGGTCGGATATTGCAAGTCACTCCTAACTGTTGACGCGTAGAATACTCATCGCTGCTCTCATCCTCTCCCTGCAGCTGCCGATGGAGAGGTTGGCTAAAGGTATGATGCAGTTGTCTCATGAGACCTTGAACTGCAGCTCTTGACGAGGCAAGTGGTCTCGCTCTCCGCTCACCCCATGAACACTGATCGTGGCTGGAGAAACACTCGTGTCGCTTCTCTAGTTAAGCGTAGACTAAAGATGTTATCGGTGTCTCTAGATCATGCAATCCTACGGTCCTAGTTCCTTCTCTAAAGACCTATCCAAGGATACTAAGACTCCATGATTCCTCATCTGTGGACTCTCCTTTCTCAAGGAAGCTTTACAAATACATATCATAACTACTAGGTCAAAGATAATCTTGCACCTTGGTCCAACTTACATAATACATCAATTAATCGATTAATTCCTTGAAAAAAGTACATATATCTAAGAACATCAAATTTAATGTCACAATAAACACTTGGACCTCTTAATATTATTCAACCTTATGATTTCACTTATGTCGTTGGATGATTAAGGACTCCAAAAGTCTACTCCATCACATCCTACACACCTTAAAAGAAATTCCATCCTTGGAATTAAGCCAGAAAACCACTTTGTCACATCATATACATCTTAAAATAACTTTTGTCCTCGATAGTAAGCCATACTCATACTTCTAGGGAAAACATTCTCTTGCCTTCATCCACCTATAGGCACCATTCTATGTACAACATAGACAAAAGCTCCAGAACTATATCCAAGCTACTAGGATGTTTTCAAACATCTAAGGTGATACAAGGGTGAACCATTCATCATATAACATTGTTTAGGGGCTTAGGCTACATCATGACGTATCTCATTTGCTAGGGTTGCATCTTTATCTTTACCCATGCATTAGGGTTTCCACATCATATTATCATGTTCCAAAGGAGTTAACCCAAGTTAACCCATTACATCAATGTGTTATAATCATTATATTGTGCTTACTATCACACTATATTTTTCATCTTTGTTAAGCACTAAGATTTTCACCTCATGTAACATGTTTCATTTATATGATCTTATTTCATTGTTCATAATAAATTGCAAGATTTACTAGTGATTTCTTCATAAGATTAACCAACAAATATCACATTATCATTGTTATTCATAATTATGGCTAACCATTTATGCATTGATATCCATTAAACCATTTTTAGATCTCCATCTCATCATGTATACATATCACATCTAGAGATTAGATCACAGACTTACATATATTATATCATGGTTGTGTTAACAAACTTATACAGGTGGCTCGTGAAACATGTATCAAAACTTTATATAGTCCAAATGAGGTTCCTCTAACCCATACCACGAGGGTAGTGCCATGCTCAGTCTCTCTGAGCTAACTCAACTCTATGAGTATATCATATGCATATACTTTATCTTTCCTCTCTTAGTCTAGGGTTCACAGATTACCTCATTGGGACTGGCGATAGATTTATAAGCTCTAGCCACATAGGCACAAACCAAAACATGATATGGCTTACTGTTCACAGATCTTACCTGTGAGAACTATTTCTCAACACTCTTTCTCTTATATACACACCACTAGATTCCTATATGGGGACCAACAACCCAATCATGAGGCTGTACAAAAACTAACACAACTACCTCCTTCAGGGTCTTGGGCTCTCTCCCTCACCCAGATGGAAGGCACTCATATTCATGCTCTCATATGCACACATATAACAAGCCTCTCTCTATATCCAAGGTTTGATCCTCCCAAGGACATCTAGGGTTCAAGAAAACTATAGGAATCATGCATCGAGCGACTCAACTCAATCACTCAGGAGCATTCTAGTTTAGGACATATCACATATTTCTCATATTTCTCATATCATGGAGTCTAGGTTCTCTGACCTTCTCCCTGTGGGTCCCTCTCTCTCTTGATCTAACCCCAAAACTAGTCCTAACACTAGAGGTCCTCCTTTGTAAAAGAGATTGAGGCTCATGCTGAGTCACAACCTTGTCTTAACTTAACATATCTTGTCTCATAACATCCTAGTTACTTGCATCATCAAAACTTATCTCAAATCCTTAAAACTGAACTTAAGTCCTCAAAGACAAACATAGATCATCATAACAACCTTATGTCATCTATGTAAGACTTACATCATAACATCAAAACTTCTTATCATCTATTCCATCTATCACATATTCTAACAAGGCTCTAGACATCTAATCTAGAACTACTCTCTCTTCTAGACTGATTCATTCACTTTCACTTAGGTTGCGTGATCACCTTCTACTTGTATATGTGTGGGGACACATTTTTGTAATACATATACATAATAAAATATTATATAGTTCTTCTCCGATAAAGCATGCGTCAGAGAAAACTACCAAGGTTCGATCCGATTGGAATCAAAAACCAAATCCTAAAAACAAGTGGCCCACACATAGTAGAGAGTATAGTGCCATGAAAACTAGTGAAAAGGGTGACAACAAAGTGTAGTCTAGTGTATCTACTCTAGACAACGAGCACCATATGTCTAGGGTTTCTCTTCCCTTGATGTACGTCATTTCAAAATAATGCAACGTCCCATACCGCTACCCTATAAGAAAAGAACGACATCTAAGGACCTGCTATACCACAAGCACTAGTTAGACCTAGTTCTCAGACATCTAGGTGCTAACCTAGAGGCTAGGCCATATCCAGTCTCTAAAAGACAATTAATCTAACCCTAGAGATTTTTATGTTCAAGGTTCTTTGGTTTTGAGTTGCATAATGAGAAAATGTCAGGCTTTGCTATTTTTCATGCTCTGATACCACCTGTGATGTCCCCGGATTTTCTAAAACTTAATTTGATGTGTGACGTCCAAATTGAAACCCTCACCTCAGTGAGAATCCCAATTTAAACACCACACACTAGGATAAGAAGAAGAAAATCAGAGGAGGTGAGAAGGAAACAACCAGTAGCACATGCACATGAACAATAATAAAACCATACAACACATGTTCACCATTCAACATATAATTACAACATGAATTGTTACAACATTTGATATTACATATTGAACAGCAAACTATACATATACATGTACTACCACTAAACTACATGATCTTAAGACAACAGGTCCACCTGTACATCAGCTCGCTATACAACTCTCAACTATCCTGGATCTTCAAGAGCATAACCACAACCTAAACAAAAGATTACATGCGGTACACGTCAGCACAATATTCAAGAATATTGTACTGAGTACGCTATGTGTCTTTTATGTACCTCTCATCATATCTTGGCAATAAGATAAAACTAATACTTGGTAGTAACAAAAGAAATATAACAAAAGGCATATACTCGAACAAAGATGTTTATTAATAAAAGAGAACACATGTTTTAGCATGACTTTCCATTATATGTAAAGTTGATAAACCACATGCACTATTCTACCAAAGAGATTTAATGCTCACATGTACTATTCTTCCAAAGAGATTTAGTACTTTCATAATGCACTATTCTACCAAAGAGATTTAGTGCTCACATGTACTATTCTACCAAAGAGATTTAATACTTTCATCAATGCACTATTCTACCAAAGAGATTTAGTGCTACAATATAATGGATCAAATATCTTATGTTTCATGTGCTCATAGACATAAGTATGAAAAACTCAAGCAACATAGCATACAAGAACAATCATTTCATCCAATATCATATGCCAAGTAATTTACTACGCATATAACGCAAGCATATTGTATAATAAGCCAAGTAAGAGGTAATGGTGTACCTTCCAAAAAGATAATTTAATCACATATTCCTCATGTCATCTATATCTTTGATTAAGCCTGATCAAGACAAGATCATATATTAATATCAGGTTCTCATCATATCAACCCTAGTTAGGTCCATATTAGGGTTTGCTTATCTCATTATGATACATACATTATTACTTGTCTTATCTTCATCCTTATGTGGGATTTATATTACTGGTGTTATGTTCCAGATTAGGATACATAATCTGAATATCATGTTTCATATCATTATGTATACATATTAACCCTAAGTTACATGTATTACTCAAATTAGAGTTTCATAACATGTTTCAAGGTTCATCTTAATATAACAGGGATTATATGCATCATCATGATCTCATATATAAATTTGAGGTTCCAGATACTGATATGAGCTTACTTTGTAAATTTCATCATTTATTGAGCATGTATGCATTTATTGTATATTAATTAGGGTTATAAGCCCTAATTAGCAACATTAGGTAAATTACATGATTATGTACATCAACATCATTATTTATGACTTCAATTGGATTATAAACATGATTATGGACTTTCTGACATTTTTCTATAATTTTATATCATCATTTATTATTTATTACTCATGAACTAAGCATAATACATCTTACAGGATATCACTGATATTAGAGCATTAAAAGGATGATATTATGCTTCCATATTGTTCTACGCATTTTTCTGAACATTTTGGTACCTTATTTGTATTTTTCTAATAAGCAGGCTAATTTCTATGAATTATGCAAGATCTAACAATTTCTGAAGGAATTACCTTAATCGGCCAATCCAAGGCGGCCACGTGTCATGTGGGAGGGGAGCTCCTTGATGAGTCGGCTGGTCTAGCTCCTAGACCCAGTTGGCTGGAAATTGGGCCCGGTCCCTCTCCCTTCTCTCACACGCGACTGGACTCTCTCTGTCCTCGCGCTTTCTCGCGTTCTCATGCTTGTCGTTGTGTGGCTCCGTGTTCCGCTGCGTGCGCCGCCGCCTGGCCCAGCTTCGATGAGGCATGTTAGCCACTTCCTAGCTCCTTGCACACACCTGGCGGTGCCCAAACCCTCACGGATTCAATCCCTGAGGTTCCGTCCTCTTTAAAACATGTGACGCCCTCCAGATCTCTGGGTCGAGGTGAGAACGCCGCTTCCATGGGAACGACTTTGGCAAGGAGTTGGTCAATCTCCGGGTATTCATCGCCCACTGATTGATATGCGAAGGGGTTCGCTAGACCCTTGTTGTCCTTCTTGGCTTGTCAAACACAAAAACACGACTTCAAAACTTTGCCTGCTAGGAGCTTGCCGCTCATGGTTGATCCCCAGCATGCATGACATTTGCTCCTTGACCCCAGCATGCGTGAGGTGGCCAGGTCTGTTCCTGGCATCATTGTTGGGTCAGGCCCGGCTGAGGGAACCAACATGTATGCTCATCTTCTCCTTCCTTTGGTTCCTCCATGGCTTCTCTACGTCGTGGAGCCATAGCTGCACGACTCTCCTCGAGCGAGGATGCCTCGCCTCACGCCTAACACTGCGGGCTTGAGCTCCGCGTCACGCCAGAACGAAGGCTAGGAGTCTTGCGCTCCTCAACCTCTGTCTCCTATCTATGGTCAGATATTGCAAGTCACTCCTAACTATTGACGCGTAGAATACAAATTGTTTCTCTCATCCTCTCCCTGCAACTGTCGATGGAGAGGTAGGCTAGAGGTATGATGTAGTTGTCTCGTGAGACCTTGAACTACATCTCTTGACGAGGCAAGTGGTCTTTCTCTCCACTCACCCCACGAACGTTGATCGTGTCTGGAGAAACACTCACGTCGCTGCTCTAGTTAAGTGTAGATTAAAGATGTTATCGGCGTCTCTAGATCATGCAATCCTATGGTCCTAGTTCCTTCTCCGAAGACCTATCCAAGGATACTAAGACTCCATCATTCTCCATCTGTGGACTCTCCTTTCTCAAGGAAGCTTTACAAATACATATCACAACTACTAGGTCAAAGATAATCTTGCACCTTGGTCCAACTTACATAATACATCAATTAAATATTAATTCCTTGAAAAAGGTACATATATCTAAGAACATCAAATGTAATGTCACAATAAACACTTGGACCTCTTAATATTATTCAACCTTATGATTTCACTTATGTCGTTGGATGATTAAGGACTCCAAAAGTCTGCTCCATCACATCCTACACACCTTAAAAGAAATTCCATCCTCAGAATTAAGCCAGAAAACCACTTTGTCACAAGAAGAAGGAAAGGGCAGTGTACTACTTGAGTCGGGTAGTTTTTTCCCTATGAGAAGAACAAGAACTACTCTCATATGGAGAAGACGTACTTTGTTACGACCCCATCTGAGCTTAATTGGTAAACTAGGGTTTACCTAGACAATTGCAAAGATTAATTGGAATAATCATTCTTGAAATATAATTAATGACGTAACACAATTAGGATGTTTTAACTATGATAAGAAGTTTAAGTCTTCTTTTGTCTTGAGAATTAGGGTTTGAGAAACATAAACCCTAATCGGCCCAAAATAGGGTTTTGATGATACATGAACACAAAATTTAATAAGTATAGTGTCTCAATAAATGATTTTTAGTATTTTATGTGTAACTCTGATTTACTTCAAATTTTAATATGATTTGGATATATAAAATGTGAACAACATTGGTAAATATCAGAATTTTTGAAGAATGTTATGACCTGTTTATCGGTTGAGTTTCAAACTCGACCGATCATATTTCCATATTTATATAGCAGTGTGGTAATTGAATTTTATCTTTTTATTGGTATATACAATTGATCTCAAATTTAACTGTGCTTGAAAAACACAGTTTTATACACTCTGTTAAATTGGAATAATTTTTGGATGATTTTTGATCTCTACAGTGAGGGTGTCGGTCGAGTTCTGTGCAGGACAAACTCGACCGAATCTGCTGCATACTGCAATATAGCAGTGCACTGTTCTATTTTTAATTATTTATTGGTAACTCCAAATGATCTCAAATTTTAAATGAAGCTTTATAGATCAATTATAAACAACTTGCTAAATTCCCATAATTGTTAGAGAAGGTTTGATCTCTGAAATAAACGAATTACAGTAACTTTTTGTAACTGAATATTCAGCCAATATAATAAAAGTTGAGTGTTGGGTCAATATGCAATTGACCCAAGCAGCTCAAATTGACTTATATGATCGACCACACACACACACAGCTCTCATTCTTCGTCATCCATCCCAGAGAAACAAAAATCTAGAGAGACAGGGAGAGTTAGGGCTTGAGTGGAGAAAGAGGAGGAATTGCTGACCTAGGGTTTTGCGGTCCGAGGAATGGTGAAATCAAGTAAGTTTGGATTCTTTGCATAGACTTTTATGGTGAATCTTCTCTCTCATGTCAAGATTCCATCCATGCTCTGATTTGATCCAATATGATGTCGAAATTCCCTCTTTTCTCACCCTTTCTTCATAATCCCTCATTTTCAAGGTTTCCGAGTTGAATGGAAGAAGAATTGGGAGATTTGCTAGGGATTTGATATGAGTTCGAGATCCCCTGAGTTGAGCTGCAGTTTTGAGGTGTTTTCACACCTTAGGGTGAGTGGGTATTTCCTTTAAACAGTATAATGCACGAAATTTGATTATAGCATCCAAATCCCTAATTGCTTGGTATGTGATTCTAAACCCTGAAATGTCCGTTTAATTTAAGTTGTTGCAAATTGATATGATATGGATTCCTTCTCTGTTTGAATGACTCTTTGATGGTAGATTCACATCAGAAACGTATACAACACATCCTAGTAAGAATGCTTTTCAGATTTATACCATATGATGTAATTAGGGTTTAGCCTAATTGAGATATCACTAGAGTTTCAACCTTATTGAAGAGGACTAGTAATCTTATCAGTGGTTAGGATGTACCTCATGTGTTACCTTATTTGAATTTTATTCTTGGTGCATGATATCTCAGTGAATAGCATGGAAACCTAAATTTAGTTCAATTTCCATGGGTTCATACATATATTGACTGTATATAATTGTTGAAAGCAGTCTTTAATTTGTGAATGTTTATATCGTGTGAAATCCTTATGAGAGCCATGTGATAAGTGAATGAGGCAAATGAAACCCTAAGAGCAGGGTGTTTCTATGTGATAAGAGAATAAGGAAAGGAAACCCTAAGGATAGGGTGTTCTATGAATTAAGTTATGGTGATATGAAAGGTTTCCATATGAGATGTGGTGATGCTTAACTGTTGAATTGTATGTTGTTTGTGCATTTAACTTTACATGCGTGTTCTCTTTGAGTTGGTATATATATACTACAGGGTTTCTTATTTTCACAATACATATCTCGTGAATTGCAGGTGATGAGATATGACATGCCCTAGAAAGGGATGTTACTGAGATCATGCAGATATGTATGAAATGTTAGAATGAGAATACTTGTTGGGCAGACATGATATATGTTTGAATACATGAGCTATGATGTTTTATATGATATGATATGGCAGGCCGTGTGAGCCTTGTGAGAAATGTAAAATGAGTTATGATTTTTGTTTAAAATGTATCTATAATGTTAAGGTTAGACTTAGGTGCCCTGAACACCATAGAACCCCTTTGGGAGATTTGCGCCTTAGGGGTGAAACTTGTGTCCAACATCAACCGGTTGAGTAATTCTGGTGGCACGAGGGTTGATAGGGGTTATTCAACAATAATCCATGCGTGTGTCACGGTGGTAACCCAGTGTAGACTCTCCGCCTGTGTGCTCAGGTTAGAGGAGGAGTCTAGAGCACTCGGAGTTAGTGCAATGAGGCCGGAGAGCCTGTGGGCCGGAGAGCCCGTGGGTCCTGTAGCAGAATAGGACTGGCAGTCAGACTTAGCATTTCCCGGGTGTGTCGCTAAGTCTTGTACGGTGTGGCCGTAGTGCACTGCGAGTCTCTATGCAGAGTACACTGCATAGATCAGGGCATAAGCTAAAATATGATCATATAGGTTCACAAAGTTCCTTATAAATGAAAGAGTTAAGGAAGACTAGAGCATAGTCTTCTAGTAGTTATTCTTTGGATGCAATATTTACATTCTTGTTATTTCAATTATATTGTTTTAGAACTGCTCAGTGTAGTAATTATTGTTGTTAAATTTCATAACGTTTACTCAAAGTTATATCTGTAATCACATTAGTTCCTTAGACTGTTTCTTTGAAGTACTCATTCACTGAGCGAGTAGGCTCACCCCTCTACTCAAACATTTTAGGATTAACCGCGTGGACTTGAAGATGGTCAGAGCATCAGTGTAGATCTTCTACAAGAGTTAAGCACAAGATTAGTTGAGTCAGTCGGTCCTTGTCACTCTAGGTCCTCAGTAAGAGATAAGAGAGAGAGTTGTAATTACGATGTGTAATATTATTCCTCTTTTGAAATTGTATGCTATTAGTAGGTCTTATGTGCATAAGGTGTGAGAGACATCATGAATGTTTATACATGTATCTTTACTATTAAAGTCTGATTAGTAAAAGAAATGTTCAGATTCCCTTGTTAAAATGATTTATGTGGTTCAGTGCGAAGAAACAAGAGTTTTAACAGAAAAGTAAAGAAAAGAAAAAAAAAAGTTAAGGGTGTTCTTTGTATTACATATAAGTCCTATCTTATGCCCTAATCTCATGATTTGAGGAAATTGTGAGATCGGGGTGTAACATACTTAGCCTTAGTTTAGGCCTCTCAGAAACTCATACACTACTTTCTGGCCCACAAGGTTTGGTACATCGCAAAAATGGATCCGATCAAATGTTTGAGAAGCCTTGTTAGGTCGACTGGCAAGGTGGCAAATGTTACTCATTGAATTTGATCTCAAGTTTGTCCACCAAAAATCAAAGCCCAAGTCATTGGTACGTATATGGAGGAGGATGGATGGAACAACTCTTAGATGGCATTATTTTTCCATATAACTTTTGAAATTAAATGTTGTGTGTGTTAAACTACTAGTACTTTCTATTGTTGTATGTGTTAAGCAAGTCTTCTGTGTTGCTTGCAATTTTTTAATTTTGGATTTAACTAGTTCATTGTGTTACAAATCAAATGTATTTTACTTAATCGCAATGGATACTTCTCATGGTCTTCAGTGCATGTGTGGAAAATTAGTCACACTAGGTGTTAAAATTGAAGATGAATGTTGTATTATTTTGAGTGCTTGAGTAAACATCATACAAATTATATTAAACATGTTCAACAAGAGAGGTAAATGATACAAATGCCAAAAATACAAATACTAATACTTATAGAAAATATAAGGTTATAAATTTTGACAACAATAATTGTAGGGAGAAAGATCAATGCCAATACTTTCACTAGGTGATTGAAGTCCCACCTACTTCAAAATCCTTGCAAATTAAAATTAAGTTATTCAACTACAAATGCAATTTTTCTAGGTCCAGTTGATGGACCTAAATGGGACAGGCGATGAACCTAAATCACTATGTTGAGATAAATCACGATGTAAAGATGTGTGCCAGTCATATAAGATTGAGTATGAAGTGATGTATGTCAAAGTTAATAGGTTGGAGGACACCAGTCACATTTTATAAATACCTTCCCCTCCACTTACCCGTTGAATAAAACATAATTATCATAAATGGGACATTGTTTCTGATTTGTGGATGAGTTTTTCTTTATTTGGGACTAAAACTTCACTTATATGGAAAATATATTTTCTTATTAGTACCAGTTCTAAAGTGTAGATGTTAATTTTAAATAGCTTGTTTATTTTCATATTTGACACAAAGTTCATAGTTGATACGTTACTCTTCCTTTTTGTATGTTAATTATAAATGCTAAAATTCATGTTTTAAAACTTTGATTACTTATTATTCTTGTTTTAGAACACTGAATAGGTCATTGTCTATTGTATTGTATCTTAATTTTAGATTAACATAACATATTTTCAAAATTATACCAACAATGATGAGATTTTCTTGTAGTGGTTTCATGAGAATATGAATCGACTTCGATGTATTTGGGATGCAGATGATGCTCTAGGTGATGTAGGATGTCAATATGATTTAGATATATGTGCAAATGGGAAATTCACCAGTTAGGCTTGGAGGGAGGCATTTCATGGTTTTCACACAACACTGGAGATAAGTGAATCCAAACATGAATATGATTAAAGTAGGTGCAAATTTATGAAACATGTAGACACAATTGTCTGGAACATTAAACACATTCATCTAGTAGGATTAGTGTACGGACCTCAGTTATTGAAAATTTCTCCACCTAATTCTACAAAATAATAACCATATTTTGATATTTCATGTACATGATAACCATCTATTCAAGATGCTGGACTAATATGCCCAATGGGAGCGAACATAACCCCAGGATGGTTGGTGACAATGATGATAGTACTAATTGTTAAGAAGAAATGTGCCACTTAACAGTTGTGTTGGATGCAAGAGTAGGTGGGAAAAATTTACTTACTGGAAGTATATTTTGATTATTGTCATTCATTTCCTAGTTGTATTTCTGTTTCATTTCCCAATTCATACATATGTATTCCCCATTAGTCATGGAACAAAACAAGCATTTGCCACAAGTTCAATTTGTAATTTTTCAATTCCCTAAACATGAGTATGCTATACTCTTAATTGGATGGGTAGTCAATTATTTAGATTTGATTTGTTAGAATTATATTCGTATATGAAGTTACTACTATATAGAAATATATATATGCATTATTGAATATGTGAATGTATTCATCATACAATAATAATAATCATGTTATATATATGAACTTATATTACATAATGTACCTATTCGCATAAAAAAGGGTATGTATACATATTTTCATAAGCATAGAGGTAGAAATAGATATAAGATCTATGAATTTATTTCATGATATATTTTCTACTTTAGTATAATTACACAATGTTCATTATATTTTTACACAAGTACAATTGAAACAATGGAACTACATAAGCATAACCAGATTGGGATTTCATCAATATAAATAGAACACGACTGACAAGATCAAAACAAGAATAGAACCACACTAGGTTTCTGGAAAAAATTAGACTGGATTTGTATCAATCTAATCTAGATATCTAGACTACTCTTGACTAACCCAATCCAGATAGGGTATTCAAAATTTCCTTTTCCTCACCCTAGAGTGAAAAATAGAATCTGGTTGCATACTTGAAGGATCTTTTATTGCATCTACTTGAACTCATTTTTGTTAAAATGAAATATTTCATCAAGTTCCTATTTTTATTTTAAACAAAGGAAATTTATGCACTGGGTCCTTTAATTGTGATGAAGGTAAACATGAGTGAGGGTGAGAGCATTCTCAGTGAAAGAAATAATGGTTATCGTTGGCTTAAAGATGTCGATGGTCATGTCTGAGGAAAGAACGGTAGATTCGGGATGGGTGTCACAGGTGATGACAGGAGTAGCGATCCTCTACTAGAATTGTTTCAATCATTGATGGGTGACGGAAGCAACTCTTTCTGAGACCACATCAGCTTCTATCAGCCTCATGGTTCTCCCATAAAAGGACAACAAACAAGGGGTGGACCTAGTGTTCTGGATAGAGACATAGTATCTGACGTTTGAATGCAAATGAAACTTCCTCACTTGAGGGTGAATGAGTCAGGATGGACATCAATTATAGAGGCATGTGTGGGTCTGTTACAACTGACATTTTGGACAACAAGGATACTAATCAATGCTCCCTTCCTTTAATAATGATGGTTGTAGTGTTTCCTTCTCTTTCATGAATTCTAAAAACTACTTATCAATATGAATAGGTGACTATGGTTACACATTTGAACCAGAGATCATTCAAAGATGAAACTAAAGGTAGTGTGGCTCAATGTTCCTGATGTGTTGACGCTAACACACAAAATTTACTATAGAAAATTTCTCTAGAGTTTAACCTTTAATAGTTATCAATCCACTTGTAAACAAGTGTATTGATTTTAGTATAGAAGGTATCAGCCATGTAATGACCTGAAAATTATGTATAATCTTAGTTTAACCTTTCTCCTTAGCTTTTCCTTTCATTTTTGTCCTTGATGTTGATTAGTGGAAATAAAGGTTTGGTGTACATTTGTTCCCTATTTTTGCCATTATAAGGATTTATGCACAAATACCTCAATAAAACTTATAAAAGGGTTTAATTTGCTTAAGTGGGATAAGGATAAAATAAAATCAAAATAGAAGTTTCTATGGCCATTTTGAACAAGAAAAAGGAAAGAAAATTCGAAAACCAAGAAAATGTGACATTAAATGAAGTCATTTTTCAAACAAGTGAAAATAAGAGTAAATTGCCTAAAATCTATAAAAGGGGAACTCAAAAGATAATTCTAAGTCCAAAAATGACTTAGAGGATTGGATTTGCTATCCAAAAAGGACTAGCAGCGCAACTTGTTGCCCATCCTCTTCTTCGATGTAAATCCTTTCTCATATTAAATAAGTATATAAATTATAAGGAAAACTTAAACAAAAAAATCATTTTATTTTAGTTTAAGTTTACTTGAGTGATAAGTTTCACCATTTTTGGGAAATAGGTAATTATAATTGCATTAATTGAATGGGAAAATAGGAGATATCTCAAAAATATAAAATAAAACAATTAATGACTCCAAAAGTAACACATGATGCCAAAATCATGATCTACACATTAAAATATGTCTTTGGGTGAATTTTCACTCTATTTGGAGAATGTTTGATGAAAAGGTGAGGTTAGGAGAGAGAAAGTGTGTAGAACCTTCAAAACATTAAATAAATGCACAAACAACTTCAACATGTAAAATTGATGGCAAATTCATATCCAAACCATTTAATGTGACTTGTGGGTGAAGTTTCATCAAATTCAGAGAATCTTAGAGTCATTAATGCATGAGGAAAGAGAAAATAAGATTTTTTAATTTATTGAATCAAAAATTCTCAAAAGGGAAATCTAATTGCATATTCAAATTCCTCATATTAAAATTAGGCTAGGTGTCAATTTTCGACTAATTTGGAGTTTGTTAGCACCATCAAATGAGGAGAGAGAAAAAGAGAAATTAATACATCCACACTTCATTCCAATTTGATTAGCAATGTTACTTTTTATTTTTCCTATTCCACACAATCATGACAGTTGGATCCATGATCCAACGGCTCATGAAATGTCTCCTAGCTCAGGCCAATTTGGCAACAGGCCACTGAGATCCATACACCTTTTTTTGGGATTTCTCGCTACACACACGATCTTTTCTTGTGATTTCTTCTCTGTTAGTTTTCAAATAGGATTCCACACAATTTGATCCTTTATTTGCAATGATTTAATGAGTATTTGAGAAACCCTCAATTCTTTCTCTCCAAGGAATGACGACCGCATCCCTTCTCACAACTTCCCTCATCCCCGCCTATAAATAACCATACCCCAAGCTTCCCTAGTGCCCTTGCAACTCTTCTCTCCACCCAATTGCTTATGAGATCGTGTGCTTGACTTCCGGTGTTTGATATTTTCTTCATGGATTGTGCACTTCTCCCTCTCTCTTCTTTGCTCCTCAACTCAATTCCTTCTAGGGGTAGGTTCGTATTATCCTCCTTTACGTTTTGGTACTTTTCATTTTGTGAAAGATCAAGAATTGAGGATTTGCCCAAATCAGGGCCTAGCAGCTCGGCACCATGGCACGAGCAGAGGTTGGGGACAATCCCCTTCCTTCTTTGATCGTCCCCCCATTTCTTCTCTTCTTTCCTCTTTGTTTCAAGTAAGGGCTTTCTCATCTTTTGATTTTGTTTTTACCGCTTTGACGTGAGGATTAGTTGGCGTGGACCGCTGACTTGGTGTCCCATGGTTGGGCCAAGGCATGGGGCCCACCCCTCTCCCTCTCTCTCTCTCTCTTCACCTCTCTTACTCTGTTTTGTTGAGGTGCATCCTTTGATTGGTTCCTATTAGAAAAATCATAACTTTTAAACCGTTCATCCAAAATAATTAAAAAAATTGGAATCAGGAAATTAAGGCCTAACTAATCAAAATACTTTTGAGGATTGGTTTTGATTTTTTTTTTTCAAAAGGTGTTTTCTAGAAAATGATTTTAATCCATAAAAATCACCAAAAATACACTTTATTTATCATAACTTCAAAATCGACAAAATTATATGTTTTCTTAATTAGGAAAAATTAATAATATCAATGGTGATGATTTCAGAGTCTAAAATGAAGTTTTGTTCAAAGATTCCAAAAGTTAGGATTTCTTTACATTTATGCATATGATATACCCTAATACATGATTATACATTGAAAATAGGAAAACTGGACCTTGGACTCAATTAAGTGGTGAGAATGAGTAATAGAATTCAATAAGAGAGGTATGTGCATTCCTTACACCCTAAGTTGGGAAATTTGTAATCCAAACCCTAAATTCCTTAATGAGGCCTTAATTGAACCCTAAGTCTCCTATTATTGCTTCTTTTGCTATACTTGCCTCTAAATCACTAATGATAATCTATTTCTTGGGTCTTGTACCCCACTTCCATGTTTCAATTTTTATGATGCTTCTACTTGACATATTTTCTCTTTAGCATGTTGATTTTATTAGACTATTTAACTAGTGTAGTGGTACTTTTGTACAACCACCCAAAGATAGGCATGTGTTATTTTGTCCAGGGGAATGTGTTACTCTCCCCAATATAAAATATTTTATAGGTGATTGAAATGTGTTACTCCCCCTCACCTATTTGGTTGAGTTTCTAGTAGGTGCCCCAACCCTACTTAGTTAATATAGTCAATATTAATCATGCATGCAAATATTTTACTATTTTCCTTTTAGGGAAAGAATTTATTTGTTTATGCCTCATACTCTATACCATCTTCATATTATGATGAAATCTTAGCCTTCATTTCCATGTTATTTCTTTATATTTTGTTCTTTTTCAATATTTGACACATATATTATTTCTTTCTCTTGCTAGCTACTTTGCCAACCACCCAGGGTTTGATCAAGGTGTTGAATAAGGCCAAGGAGATCAAAATCAGGAGTAGATACCTGTCTTGTTGTCAAGGATGTCTAGGTTGCTATCTACAGATCCCAATAGTTTTCTTCCAAATTTTTCCTTTCAAGAAACTCATGTAATAAACTGAGTTCAAAAAGTAATGTAATAACTTAGTTTCCTTTTTGCTGCCATGTATCTAAATCATTCTTATTTATTTGGAATATTATACATGCATCCCTCAATCTCTATCATTTTTGTAAAAAGGTGGATGTTTTGTATTTCCTTTAAATTTTAGTAAGGAGGTGATCTCACCTCTTTTGTATTTCCTTTCATGTCAAGAGTAATTTCAAATCATATGTGATGAACAATATTTAAAAAATCAATTTTGAGGAGAGTGACTAAACTAGAATTGAAAGTGAACTTGCATAAATGTAACTCAAAAGAAACTAAACAAGAAGTAAATTTGCAAAAGGAAAAATTAAGCTATTAAGAGATATTAAACTAGAGAAAGTATAAGCTAAGAGCAAAAGAGAAACAAACAATCAAAGATTAATTCAATTAAATGAAATTGTCAGAAGTTTAGGTTTTGCCACCAAAAACCCCATAATTGTCTTGGCCACTTATAATTCCTTTTAGATAACTTTTAGATGAGGAACATGTATTTGTTCCTTTTAAAATCAGATCCCATGGATCAAACTATATGTATACCTGAGGTCTCGTTGTTCTACAGTCCTGGTTCTATCGTCCAACAAATTCCTATTTGTGTTGTCATCAAGGAACATGTGAGTTCTATCTGATGTTCTAATCCACAAATCCAAGGTCCCATCACTGCATATCTTAACATTCATGGAGTACAATTAATCAATTCATAATACACATTGTTAAATGAATATAAAAACATCTTTTGTTATCTTTAAGGAAATTATAGTTTGTAAAAATATGTTATGGGGATCATGGGGCTAGTCCCCATTACTAGACAATGGAAAACTATTCCATATTACCTATAAAACAAAGAATAAGAATAATAAGAAGAGAAATCATGTTGGGGACAATGCTTGCATACTCCTTCTCTCCAATCCTTGTTAGTATTCTCTAGAATAGAGTTATGGGATAATAGGGGGCTTGATAATGTGTTTCAGCATGCCCCCTCCTTTTATAGCAGAGGAAGCACCTTGGGAACCCTAGAATAGGGCTTGGATGCGTCTGAAATTTTTTTGAGTCGGCATGCTATTCTATCGACTGGGGTGGTCAGTCAATCGACCGACTTGAATTTTGTGTGATTCTTAAGCAAAGAAAGTTGATTGTTTCGCTTGGTACTTCGGCGCTAAGGAAGTCCAATTGATTGGTTTGAGGCGAATCGACCAGTTCGGTCATTCAAAACGTGTCTTCCTTAATAGGGTTGAGTTGAGTGATTTGCGGTTGCTAGTTGAGCAGTTGGTCAATTGTGTCTTCTTCCTATCTATTACTAAGTCGATCGACCAAAGGGGGTGAGTCAATCGACCGGGCTTCTGGAAGGATGAAATCGGCCTTTTATTCTTTAGATTTCTTGATGTAATAAAATACATTCTCAGATAGGGTTGTAAGAGTGACAAGGAGTATAAGACCTACAAAATGAGGACAAAATAATAATAAATCTAATTAAAGAGATAAAAATAAAGAACTTGCAATTAGTTCCTAAACATGAAGAAAATTGAACATATTGTCCTATAAAATTGACCAAAAAATGTGATAGAAAGTGATGAGCATACATTCATTAGCTCCATATTTTATTCCATACGATACACCTAAAGATGTGAATACATAACACATCTTGCTCGCGTACAAACGGGGTTTCCCTAAACTTTGCATCATGTCTGAGGCATAAACCATACTTCAAAAACCTTGGAAATTCACAGTCATTGTCGAAGCGATGGGGGAAGAATGTGGGATACACTACTCTATGTGACAAAGTACATTTCATTTGGAAGCTTATTGGCTATTTGACTACCTATGAACTCAATCTAAACCATTATGCCATTCTATTGTCTCATAAACATGACTGTATGATTGCTCTTAGTGGAGAGACTTAGAGTACTTTGGAGAATGTCTAATGATTTGGTGTTGGGATGAACATTTTATCCCTTCAATAGGATGTCCTACCTATATTATTACATGTGTGCAATCCATCGACCTCCCTTTGCATCTGTATAATGAAGCTACATTGAGAAAAATGGTAAAGCAATTGGAAAACTAATTAGGGTAGATGACGACAACTAAGTGTAAGAGAATTTATTTTGCTTGGTTAGCACTTTGAACCAGACACCGGTTCAACCAATGATTGTTATTAATGGCAGTGATTTGAGATTGAATATGAACCAATTCATGAGATCTATAAGGGTTGTGGTTTGATGGGGCATGAACATAAACTCTGTACATTATCATTATATGTTGAAGAATCTACAGATCACTCACTATCAACTGACAAATGGGTGTTAAATGGATCAAAGAAGACGATGGATGGCATGCGTTTTAAGATAGAAGTATCCATACAAGGTGAATAAGTCAAAGTAATATATTTTTTGCTACAACCAAGGTGAGACCTACGAACATAGAAAATAAGTTTGTGACTTTGTAGACGAGGATGGTATTGAGGCTATTTCTTTGGATGAATCCTCTCCTCTAATGGTGACGATACATAATGATTATGCACATATAGTATAGAAAGTTTGGAGGAGGAGACACAAGCAAATATCTGTTGGAAAAAGTACAAAATTAGATTGCATTGATGATCATGAGGTTTGGAGAAGTTCTAAATTAGACAAATCACTTGAATGACGATATTGTAGACACATTACATCAAGTTAACAAGGATACACGTGTAAGAGATATGGATGAATCCTATATCGTGTTCAACCCAATTACAGTTGAAGTTATCACTCGTATGATAGTCGTTGATCTCTTAAGTAATGATAAAGTTGATGACAATGTTGAACTCGTCACACAAGATTTAGTGGCCAATTTCACTGATTTCGAGTCACAATCTTAACACTCATCAGGGAGAATTGGCCTTCAAGTACAAAGTAGTGCGGTGAAAATGAAGAGCTCTCCTTATTGACTTGTAGTCGGGTATGTAAACAGGTCTTCGTTACCTCTGGCATCTGAGGTTGTTGAGCATTGAAGTTTTCCATCTTGAAGAACTTGCATCCTGAAGATGACCTATCTTCCATATTGATAGTTGGAAAGCAAAGAATGAGTTGAACGACATGACAAGAAGATCCTTGACAATATGCCTTATAACTTCAAAAAAAAATGGTCGTAGCTTATAATATGTAGCACTGAGGTATTAGTTGGTTTTGTTGTATCGGGTTTCGTAAACATTAACCCTAGATATTCTTTGTATGATTTAGACTCCATTTGAGTAGTCATTTTGCAATAAAAGGTCACTAACTTCTTCGAAAGAAAACAATGTACACATCACAACCAAATGAAAGCTGGAAGTGGAGTTTGAATCGATGTAGGTATGCTGCCGATCTGTTCGGTCTCTTCTTAACCACCTCTGGAAACGGGCTGAAGCCCATTTCAAAGGATTATAGAAGAGTCCATATGGAAGATTCAAGCTTTATAGAAAAGTGGGGAATGTCGATCCTTGATCTGATTATGTTTATATATATACGGGCCATAGGCCCAAACCACCCATATGCTTTCCTAAAGTCCAAACCGTGTATACGAGTGCCGACCTTTCTGGCCTTGAGACAAGTATTCAGTTTTTCTTTTTCCACGGCTCAGAATAAAAATTGGAATCCGATTACGTGCTCGAGGGTTCTTTTACTACATACGCTTGAACTTTGAAAGATGATGATGTTTGCAAGGCGTGGATCCGTCGGTGGCACCCTGTAGCCATGTGCTTTTGGCACGTGGAAATTCCAATCACTGGCGTGTGTGTTTTGAAGTTATTTGTAGATTGGAAATATATTCCCCATCAACATCGGAACAGCAATTTAAGATAAAAAGACACCCCCCCCCCCCCTCTTCCTTTCAAATAATTGGTAACGCAAGCGAGCGGGGGTGCGAATCTTCCACTGGGGATCCCAATTTGGGAGTTGGTGCGGGGCAGCGGGAATTTTCTCTGCGGATGCCTGGAGCCTGCCTGCCGGCTCCTGATAAGAATCGTCTGCACCTAAAGTCACAGACGACTTTTGGGTCTCTGACTGCATTAAAGTGGAGATTCAGACAGAATTGACTCCTGATAACTGGTTCTGTTTTAACTTTCTTACTACCAAAACCAATCATCGATGTTATATAATTGATTTATTTTGAACCCTCAGTGGCAGTTTGGATGCGGGAAATTTTAAATTTTAAATAAGAATCGCCTCTTTGGGAACTTCCTCCATCTATTAACTAATCTCCGAATATTACGAACAGCTCATCAATCTTTTTGTTGGTACGCAATGCTGACGAAAAGCATGCATGTTGGAAATTACTGCCCAGTTCAACACAAGCTCCCTGGATGTCACATATATAGTTCAGGCATGGCAAATTATCAATTTAACATCATAAGTGTTGAATGAAAACATTCTACAACGCGTCCCCTAGTTCTGCATCATCATATTATGTTTCCATTTCTGATATTAATTTATATGGCTACTGAAAAAGAGAAAAAATCAAAATGTTATGATCGGTTTCAAACTGAAAATTGGGGCCATTAATCCAACCGCTGCCGGATGTGTTGTCTTTCATAATATCACTCGTGCCATACTTCAAACTCTGCCGGCTTGTATTTACTTTCCGCCTTGTCTGATCTCTGAAATTGTATTGTTTGGTTGGGACTGGGAACTACCGAAATCCAGATTTTCACAAAAGATTCCATGTTGCTATAAAATCTGTTTGTTTCTTGTGTCATCATGTCAACAAATATAGGGTTATGTTGAATAGAAAACTAAACCCTCAATATCTATAAAAAAATAAAACGTGACATGCTTGAAACTCTCTTTAAATCTGGGAATCGGTCTCTCTAGAATGTAGGGCACAACCAGAATGCCTACTAAGAGGACTCCTAGCCATAATACTTCCGAAAGCTATACCTCTCATCCTTGGCCCCATTTTGCTAAAGATCAGATCGTTGTCTTGTTCTGCCCCAAAGTAAACTGGTCATGTTCTTCAAATTAACTAGACGAAAACCAATACAAACCCATCGAGCGAGCTATCTAATAAAGCTTGATTTATGCACAGCTTGATTCTAATCTCTTTCTTGCCATTATAACTTGATGGGTTTTAACATGTGAGATTGACATTCATGTAGAACAATTTCAGACGACTTTCCATAACTACCGACAAAACTTAATTGTAAACCGTACAACCGGAATCCGTTGTGCAATGTGCCCCGAGAATGAAAATTTTAGCTGATGCTGGGCCAACTTTTAAAGGGCATTAAAAACTCCTATACAACCGAAAAGACGCGTACGGCTGATAAAGGTTGCAATAAGATAATATTTCAACTTGGGTGCTCAATACAATAGTAAACGCAAGAGACAAACCAAGTGGTATAAACATATGAATCGTCACGTATCACGGTTCGGCTTTCGGTGACAACTAGCACGTTAGATCCTATATCATATGAATAGACACTATTTGCGCACATGAAAACGAAAGCGGAATATCTTCGTCTGTGGCTTTCTAATTACAAATACCATACCACTTTCTTTATTATGTTATGTGCTACGAGGCATGAATCAACATGACAAGGAAACAGAATATAACATACGGTATTCGAAGAAGCCTTTTTCTTATTATAACGAATGTCGATCCCATTTTAACATATGGCTATATGTTATTCTTCCATCTCGAAGAAACCATATTAGATAGTGCTACATTGGACCCATTCCTAAAGCATGAAACAGACTACTAAATGTGTGGTGGCGGGTAAACTTAATGCCATACCAAACAACATTGAGTGTTGTCTCAATGTGAGTCCTTCGGTGCATCTTCCAGGCATTTAAGGCATTGGGAATATATTTTGAAATTATGAGATGAATTATTGAACCCTACAAGTTTATTATAATGAAGGACTCTACAACTTGAGAAGGACAACGCAAGATAGTCACAACTATGATGCAATTATCCTAGAATTAAAACACAAATTTTAGGCACAAAGTATGTTACCGTTATTGTAATTCTAGTATCACTTTGTTTAAATATTGAAGTTTATTAGAGTGAGAATATTTCAATGAAAAGGATGTTTATTATCAATAAAAAGGTCAATTGTGCAACAAAAAGAAATCTAAGTTACGTATTTGTTTGGTTTTCCTTTGATCACGACATTTATTCTTACATTGTTTGGTAGTTGAAGATCCTTGTTTTTCTACTTGAACATAATCCAATACAATGGATTAAGAAAACCAAAAAGGCCACTTAAAATTCTACTAAACTAATCATAGGTTACGCCCTGTCGGAACCCATTAAATCGTTGACTGTGCTCAGAACATGGGTGCAAAATACAAGTTTGATGACCTGAGTCATGTTGTTCAGACTTTAGGTTTGTAACACATCATCGTGAGACGCCCACAATGATATATGGGGTTAAAAGTAGTGTCGCATCCTACCCAGAAAAAGGAGAAGAAATAGGGGAGATATTTGGGAAATAAAGTTTCATCCTTTTTCAGGACTGAAACATCGCAAAAAGAAAAGAAATAATGTGTTTGGAGTCACTACCACAACCACATTTTATGTGAAAAATGAAGAAAAATATGTGTCAATGAAATCACTAGAGATTCTGAGTAATTATCCTTGTTGGATATATAAAAAATAGAAAATAGAAGTATAACAATAGATTGTGTATGGAGATCTAGTTACGAGTGAGGAAGGATTAGCACCCTCATCCCGTCCGTAAACCAGTATCAAGCACAGTTATGTGATGAAGGAATGAGTGATATAGGATTTTTAATTGAAGATAAAAAAAACAACAATAAATATTTTTTTGTTGTGGGTAGGCTTTTAGGGTTAGAGATGTATGTTTCTTTCCCGTCATTGTCCTGAAAGTCCTAAGTTTTAAGTGTATTATGGTCCTAATCACCTCAGGACCTCCCATGGTGGGGATCCATCATTAACAATTAGGATTGATGCCTAGGATTTTAGAGGATGACTAGTAGATAGGTGTTTGTAGATACCAAATTTGATTTTTAAGAACTAGTAAAGTGGAAGTAATAGGAAAAAATAGATAATAGATCAGATGCAGCAATAGATTAGGTCAGATGTGGCATTTATAGATGAGAAATTAGATACATAGAAGATTTAGCTGTTAGATGCAGGAGTCATAGCAGTTTACCATTCTACAAAAATCTACCAGAATAGATTGTGTCAGAGGAAGGATACTCTAACCATAGGTAAAATGAAAATAAAAAGAGAGATAGTCATTTCTATGGCTTCAGGTAAGACGAAAGGGGCTTGGAATTCGTTAGATATGGGGGTCTATTTATAGTCTAGGATTAGGGTTTAGAATTTTGGGTTGAACCTTCTAGAAGAGTGAGTGGATCACCTTGATATGCCATGATTGGCACTCGGATCGAGGTGATCCACCCACATTGCATCGGTAGATGGTTATGATCCTCCTGGGTGTCCTTCAGGTCAAAAAAGGATTTTCTCATTTTTCTAGTAATTTTAGGAATGTTCTGGCTAAAATAAAGAAAACTTGCTCAGAAAGATAAATCAAAGTTAACCCTCGTATTTGTCAGTAAAAAGGCAACTGAAAAGGAAATATTGAATTCCTAACAATTCAACTGGATAATTTATTAAAAGATAGTCTATTTAAGGCAGAACTAAAGAACAAATTGCACTATAAATCTGAAAGAAACTTTCTTTGCAAAAGAGCCTAAACTTGGTGAAAGTGGGCAAAATAGATGAATTAAATGGGTGAAAATGGGGAAAAAAGGTGGATATGTGAAAATTATATAGGATGTTGAACTGATTCCACCATTAACGAGAGAATTGACACTAATCATGAATTTCTCCAGAGTTAACAAAGATAGGGTGTCAACAGTTTGCACCTATAACGACCGCCACCAAACTGACAGCCAAATCGTTACTAATTATGCGGAATAATCATAAACAACAGATTAACAAAAATCACTAAAAACTAAAACCATTTTGCAAAGAGATCCATTTCCTGAAAAACTTCTTAATGAAAGAACCAAACTTTATATACATCAGGGTTCACATTGTACAACATTGTACCATCTCATCTCGAGGAATAACATATAATAGTTGCTTTGTCAAAACATATACAAAAGCAACTTAAAACCTCGAGGCATACAATCCAAAATATCAGATTGTTCATAAAACCTTTACGTACTAAATCCAAGGACCTGAGAGTACAGATACGACACATAGGACTTCTATCTATAAGACACGACAGACAGTACACTAAACTTGAGATGTTACTATTGTCCTTGTTGTTGTTGTCCTTCCTCTACAGAACGGTCTCTACCTCCTCGTCCACATCCACCTAAAAATTGTGGATCCCACAGAGTGAGACAATTGTCCCAGCGAGAGATATAACTCTCTGCCAACAATGTTATAATCACATGTAAATAGTATTAAACTGAGCAGAGGTTCTTTTATATTACTAAGCAAGGTTAATCACTATGGATAAGCAGATTAGAACATTTCTCATCTTTTAAAACATTGTAACTATCTATGATAGCATAATAAATCATCTATTCAATTTACAAGAAATAAGAAGAACATGTGTATCATTTACCCATCATATTATGCCAACATCTCAAGCTTATCCTGTGATAATATTATCATGGTATGATATCCTTGAATCATTCTCATTTCTATCTGTTGGCCTCAGCCAATTTGCTAACCAGGTATTGATCTTGTAAGAGTTCATCCAGGTATTGGATTATACCAATCCTGAGATCACAGCCAGGTATTAGACTATGCCAATCCTAATAGAGTTCAGCCAGGTATTGGATTGTACCAATCCTAAGATCACATCCATGTATTGGACTCTGCCAATCCTGATAGAGTTCAACCAGGTATCGGATTGTACCAATCCTTATATCACAGCCAGGTATTAGACTATGCCAATCCTGATAGAGTTCAGCCAGGTATTGGATTGTACCAATCCTGAGATCATAGAGTTCAGCCAGGTATTGGGTTATACCAATCCTGAGATCACAACCAGATATTAGATTATACCAATCCTGATAGAGTTCAGCCAGGTATTGGACTATGCCAATCCTGTGAGATCACAGCTAGGTATTGGACTCTTCCAATCCTGATAGAGTTCAGCCACGTATTGGATTGTACCAATCCTGAGATCAAAGCCAGGTATTGGACTCTGCCAATCCTGATAGAGTTCAGCCAGGTATTAGATTGTACCAATCCTGAGATCATAGAATTCAGCCAAAAATTAGGTTATACCAATCCTGTGAGATCACAGCCAGGTATTGGACTATGCCAATCCTGTGAGATTACAGCCAGGTATTGGACTATGCCAATCCTATGAGATCATTTTGAGAGTACAACCAGGTATTGAACTATACCATTCCTATGAGATCATGGCCATATTGCTAAGGATTTCATAGTAGTTGGAATACCTTTATGTTTCCCTTTCACTTTCATTATGGGACATCAATCCCTTAAAAATCATCACTGAATACCACATCACTTTTTCTAGGCATTATACCTCAGTCGAACCATCATACACATTCACATCCTTTATGTGATACAAGTATTCCTCATGTTTCATTTTAGCATATCCCAAACATTATAGCCCTTATTTGGTTATGCCCACAATGTATGTATGACCAAGATTTCATTATTATCCTTGTAACCATTTATTATTATTATTATGTTACGGGTTTCCCAGTTCCCTGGTTTATTTTAAACAGTACCATCTCTTACATTAATATCTAGATCATGAGACTTTTATAAACATCTTGTCACCTCTCACTAGGCAACAACTATTCACATGGCTTACAAGGCCATTAAACATCTTGTCACCTCTCACTAGGCAACAACTATTCACATGGCTCACAAGGCCATTAAACATCTTGTCACCTCTCACTAGGCAACAACTATTCACATGGCTCATAAGGCCATTAAACATCTTATCACCTCTCACTAGGAAACAACTATCTCTAGGTCATAAGACCTATATTAACATTATACTTGTTGTAAAAGTATTTCACATATCTCACAAGGCTTATGTAATAAGAGAAATACAACCTTCCCATTATTAGGGTTAGGGTTTCCCTTTATAGCCGAATAGGGTTTCAAGTTCATGTTATCAATCCACCTAATTCATTGCTCCACACATCTAGGAGCATACATTGATATCGTAAGTATTTAATCATACTTATTTATTCTCATCATTTATTATTAAATGATTATCAATGCAGAGTATGAGTTTCTCTCTCATCCTCACTAGGATATTGATTACATCATACTTTACTAACTTGGCTTAACCATTTCTCAAAGATATGTTAGCCTACACTTATAAAAGTGCATTAAACTCTTTATGTCTTAATGTATCATTTGACATAACACACTACATGTGTCACTCAATCAAGTATATTGAATTGAGGTGCTTACACCCTATCCAGCAAAGAGGTGTGTGCTTGTTTCCATATCGGGTAAAGAGGTGTAAGCATGATCCACACCATATCCGACAAAGAGGTGTGTGTGTGCTCCACACCATATCGGGCAAAGAGGTGCTTCAATCCAACACGGGTTGAACCATGATGATGTCATCATCATCAACCTATAGACTCTTGTTCTTACACTTCTAGTTCATGGACAACAGTCCTAGGTTACTACTAGATCTCATGGGTTCATCAATTATGCAAGAAAATTCTATTCGAAAGTAAATCATTTTACTAAGGAAAGATTGATGGTAAATAATAACATAATTGAGTTCAAGTTATATAACCCGCCTCCAGAGAAAATTCAAAGCTCCAAAGCTTCACATTCCCAAGGTTGAATATGAGCTTATAAAAGGTCCAAGACTTGAGCTACTCAGCACTATGCATGATACATCACCACTTTGTGGCTGATATCCCTCACTTGGGCGATATCACTTCACTTGGTTGTTATCCCTTTGCTATGGCCGATATCACTTTGCTATGGCCGATACCCAAGCTCTATGCACGATACTCCTTCACCTATGCAAGATACTAATACTCTATGCACGATATCTAAGAGCAAGGGGTGATAAATTTCGAAAATTTCACTTATAGGTGAAAAGAAGGGTATATATATTTGAGGTTCATGAAAAAGTGTGTATATGAGGTGTCATCGTTTTAAGCTACTAGGTGCCACATGACCATGCATGGTTGACACTTGTCCTTGAATGGAATAATATTTATCTTGACATGCAAAACACTTGAGTATAATCTAGAGATGATATTTCGACCATCACTTATCTCTTTGGATAAGATATCTCAACTCAATCACCACTTTATTCACAACCCGATACAACTTTTCCAAGGAAATGGAAAACGGATACACTTCACCTCCTTGATGTGCTTAGCTCGTCATGGATAAAGCCAAGAGTTAACAAAGCGATATGAGACTCCCTCTATGTCTCCTTGGCCGATAGGCACTCTCATATGAACTCTACAACCTGATACAAGCTCAAATTAGGGTTTTACATTCAACCCTTTCTTGGTTTTTCATCACCAAGAATACCATCATTCAAATATGATTCAAACATGGTGCTTCCTTCTTTATCTCTCCTCTAGATGTTACTAGGAGGGAGTAGGTACACTCTAGAGGTGGTAATTTGCATATCAACCCTACATTTTGGGTAAATTACAACTTGTACCAAAATTGCTATACAAGTCACTAGCATTATTCAAACAAGCTCCAACTTGGAACTTAGGATTTCCACAAGCCACCACCTTGCATCATTCTCTATATTATGATTCTAAAACACATGAGGCATGTTTAACATGTGACATATTGCAATATAACCCCTCATCTTGGGTAAATTGCATTTTGGTCCAAAACATGAGAACATTGCTCAAACATTATTCAAACAAGGCCAAATTTGAAACATAAGTTTGTCACTTGATAACAACACTTCTTAGAGAATTATATTAAAGTTATAGGAAACTTATTTAATCCAAACAAAATAGGGTTAGCCTTAACCCAGGTCAGGGATGTTACAACACCTCTCAAGGCAAGGTTCGACATAAGAGTGAGAACCGCAGAATTGAGCCAACTCTGACCCCCAATTTGGTCGCGGAAGGCTAAAAAGGTTGTACTCATCAATGATGCTCTAAAAAACCTTATGGAGGGTGGAAAGTGAGTGTTATGTCTCTTCCTTCTAAAATTGATTTTGGGAGGAAAATATTGGAAATAACTATTTTCTTCATAGTAAGGGTGGCCTATGAATTGGGTAGTTTCATGTGTATGGTCCGTAACATGTTCCCCCCAAGTTCTAGTCATCCAGAAGAGGCTTATCGGCTTGAAAAGTGTCTCTCATCATTTCTTCAGTTCTTGAAACCAGTGTACATGATTCTCCCACTAATTTATGTCTTAGCAAGAAAACAGTGAATGTAAAAGTGAATATTGGTTTGTAGTTTGTTAGTGAGACATGGATGATTAGGAGTTTGTAATCGTTGAAGATAGTGCCAACTTCTCTGTCTAAAAAATAGATCTTAGAGAAAAAGAATAGTCATCCCCTTTCCTATGCATCTTTAGTTTTTTTAGAGTCGATCGATTTTGAGTCAAGACTAGAACTCTTAAAAGGCACAATGTGTGGATTTTTCCTACCGATATAGGAATTAGATTGTTAAGATTAGGTGATTTTGATTCTTAGATGAGCTTTTAGAATTAAGGTGACCTTTCTGGCCATTGATTGTATCAGTTAGTTGTTTTTGTGATTAAATTATGATTTGTGCCATGACTCAGGGTCATGAGGTGAGATTGGAAATCTAATTCAAGTCATGATCTACAATTCTCAAAGGATGTGTGCGTGGAAAGCAAAGATGATAACACAATTTGCAATCTTGAATCAATCAAAAGTTTTTGCAATGAGAGGCCATCTGGATTCTAGTTGTTGGTCCTAAGTAGAGACCCCAAATGGGAAAATAAAAGAGAGTCTGGGAGCTTGTTCAGGACAAGACTTCTATCTAGTTTTAGGTCTTGGTTCAAAACCCAAATAGATTGGAAAATCAATCTTTGTGATGGCTCAATTTTTTGGTCAGGATATGGGACCCTAGAAAGATTTTGAAATGAGGTTTGATATGGTTCAATTTAAGGACGTGATCTAGGACCCTGAAAGATTGTATGTTGCAGTGTGTTTGGATTAGTTTAGGTCATAGTCCAGGACCCTAATTGATTGGAAATAGAACTATGGTTGGATTAGTTTATGGTCATAGTTCAGGACCCAAATAGATCATAGGTAGATCTGGTGAAGATTTCTTAAGAAAAATAGATTTTTTTTTAGTCAAGGTTTGATCTTTTCATATTTTTACCAATTTTTTAGTATTTTTTCTTAAATTTTTTTTTTGGGTTCTAAAATTTTTGATCAAAATGCATGGAACTATTTATAAATTCTGCATTGGTTTTTATCTTTAAAAGAAGGGGAGTGGGAGGAGGTTCGAGCACCCTTCCCATTTCTTCTCTACTCGTGCGAGCGGTGGTAGAGGCAATCAGCTTTGGGCGTTCTAAAGTGACGGTGGTGACAACTAGATTAGGGTGTTTCAAAGTGGTAGTGGCAAGAGGAGAGAGAAGCAGGACCATCAGATCATATTGATCTGCCAGCTCAGAGCCAATGGATTGGGGCAATCCTCTATTCGTTGGGTCGATGATCCAGACGATAGTGTCATAGTAACAGGATTCATGTGGCGGTCCTCTCCACAACATCTAGGTGTTGTTTCCAACTCATCCATCTTGGGAGGTATATATTTTGTTTTTGCACTTTGGTTTGGCCATTTTTCCCTTAGTGGTGAAATGTGGTTTTTGTCTTCTTGGGGTTCTTCATGGTCTTGAGGTTGAAGATGACCAGGATGCGTGTTCTCTTTTGCGATCTAGACAAATTCATTCTTTTATCATTTTCTCGGCCGTCTTTTGTCTGATCGAGCTAATTTCATATTCTATGGAAAGCTTTTGACATTGTTGTCAGTGTCATGCATATGGAAGCTTATGACTGGCATGAGTAGAATCCTCTTGAGCAAGATGACAGTGATGGCGCTTGGTCTGAGGCATATCTATGGTATGTATCTGCCATTTGGATTTGAGATTATATCTGCTCTATGAATATTCTAACTAAAGTCTTCCTTGAGTAGGTGTCATGTCGGTGTAAGCATAATCAAGAGGGAATTTCTCCCTTCTGAGATATTCATCCATCAATCAGGCATGTTGTTGATGAATCTACATCATTGAGGACGTGGAGAGGGTGATGAGGTATAACTTGGAAACTTTGCTCCTTGTTATTTTCTTCCTTCTTTGTTGATCTTTAATTGGGCTTTTCACCATGTAGCAATGATTTTGACTTTGTCTCCTACTTTATTCTTTAGGGTATTGGATTGTCGAATATTTACCGATGGACCCATTTGAATGAGTTGGGGTACTTGTATGAGAGCCTGGCGGCTGAGGAGGTGGATTGGTTGGAGATGACCAAATTTGGGAGCATTACTCGATGTGGGTCCATAGATAGATCATATATCCTCCCTCTGATTGAGCACTTCCTTTCAGAGACCAGTACTTTTCATTTCACCCTGAGTGAGTTTTTCGACATTACTGGTTAGGGTTTGGTGGGACTCCCATTAGTTTTCTACCTGACTGACATGAGTGGGGCCACTACAACCTGGATGGGATTCTAGTAGTGAACCCCAGAGATATTGGGATGGCCCCAAAGTATGAAGTCAGGTTTACTTAGCTGAGATATGTCTTCTTTCATGAAGGCAGTCGGTGATGTGTTAGTGATCCGTTGTATGCAACCCAATGGGTCCAGGTTTTCCTAATTGTCCTAATGATCGGTTGCTTGTTTAGCAACTATTCTAGGAACAAAGGAGATTTATATTGGTTCTCCTTTCTTTTGGACCTAGACATGGTCCATTTCTTTGACTGGGGTGGATGCGTGTATTCCCATCTACTGATGCATTTGCAGAGATGTTTTATGGGCCACTTCAAAGGAGGGATGGTTTGGGCTATGAAAAGTTGTGGAGGCTTCATAGGCTTGATTGCATCAAGCTTTTACCTGCCTTTGTTTGCATTTTATGCTTTGCGAATATGAATTAGATGATTTTCTCTTATGTTTATTTTCTTGTAGATGTGGGGTTATGAGCACTTCTGAGTGGTAGACCCATCACTTTGAGTGGTCTAGAAGGCTATCTGTATGCCTCTCTTCCTACATGTTGCTACTGGGATGGATGTGCTACTAGGATGTCATATGAGTAGTTGAGAGGTGAGATGGAGACAAGGACTGTTGCTGAGGTATGTGTAATACTTTGATCATTGTATTATATTGTGCATTTGTACTTTAGTTGACTCCAATTCCTCTATTTTTCAGGTCCAATTCGAGATATTTCCCCGGTTCCAGTGTGGCAAGGCAGTCACTTCTTGTGCAGCCAACTTTTAGTCATTAGCTTTGGATGCTTGCTGAATCTAGTTCAAGTATCCATATGGTAGTGTGTTATATATGGGTGAGTGTGTTGCTCATTAGTGGGTTGGCTGCTGGCACATCTCTTTTGACCCTCTACCAGGATTGGTCCCTTCTAGAATCAGAATCTATCAGGCTGCTCGAGAGTTGATGTTTGGGTAGATGATGCATGACGAGTACTTGGGATGGTACTACACACATGGTCAACCCATTCTCTTTTCTAGATAGGCATATGACCGGCTCTGTTATGCTCATATGGTGAGTCTCTAAGTTTGATGTTGCTTATGTGCCTGCTTGCATTATCTTTGACATGTATTTTATTGCAGGTGATTGATTATGATTCAGCTGAGGAGTAGGATGACTAGGGGTTTGAGTTTTGTCATCCAACCCCTCCTAAGGCAGTTCCATTACCTGAGGTAGTTTCTTTGATTTAGGCTTTGCCTTCTTCACCAATTGGTACTCATGGCTACAATGATTTTCTTGGGTTTCGACCTCATTGAGATTTCAGCATTAGAGGCTCGTATCACTTCCCGGGTGACTTTGGCTGGACCTCATCCTTCGTACAGACATATGAGGCTTCTAATGTTGTAGGTGGACTCTTCAGATTGAATGTCCCACCAGGCTATGGGCACACCCAACATTTTAATGGATCTTATGGTGTAGGGGGGTTTTCTTTGAACGTTGCTATTCAAAGTGTAGATTCACCTTCAGTTGGTGTGGGGATAGACTCCTCTTAGCATAGAGATATTTCCTTATTGTCAAGGTGACTTCTAGGAGATCCTCTTTTGGTCATTGATGGTCCACTAGAGATATTTGTGTGGGTTTGAGCAGTGAGTGTCATTCTTCTAGGTCTTCTTCCACTGCCCATCGGCCTTTGCCAAGCGCTTGATTGGGTAGTGGAAGAAAAATCATGTATTGGTCATGCTGGTATTTGTAAACTCTTTCAAATTTTAAATAAATATTGAGTTTGAGTTTAGAAATAGTTTGTGAGTTTTACGATCTTTGATTCAGGATCAAATTTCTAAGCTTGATCTTTGGGAGATGCTTAGTTGATTGGTGGAGTGACTCAATTTGTGTGCTAATATTAGGTGGTGGATTGTGGTGATCTGTCGACCTAGACTCAGAGTCCTTATTGTCTTAGGATGTGAGTCGGCATTGGCCATGGATGTAGTATAATTTTGTTAGGGAAAAGGATACAGAGTCCATGTTTCATGTGATAGGTTTTCCCTATAAATAGGGTTGTACCCCTCATCTCATTAGCACATCTTATCTCCTACAACTCAAGGTTATCGGACAGAAGGAAATCTAGGAGATCCCGCTCTTGTGTTGTCCCCCCATCAACTTGTCTTTGATGTGTTTGTTGTATCACATATCTTTCTTAGACTGAAGAAGTCAAGCTAGAAAGCTTCATCCTGACCTATCATCTTCATCATCTAGCATACATCCATGTGAAAAAGGTGTTGATGTCAGTGGTGATCCACTTATGGGATCCTCTGAGTCATACCTTCTATTTTGGTGATGTCGTTCTGACTCCCGCCTTAGAGTTGTGGCTAAGATTACCTGAATTTATCTGCATGGTCGATGGCCTGTGGTGCCTAGGAAATTGAGATGGTTTGTGAGTTGGGGCATATTCTTGGCATGAAGGAATCCCAAGTGTCTCGATGGGTTACTGATGACCACACCTTCATTCATATGGGTTCCCTATGGGAGTCATTTAAGAGTGAGGCGTGTTGTGATATGGCTTCTCCTGATATGCCTCCTTGTGGGTGTATACTTTGATCATCCTGGAAGATTTGTTCTTTGGAGAGACTTTCGGATAGGTGATGGTTGTTTCTTCTATGTGGAGAAAGGAAATTGATGACCCTTTGATATTGGATGAGATGTATAAGTGCTTGGATGAAGCATAGCTGACTGGAAAGATAAGGGGATCCTTCCAAGTTCTACAAATTTATTTGGGAATGTGCAGGGGTCCTGCCAAATTGATGGAGTCTTCGAATCCTCTTTATAGTGTAATGAAGGAGTTTCTATCAAAGCATATTCAGGTGGGTGAGCTCCTTTAGATCTATGAAGACTTGGCTCATTGTCTTGTGGTTTGAAGGTTGGAGATATTTGTTGGGGGTGGATGGAGTTCTGTCTTGATAATTTGGCTTGGATCATGGACATACCTATTTTTAGTGGTTGAGCATTTTTCCTGGTCTGAAATGTTGTGTTGTACACTACACGGTGTCAGTGGTGCGACTATTCACTCATTGGCAATATATGTATCAAGTTGAAGCTCTTCCTCCATTTTTCAAGAAATGGATGCTAGATTCCCTAAAAGTTCATGAGAAGGCTGAAGAAATGTGGTTGCATCAGAAGAGATTGACCCAGGACTCCTTCCCAGTGAGTCGGGAGTGCCCTCATGAGTACCTGGCATGGCTTGCATTAGTACCTTCAATGGTATGACTTGCGATCCTTATGGAGAACTCAATGATGCTTCTTTTAGAATTTTCATTTTTTTTTATAAAAATAGTGTTGGCATAAGGAGCCAGAGTTTTTTACTATTTTAATTTATGGAATAAAAATTTTTTGATTCATGAAATGTGGCACCAGTTGTGGTACTCCTTCCATGGTGCTTTAGAAATGTGCATTGGATCGGAACCCATGAGGTTCATATGGTTGTGAGTTCCTTTTCTAACAAGTCATTCGATCAAGACAGTCTAGAGATCCTCTTTATGCATTTTTAGGTCTCCAAGGATAGATGTAGATTTTCATATGTCAGGGATCACCTCCTCCTCATCTACCTCCTTGTATGAAGTTGGAAGATTGAAATCACAAGCTCTTTAAGTTATCTCTCATCCTACTCTGATAGATGTTTCCTCCTTCTGAACATCTACGGTCTATTCTATCATGAGGAGGGCCCTCATCCTAGGGGATAAAGATGGAAGAAGCTCTACTTGACATGAGTATCATGCTAAGAGATAAAAGCATGCCATGTAAGGGTGGTGCAAGCAGAGAATCCCTACCCAATTGGACCAAGGTGCCAGATGTCAGAGACACCCCAATGGGATTTTAATCCCGAAATTCTTAGAGTGGTGATCAACCACAGTCATGTGTTTACCTATCTAAAGGGCTTTCTGGATTTTTGTTTTGTGGTTCCCCTTGATTGCAGGCCTTTTGTTTTGAACTTGTATTTTAGTTTTGACATTGGTGCTCAAGGCCTTAGTATGAGAGAAAAGGTTCCATGGGGAATGAATGGGTTTTCCTAGTGAGGGTTTCCAATCCCATGACTTGTGGATCAGTGTGTGTAGAGCTTGGTCCCACCCCTTTGTCATAGGGATGCAAGAGTAGCTGCAAGGAATTTCAATCTTCACCCTTCTCCCAATGGTCCTTCCCTTTTTAGGATAACACCTACGGATGTAAATGTTATATCATCTACCTTGATATAGATGTTAGGATGTTGATTGTACGAATCAGATATGACTTGCCTCAAGGGAGTCGCACCTTCTGTCACCCTTGTATCTTGATCATGAGGCTTCTCCTAGCTTGAATTGCAATCATGAACATTTTGTGTTTTGACTCTAATTAGACCTATTTCAAGGAGTTATTTCTGGGGCCTTAGGATCACAGTCGTACTCCTTCCATCCTAGGCCATAAATTCTACTTTGACCTTTTCGTTGTAGGGTGTACGGGGGTACACGGTTAGGTGTTTAAGTAGATTTTAGGTGTTTTGTCAGAAGATTGGGAGCTTCTATCTCCATTACATGGCTTTATGTCAGAGGTTTTCTCATTGTAGTAGCTTGATTAGCAGTAGCAGTGTTTGATGACGTTGGAATCTATGTGGTGAAGATGGATATCTCCATCTGTGTCCTTTAGGTACAGGCCACCCCAGTCGTAGATGTTGTGGACGATGTAGGGTCCCTCCCATTTTGGATTGACTTGCCCTTAGAATCAGCATTCTGTAAGACTATCAATACTAGATCGCCTTTCTAAAAGCTAAAATATTAGGCCTTTTTCTTAAATGCTCGAGCTATTTTTGCTTGATAGCATTGTGCTTGATGTAGGGCTTTTTCCCATCATTCTTCAAGAGTGTTGAGACTGTAAACTTGTTCTTAAAGCCATTTGGTCTTCAAAATGTCTGCTTCTCGTAGTACGTGGAGCAAAAGGATTTTCATTTCGACTAGCATTACTGCTTCCATCTTGTACACTAGGGAGTATCGTATAGACCATGTCAAAGTTTTGATAGAAGTGTGGTAGGCCCACAAAGCCATTAAAAGGTGTTTGTGCCAGTTGGCATGAGATCTGATGGTCTTCTTCAGAATCTTGATCAGATTTTTATTAACATCTTCCACAACTCCATTCATCTGTGATCGGTAACATGAAGTTTGCCGATGTTTCCATAGCTCTGTCAATCTATGGTCGATAAGTCAACGTCCTAAGATGTTTTATCCCCAAAGAGATCAAGTACTCCTTGATGGTCTTGGTGATGAAGTTTGTCTTGTCATCTGAAACGATCTCGTGAGGTATCCAATACTGGCTTATGATGTTGTTCTTGAGGAACGTGATGAACTATTGTGTAGATGCATTGGTGATGGACACAGGTTCGACCCATTTTGTGAAGTAATCAATTGTGAGAAGGATGAAGAAATTTTTGTTTCATGCCTTAGGGTTGATCTTTCCAATCATGTTGATGCCCCAAGTTGAGATGTCCACGGCATGGTCATGTTGTAGAGTTGATTTGCAGGCGGATGGATGTAGTCTCCATGGATTTGATAAGCTCAACATTTTTGGACAAATTGGCAACAATCCATGGGGGTTTTGCATCAGAGAAGGTGTTATGCTCCTCTTCTGATGAATTGGAAGGATACATGATTGAAGTCACGGTCTAGAGAGCACATGTGTTCCTAGTATGGGACCAGGTTCTGATGGTGTGTTCTCTAATTGTTCTGGATTTGGGAGATGACAAGGAGGGGATCCCCATGTCCGATGGGTTGACCATCCCTATATTTTCATAGGGGAACTCGTACTCATGAGTAGCTTCTTTCAATAGCAAGGAATTGGCTAGTTGATATGTGAGTGCTTGTGCTTTGATCTCCTTTATGGGAAGATAGGTAATGTCAAATGTGGACAACATTACCTACCAATTAGCACACCAACTGATCAGGGTTGGACAGTCACATAGGTATCCAAGTGGATCATGCTTAGCAATTAGCTATAGAGGACATGTTATCATATAGTGGTGCAGCTTCCTTATTGCATGGATCAAGGCCAGACAATATTTCTTGATTGTGGAGTAGTGAGCCCTATGTCATTGAATTTCTTAGACAAGTAATAGATAGCATGCTCTATATTGGTGGTTTCTTGACTTAAGACTTCCCCATTTATGTCTCACATACTGATATGCACAAAATGAGAGGAAATCTAGGCACGACGGGCCTCAATATTGGAGGATTGACAATGTAATCTTTGAACTACTATAGTGTGGCCTCACATTGCTCATTCCATCTAAAGTATGAGTGCTTCTTTCGTAGCTTGAAGATTGGCTAACAGATAGGTGTGAGCTTCGCGATAAATCAGTCGAAGCATTTAAGATGCCCAAGCAAGCCTCATATCTCCTTCTCAGTTCTGGGGGAAGGCATTTCTCAGACAACCTATGCTTTCCTAGGATTTGCTTTGATCCATCTCTGGATAATGATGTTGTAACACCCCTAACCTGGGTTTTGGGATAACCATAGAAGTTTTTTCCTAAGTAAGATTATTATAACCTTCTCTTAATCTTTAAAAAAGTAATTAAGACTAAAGGAGAGCTCAAGTTTCAAGATTGGTCCTGTTTGAATGTTGTTTGAGCAATGTTTGCTTATTTGGGACCAAAGTGAAAATTACCCAAGATGAGGGGTTGTATTGCAATATGTCACATGATGGGTATGCCCCTAGCATTTTATCATCATAAGAAAGAGCATGATTCTAAGAGGCGCCTTGTGGAAAGCCTAAGTTCCAAGTTGAACTTATATGGTTAATGCTTATACTATATATGATAAGTTTTGATGCAACTCGCAATTTACCCAGGATGTGGGGTTGATGTGCAATTTATCATCTCTAGAGTGTCCCTAGTCTCTCTTAGTATCATATAGAGGAGATATAAAGGAGGGGTGCCTTGTTTGAGTCTTGGTTGAGTGATAGTACTCTTGGCAGTGAAAGAACTCAAGAATGTTGAGTATCTTGAACCATGGATGAGGTTGAGTAAATTTATGAAGGGTATATGGGGCTGCCTATCGGTTTATAAACCATATAGGAAGTCCCCTATCAGTTTGGAAACTTTTGGAAATAGTCATGTTGGGCTAATCACCTCAAGTAGGTGAAACATATCATTTTTTATGTTCCTTACAAAAGATGTATCGGTTTGCACATAAAATGATAATTGGGTTGAGAAATCTTGTCAAGAAAGATACCCAATGGACAATATCTTGCCTATGGATTATCCTCAAGAGTTTTTCATGTCATGATAATCATGTTTGCATTATTCCACCATGCATGGACACGTTTCACCTAGTTACATATGGTGATGACACCTCTCATATAGTCTCTCTCATGAGTTTCAACTATAAAAGCCTCTCCCTTCACTTCCTAGTAAACATTTTGACCCTCATACCATCTCTTTCTTGGTGGACGACCCTAGGAGCTCATGGAAGAAGAGGAAGGCCGAGCATCTTTCCCAAGGTAAAGCAATGGTGATCTTCTACCTTGAATGGGCTATACTTCTTGAACCATGAATCTTTCTCTCTCCTTTTTCATCAAGTTCCTTACTATGATAACTTCTTCTTGACAGAGGTGAAGTTATGGCCGAATCTTGGACTTTTGATAAGTCATCTTCAACCTTGGGAGTGTGAAACTTTGGATCTTGAATCTCTAGTTATGATCTTGAGGCGGGTTATATAACTCTACTTCAATTCTATTGTTATTCACTTTCAGTTGTACAATACTTGATGATTCCTTCTCAATTTTGATTTACCTTGTTTAAATGATGAATCTATGAGATCTAATGGAAACATGGGGTTGTTGTCAATGAACTAGAGTGTTAAGGGACGAAGGTTTGAAGCTTGAAGATGATCAAACTAATATCCCTCTAAGCATCTCAAAATTGTTATCCCTTTAAGAACCTCAAGGTCGATATCCCTTTTAGCACCTCAAGACCGATATTACTTTGATGTGTTATGAGCAACACAAGGTGATTGTAAAGTCAACACATTATATGGTGGTGTGGTCGATACACTAATGTTTAGTAAGGCTGATACACTAATGTGTAGTAAGGCTGATACACTAATGTGTAGTAAGGCCGATACACTAAGGTATGGTGTGGCCGATACACCAAAGTGTGGTGTGGCCGATACACGTAAGGTAAAGGTGTTACACCCAAGTGAGGTAAAGGTATTGTACTGAAATAAAACGAAGATATTTCAGTAAAATATGATAAAGGTGTTGTACCTAAGAAGTGTGAGAATGATATACCAAAGGAGGATAAGGTTGTTACCTTAATAGTAAAGGGAATTAAGATATATGTCCTTTATCTCAACCCATGTGGGGTGGGTGACACCCTTAGCCCGAATACTTTGTGAAAGTATGGGCAATACACTCTTAGATGTATTGTCCAACATACCAAGTAATATTGAGGACAATAGGTGCAAGAACTAAGATGTTTAATGAGGGTTCATCCATTACAAAACAAACCCTAGAGGATGATACCCTATGTTGGGCAATGGAAGATACACAAAGGAATAGCTAGGTTGATATCCTAGCTAATGTTGAGTGGCCGATACCCTAGTTGATGGTATGGATGATACCCTAGTTCGTGATGTGGTCGACACACTAGTGGATAGAGTGGTTGATACCCATGAATACATAATGGTCAATATACCTCAAGCACCTCACAATCAATACTACCCTAACCACCTCTAAACCGATACAATGAAATGTGTGTTGGCCGATATAAGAAATGGTGTCATGGCCAACACAAGGGATAGAGTGATGGACAATACACTTTGAAGAAAGTAGGCCGACACAAGGGATAGAGTGGAGGCCGATACACTTTGAATAAAGTAGGCTAATACATGAGGAATATAATCAAATCAATACATGATGACCTAAGGAGATGGATACACTTTGATAAATGTAGGCCAATACATACTAATGAGGATCAAGTCTACACAATAAGTCAAGTTGAAACTAGTATCCTAATAAGGATAAGAGAGGAATGTGTATCCCTCATGTTGATGATTAATCAATGATAAATGATGAAACTAATTTAAGTATGAATGAATACTTATGGCAATTGAATAAGCTCCTAGATATGAGAAGTTATGATTTAGGGTTTTGTTATTGAATATAACCCTAGAAACCCTAATCAGTTGAAGAAGAGAAATCATATCCCTAATCACAAAAGGGACTACAACTTGAAGTAATATAATGATAGTAATTTATGGTTACAATAACATAGTGAAATCATAAATCATGCAGAGATGATGATCATAGCCAAATAAGGGATATGGTAATGATAATCTAATATATCATGTTTATGTCTCATAAGACATGTGGAAAACATGTATCACATGAAGAATGTAAAGAGTTATGGTGACCAGGCATAGACATGTTGTCTAGAAGGTGATGTGATACTCAATGATGAGTTTAAGATATTAATATCCTATGGATAGGGTAACACAGAGGTGTTTCAAATGCTAAAGAATCTTAGGCAATATGATATAACTTTCATTTTATCTTATTTCCAACTTGATTGCATGATTATATGTGATACAATGGAATGAAAAGATGGTATGATAATATCCTAGACATAAGGAGTTATGAATTAGGGTTTGGTTGCTATACATGAACATGAAAACCCTAATCAGTATTAAGGGAAAAACCTAACCCTAACTACAAGAGGGTTGTAATTTGAGTGATTCTCTTTAATGCATGGTGATGATATTTAATTGCTTTTATCATGAAATCCTAACCATGCAGGTATTATGTGACAATAAGCATAGCTATGTATGAGCTATGATGGCATGATATAATACAATTTACATGAGCCTTGTAAGCCATGTGAAATACTTGAACAACAAGTATGATATTATACAGGTCTAATGACCTAGAGTTGATTGTTTCCTGGTAAGAGGTCACATAATTCAATAATGAATTCAAGGGTTGATACCCCATAGCATTGTTGGAGAATTATATCTCTCGCTGAGAATGTTGTCTCACCCCTGGGGATCCACAATTTTTAGGTGGATGTGCACATGGTAGCAGAGATCGTGTAAGCTGAACAGGACAGCATTAAGAAGAAAATATGATATTGAAGATGGTATGTTGTCAGTCGTGTCTTGTTATAGATAGAAGTCCTATGTGTCATCCATGTACTCTCAGTCCTTTGGGGGATTTTGTGTAATAGTTTTATAATTGATTTGAGATTTTGGCCAGAATCTCTCGATGTATAATGTTGCTTTTGTATATGATTTGGTAAAGCAACTAATATCTTATATCACGGGAATGTGATGGAATGACATAGGTAAAGAAGTGAATCATGTTGTATACATGCATGACTGGGCATTGGGCCTTTCTATAAAGAGTTTCCTGGCATTGGATCTCTTTGAAAAATGGTTTAAATTTTTAGTGATTTTAGTGATCCACTGCTAATGGTTATTTCTGCTTGGTTTTGTGTAATCTCGTTGTCTTTGTTATAATGAGTGTTACAGATGTATCCCATTAGGTTACCAGATGTAACTCCAAAAGTGCATTTGTGGGGATTTAGGCATAGGGAAACCCATCGCAATTGTTGAAATAACTTCTTGAGGTTGGTGATGTAGTCTTCAATACTCTTAGATTTAGTGATCATGTCATCCATGTAGACCTCCACCTCTTTGTCCATCATGTCATGGAATTGGGCAAACATTTCTCTCTGATATGTAGCTCCGACATTTTTAAGACCAAAGCGCATGACTCGGTAGCAGAACACTCCCCATTACATGATGAAGGTGACCTTTTATTTGTCTTCTCTTGTCATCTTGATCTGATTGTAGTTAGAGAATTTGTCCATGAAGCTGAGTAGTGCATGTCCAGTTGTGTTGTCAATATATAGGTCTATATGTGGAAGCCAAAAGTCATCTTTTAGAGATTCCTTGTTGAGGTCACAGTAATCCACACACATCTGTATTTTACCTTCTTTCCTAGAAACTGGAACAATGTTGGCGATCCACATAGGATAGCTGACCGGCTCTAGGAAACTAGCATTGTAGTGCTTTTGAACTTCCTCCCTAATCTTGACACTCCATTCTGGCCACAGATGTCTAGGCTTCTATTTTATGGGGTGCACGCAAGGGATTATGGGTAGTTGATGGATGGTGATTTCTTTGTCCCATCTAGGCATGTCAGTGTAGCTTTAGGCAAACACATCGATGTAGTGGTGTAGAATCTCTATCATTTGTTCCTTGATGCTTTGAGGCAGATGTGCCTTAAGGTTGATTGTCTATGTTTCATCTTTAATATGAAAAGGATGATTTTCCTTTGTCATGTATTCTGGAATAGGGATGCTTTCAAACTCCGTGTCTTCATTGTCATGGATTTGTGATACCTCTATGAAGTAGTTGATGAACTCATGGAGAGCTCGCTCGACTTAAAAAAAATTAGTTTTCAAAAAAATTGTTCTTTTTTATTTTTGTGTATTTTGCAATTTTTTTGGATTTTACGGTGATGAATGGGGATGTGGCAGAGAATGACAAAACAACCACTCTAGCATCTCTACCACATTAGGTGTCTCTCTTAAAATGGGATTTTTTTGGGTACGAGGAAAGACATGGCCCTCATGGGTTTGCATTCATCCACATACCAGTTCTAAACCGCTTCTCCTTTCTAGAGAGGGTTGATGAGCATTTCTGATTCTCCCACAACCTTTGAATCAAGGATCGCATTGACTCTCCACCCCTCGATCATGTCATTGGTAGCGGTGTAGTCGTCCCACATGATATCATAGTCTTCTTTTGTGATGTCGGTGTCTGTAATGTTGGCGTCAACTTGGTTGGGCTAGCGGGGAAGATCTAGAGAGGATTGTAGATGTCTTCTTAGGGTGGTGTCTCCACCCTTTCTAGTGTCAGCTCAATGATCTTCTTCTAGTCTAAGTGGTCATCTTTATGATGTGTGATTCCTTCACTAGTGTTCAAGTTCTCAAGGTATGGTTTACCAAAAATAGAGGTAGGCACTCCTTTGGTTACTCCTCATTTAGAAGGATGATTTTGGTCTTAGACTGTTGATTATTCTAGCTGGTTCATATGCCCTTATCTTTGTCTGCAATGAGGGCGATATCCCCAATGCTATCTTCTATCCTGGGTATCCAAAGCGGTTTATGTCATCAACCTCTTGCACGAAGTAAGGCAATGTCACAGGAGCAATTGTCCTATTTGTATCATAGTAGTCTTCAGTGCTAGCCATGGTACATAGAAAGTATGGGTGGGGACCTTTGTGATCACGGTCAAGGTCCCAGCGTTACAACACCCTAGGTCAATGCTCTTCATATCGTCAAAGGAATTTGGCTTCATGGCTCAGGTCTTGGGTCATCGATAGACTGTTAAGGTAACCTCTTTGAGTTAAAACCCTTGTAGTGGGCCACAACTACAAGCTCCCGATATGGCGACCACCTCGTGATCCGAGGTCGGGTGTACTATGAGCCATATAATCTTAGTCCCAATCCTTTCTGTCTTATAGGGATATGGATGATTTTCTTGCATCCCTGTCATCAGGAACCCAACCCTCTATCTAGGTGGAATTCCATTTCTCATAACCTTTGTGTGAACAGTACTAGGTCATAAGGTAGATGGCACCTCCTTCTGCATGGGGGCACCCAATTGACGTTGGCAATGTGAAGCATCTCAAAGCAAAGTTTGAGATCGTCTTCTTAAGTGCATGCAATAGTATCGAGCTTGTCAGCTTGAACCATGATGATGGTTTGGCTCTTAGGTTTGGATGCAGTGATGATAGAATCACTCGGCTTTAATGAATCCACTACCTCCCCAGGAGGAGGTTGGAGGAAGGACTAATTTCCATGGCTATGAAGTGGATGATAAACGACTACGGTTCAATTTTTAGCTCTAGAGTGATCTCCCCTAGAGCATCTTTGACCACTCTGCCAAAGGAGGTTGCTTTCTTTGTTGTAGACTAAAGGTCGGAAGGATCCTTCCCCATGTTAATTAGCATGTTTAAGGAACACCTGTTGAGGCATGCACCATTATAAAGAAAGCATGAGGGTATATTGAGACCATTGTATACTGCAGTAATCAATAGGGTCCTATTATGATTCCTACTAGTTGGAATCTCATCGTTGGAGAAAGAGATCAAGTGTGGGGTTGTGATTAACACAGTGGTGGCTGCAAGAGAGGGTGTATGTCTCCAATGATTTAGGCCTATTATTAAGTCTTCATGATGACATCACGATGTGTAGGAGAGTTCAACATCGCTTCTGCCAGTGATAATTCCCCTTCTGGTTCACAAAGGACTTGGATGACATCTGAATCTTCGAGATCCCTCCCTGTAGAGCTTAGACGTGGGTGGTACCTTCTCGGTATCGATGGTCAGGATGGAGACCTAGTTTCGCCCCTCTTCCTTGATACTGGTAGGGACTCCTATGTAAGTATTCACCATTTCTTTTTCCTTGTTGAGGGGCATTGGTACCTTTGATGAGGTAGAATGTTCATCTCCCTTTCTTGTGATAGGTGGCATTGTTACAGTTGATATCACAAATTTAATGCGAGACCTGGTAGGGGTCGTTGTCTTTGAAATTTGGACCTTCTGTACTTTTGGATTTGCTTTTGGGACTCTGGACGATCATGCCTTTTGCTCCTAGTAGGCCGTTGGTATGACGATGGGTTACACTTTTTACCCCTAGCAGACGCTTGGTGTGCTGGTGCTTGTCGGAATCACTGGCTTCCATTCCCAAATTGAAGTGATGATATGGGTACTTCGGGACTAGTTTTTGAAGACTTGTTCTAGAGGAAGAACAAGTACACAAGGTGAGTCTTCTGGTTATGAGATCAATGCCACTCCTCTGTAGAGAATTTTTGCACATCCCCAGTATTGATGAGATCATGCAAGGCATGCTTGAGTGTGAAGCAAGAGTCGGTTTTGCGACCCTTTGCTATGTGGAAATTTCAATAGGTGTTGGCGTTGTAGCTCTTGGGTAAAGGATTTGGTGGCTCACTTATGGCCAAAAACTTGATTAGATGTTATCGAGAAGGATAGTGCTGAGAGAAGCCCTCAAAGGTATGAACTTCCTCTTCAGTTTAGAAGGCTCCTCTACTAATAAAGCTTTAGTTTTTGGCTTAGAATGAGGTGTTAGATTACTCACTGACGAAGGATGTCTAATGCATGACCTAATGAAAAGGTGGTGGTGCATATCCATAGTAGTTTTTTGGCAGCCACACGTATTGTCGAGGCATGCACTGATGTTGGTAATCGGGTGGCATCATCTAAGCTTGTTGCAATTTGAGTGGTTGGGTCTAGATAACTTGGGTCGTGGGCATTTTCCCCTAGGGCTTTGGCCCACTTAGTCTTTTGATTAGTCATTGAAGATGTAGGTGAAGGTTGGAAGGTGAGGCCTATATTCTATAGACTCCCCTTTTGATCAAATTTTTTATTTATACACCTACTTGTATGAGCTCTAGGAAGGTATTGTACCTTTATAGGGATAAGAGGGTGGAGAGATCCAGTGAAGCAGCTTGGATCACCATATCCATGGCCTCCTTATCTTTAGGCTTGAATTCTAGCTAAGCGTAAAGCTCCCTCCATCGCCCAATGAACTCAAAAAAGTGCTCATCTTTCTTTTCTTGCAATGCTTCTAGGTCCTCTTTGGTCGAGACTTGGTCTAGATTCCAAGCATATTGATCAATGAATTTTTCTCCCATCTTTGCCCATGTCATAATGTCGACCATGTCCTATTTGTTGTAGTAGGCCAATGTAGGATCAGTCAAGGTTCATGTGGAACAGTGTATTAGTGCATGCCATGTCCTATTTGTTATACCATCCCAATGCATGATCAGTCAAGGTCTGTGTAGAACAGTGTATTAGTACCTTGTCATCATGATGGACTTCCACCATATCTGAGCACTATGTCTTGACGTGGGCCATGGGGTCCCCCTTTCCAACATATTCATGGAATTTAGGCATGTTGAAGTTGTCATGGAGCTTTACATCAGGAAAATGGCAGAAATCATTGAATGTCTTCCCCCATCCTTCTTCGGATGATCTTTCACATGATCTCGAGAAGTAGTGAACCTGTGACAGTTGTTCATGTGCAACAACTTCTTAGTGTGTGGCCACCATGAGTATACTGTCCATTTGATTTCCATTGATGGCGCCATAAACAGGTGGTGGGAATCCATACCCTCCGTCTATGTACGGGTTGTACCATGAGTCGAGTGGTGGATACATGGAGTACAGGCTAGGGACGGGTCGTCATCCATTTAAATAGTGCATTTGAACCTTTGTGGCAGTGTTGGCTACTTGAGGCTCTTCCTTTATGGATGAAACTTCTTCTTCTTTCTTATTTCCTTCAGTTTCTCCTTTGATCTGAAGAAGGGCATATCCGCCTCCTGAGGTATGGGGACAGACCCACTATTTGTTGATGTCAGACTCTGATAGAGAATGGTTTGGAATGCATCTAGCTAAGGCAGGTGGGGGCCCCAAGGTTCATATGAAAAGAATGATGTAGATGAACCTGCATGTGTGGCTCCTTGTCCAACAAACCCTAGGTAGTGCCACCCTCCTGTGTAGGTTGATCTTGATGGAAGTAGGAAATGCATGTTGTAAGGCTTCTTGAATTGAGGTCCTTCCCGGGTAACCTCGACTTCAGGAACAACAGGGGTTCCTTTGCACTTCTCCACCTCTTTGGGTTTGTCTTACTTGTTGTGGAAGACATCTGCTTTAGAGGCACCTCTGACTGGTGATCATCATTGTTATTCCCGATCATCTGGGTTGCTCGTTGGTGAGACTGGGTGAGGTACGGGCTTCTTGTGTTCTTGTGATATCATGAAATCAGCATTAGTGGGGAAAAAAGTAGGGTGTAATTTTATGATAAAATATAATATATGCTTTTGGGACAAATCCCCCTACACACATCATGTTAGTCAAGAAATTTAAAAGAGTTCCTTCTTGGTGGGAGGGAGTGCATGAAAGGGATGCTCCTGGATTGCTCACATTCTTCTCATGATAAAGGTCACCTATAATTCTTTCTTGTCATGATTTTTTTGGTTGTTCCTTACCCTAGCTTGAACTAAATGACGGAACTGGTCCACTTTTGTACACGACGTATTTGCCAATTCCATGGCTAGAAAAAAATGATGGTGGGATCATGGTTCCTTTTGGAGGTGTTCTAAAAGAATCATTCAAAGTAGGATGGAAGGTAGGAGGTTGAGTGGTTGATCAAGAGTAAGGCTACCCCTTCTGATCCAGTGATTGTGCTTAATCAATCACTTTTCTTCCCCAAGACATCCTCATCTAGTGGGGTTACCAAACTAAAACCCTCAGCATCATCCATGACCCCCTAGTTTCCTCCTAACTTGAGGGGTTTCTCTGGAAAACTTTTTTCGTGTGTAAGGAATGGTGAGAAAGGAGGAGGCCTAGGCCTGGCTTCTCCTTTTTTGTGGCATTCAGCAAGAGGCTATGGTCTAGTCTTAGGTTATAGTCTAGAACTTTGTTTAGGAAGTTGAAGTGTATGATTGGGCCAATTTTAGGTTGTGATCTAGGACCCAAAAGGATTTGAAAGTTGCTGTGGTATTAGTTTAAGGTCATAATCCATGACCCTTGTGGGGTGGAACCGGAATTGGTGAATGATTTCATGCATGACATGGAGGTGTCCTTCCATTTATCCAAGTTTCAAGGACAACCCTATTTTTGCTATTCTTTGAAAAAGATTGTTTGAAATTTTAAAGTTGTTAATCTTGGGAAAAGATTGATTGAGATTTTGAATCTTTGAGATTATTAATCTTTGAAAATGATTATTTGAAATTTTGAATCATTTAGATTGTTAATCTGTATAAAGATTGCTTGAGATTTTGAATCTTTGAGATTGTTAATCTTTGAAAAATATTGTTTGAGATTTTGAATCTTTGATATTGTTAATCTTTGAAAAAGATTATTTGAGATTTTGAATATTTGAGATTGTTAATCTTTGAAAAGACTATTTGAGATTTTGAATCTTTGATATTGTTAATCTTTGAAAAATATTGTTACAAATTTTGAATTTTTGAGATTGTTAATCTTTAAAAAAGATTGTTTGAGATTGTTAATCTTTGAAGAAGATTGTTTAACATTTTGAATCTTTGAGACTGTTAATCTTTGTAAAAAAAATTGGGATTTTAAATCTTTGAGATTTTTAATCTTCAAAAAAGATTGTTGAATATTTTGAACATTTGAGATTGTGAATGTTTTAAAAAATATTGGTTGAGATTTTGAATTTTTGAGATTGTTAACCTTTGAAATAGTTTGTTTGACATTTTGCATCATTGATATTGTTAATCTTTAGAAAAGATTTTTGGGATTTTGAATCTTTGAGATTGTTAATCTTTGAAAAGTATTGTTTGAGATTTTGAATCTTTGAGATTATTAATATTTGAAAAATATTGTTTGAATCTTCACATGAAAGAATTTAGCAATAGTCTCAATTTTATTTCATCAGTGAGACAAGATATATGCACATGTAGAGATATTCCCCCTTTTAGGCCACGAGTTTAGGTCCATATTACGTCTTCACTCAAACATGACCTGTATAGGAGGGGTTGGTCTTGATCTTCTTTATGGATAGGCACTCATCGAAGGGTATCCCAGATCCAGGAAATAAAGGTATGCTCCCAATACACCTCATGACTATGGAGGATGTAATCAGTCATGAGAACTAGGAGAGTGGGATGTTTTTAATGCCTTTGGACATCCAATTTAATGTTGCACTGGTACCTTTACTGGCATCCCGTATCATTTATAAGGATCCAATGTGGGATTGGCACTCATTCATGACACATGGTATGTAGGTAGGTGTGAGAAGTGCAAGTGATGGTTTTTTTAATAGTTTTAGACACAATCCCATAATGCATGACAGTCACAAATATACAGATAAAGAAATTATAATAGCATAAAAAAACAGATTTAGTTTCTAGCTTGCATCAGTTGTTCATCCCTTATATATTTATTGTTCATTTATTTGTTTTTTAAGGTGAGGAAAATAGACACTAAACCCTAGATGGAAAGTGCGGCCATGCACCTTAACAGACAAAAAAAACATAAAAAAGATAGACAAGAGTGACAGCGGATCACCTCAATCTGCGCCACCATGATTGGCAGGTCATAGTGATCTGCCACCCCGTTCCTTGACAAAGGCAAAATAGTGGAAAAAATAGGGGTAGTGGCAGCATATCACCTTGATCCACACGCTCAGGATTGGAAAATCAGTGTGATCCGCCACCTTGTTCCTAGGTAGAAACTAAATAGCAAGAAGAACCTGAAGATGTTTAATCTTCAAAACACAATAGGAGTTTGATTCAGATCATCTTGGCTATCCCCAGCGAAGTTGCCATTCTATAACAGCATGTCCAGAAAATGAGAAGAAATAGGAGAGGTATTCAAGAAATAAAGCTCCATCCTTTTTCAGGAGTGAAATGTTGCAAAAAGAAAAAAATGTGTTCAGAGTCGCCACCATGTTTTATGAGAAAAATGAGGAAAAAGATGTGTCGATAAAACCACAGGGGATATTGAGTGATTATCCTTGATGGATAGTAGATTAGATGTAGCACCCGATTACGTCAAATGCAACAGTTATAGATCAGAAATCAAATAGATAGCAGATTCAACAATTAGATGTAGTAGTTATAGCAGTTTACCATTCTATAGAATCTAGTAGGGCAGGTAGTGTGGCACCAAATTAGGTGAAATGTGACAGTTATAGATTAAAAATCAAATTATAGTAGATTCAACAGTTAGAGGTCGCGGTTATAGCAGATTACCATTTTATAAAATCTAGTAGGGCATATGGTTCATAAGAAGGATCCTCTGATCACAAACAATACAAAAACAAAAAGAGAGCCACTTATTTCTTAGGCTTCAGGAGAGACGAAAGTGGCCTAGAAATCATTAGATATGGGGGTCTATTTATAGTCTAGGATTAGGGTCAGTAATTATGGGTAGAACCTTATAGAATAGTGAGCAAATCACCCTCATGAACCACGCTTGGTATCGAAATCAAGGCAATCCACTCACATGCCACAAGAGAATGGTTGCGATTCGCTCGAGTGTCCTTCAGGTGAAAAAAGGATTTTTTTTGTTTCTCATTGTCCCAGTAATATTAGGAATGTCTTGGCAAAAAATAGAGAGAAATTTCTTAGAAAGACAAGTCAGAGTTATCTCTCTGATTTATTTGGAAAAAGGTGATTGAAAAGTGAATATTTAATTCCTAACAATTCAACTGGGCAATTTATGAAAAGATAGCCCCATTAAGGCAAAAGTAAGGAACAAATTGAACTTTTGGTCTGAAAGAAGCTTTCTTTGTAGAAGATCCTGAACTGGGTGAAAGTGGGCAAAATGGATGTATTCAATGGGTGAAAAAATGGATAAAAAGTTGATATGTGGATAGGATGTGGGACGAACTTCCATCATTAGCTAGATAATTGACACTAATCATGAATTTCTGTTGAATGGGCAAAAATGGGGTGTCAACAAGTAGTAGATGTGATCAAACACAGAGACTAGGTCGGTAAAAATTTTAGACCACTATTATAAGATTATCTCAATTTATTAGGAGAGTTTGACTAGGGTGTCCTATATGGAACAAAGTATCAAACTAAGTTAGTTAACAAGAAATTACAACATAAGTTAACAAACAAAACAATAAAAAGTAGCACTTAAGATGAAAATATGATTAAGGGGACTTGGTCAGGTTTCACCTACCAAACATAGTCACCAAACATGAAACCACTCAAACCTATTTCATACCCTTCGTCTTATTTGGGAGTTATTTTCATTAATTCATGTTCCATGTCTCTCTTGAATTATGTAGATCTAAAGATGAAAGCATGTCTCACTCTTGATGTTACAAGAAAACAATCAGAAAAACAACCATACAACTTTTTCCCTACTGATCTATCACTCTCATGGGTTCAGACTACTCCTTATTATAGATCTAACCAAACAACACCCTCTCTTAGGGTAATAAAGAATCAAAAATCACAATAAGGTATCTAAGCATACAAGAAATGGAATATAAACAAGATTAAGGAGACAAGCATGCCATGACATGTTGGTAGTATGCGCTAAGAGATAATCATACGATGATTCTACTACACACTTTGTAATTGTTTCGACTATTAATACAAGCAATTACAACTATTATGTTTGCTTCAATATGGGATAATGAATAATATTATAGCGTCCTATGAATGAATGACTCAATGACATGTGATTTTGGATTGAGGACTTGAACATGAGATCATGTGTATGCTAAGAGTATCCAGTCTTGTATAGATCCCTAGTCAAACATTATTGTGGAAAATAGAACAACAATAATATATCAAGACTAGGTTGTGTGTTGATTGATGACTATGTCTCATCGGTCATGGTATTGGATATCATTTCAAACACATGGGTACTTGTTATGAACAAGTGTACTTGGCAGACTCACCATGAGTATGATACATAGAAGCCATTAATGGTAGTCAGAATCATATCCTATGTGATAGTGGGAATTGTGTTCCTTAGGCTTGAAGCTGCTATAATGATCACATGTTGTTTGGTGTACTTTAACACTACTCGACGTGACCTTGAATAAGGGTTTTCATACATGTAGTGCTTGGGTGCACTATGAACATATGGATTATTGTGGGTGATGTTGATGGAATTTGTCCCTCCTATTAGAGTGATATCTCGATCACTTGATGAGTGGTAGTGTGAAATTAATGTCCATGCTCATATGAGTTAACATGTGAGCTCATATGTATCTCAATTATTCTAATCTAGATAAAGGAAGAAATGTTGAACATTAAGAGGATGAGGTTTCCATGCCACAGATTGAATCAAGATATCAAAGACACGAGGATTATATGATCCAGGTAACACTAGTCATGATACTATGTTGAAGTTGTTCTCCAACTTCTCCTTGATAGATATCGATCATTGTCTATTAAATCATATTATTATTATTATAGATATTACTGTCAATGTAATTTGGAACCTATAAAGTCACACACATGTGATGCATAGGTAAAAGGAGTATAATAATGGACACATGATCAATTTGTTTCTAAAAGGTTTAGAAATCAGTCGAATCATTGATAGACTGATTGGAAGCCTAGTTGATGACTAGAAAGACCAGTTTCCTAATTATATAGGTTGGTTGATTGGCGGGGTGGTCTAGTTGATTGACAAGGACAAGATCCACCTAATCAGTCGATTGGCTAGCTTGGTCAACTGGATGGTCTAGTCCCCCAACCAAGTTGGATAAGTGGGTCAATCCATAGAGTATGACCCAGTCCACTGGATCGAGTAGATTGTCCATTGCTCGATTGGATATTCTAGCCATACCTCTATAAAGTAGACCACCTAGTCCGTTTGATCGAATGGGCTAAGATTGGCGATCGATTGGCTGTTTGTGAGGGGGTTGTCAAAAGGCATCCCTTGTTTATTAGAAATCCTACTTTCCTGCCTCTCCTATATAAAAAAGATATGATGACTAGGGTTTTTTTTATAATTTTGAGACATGTTTGGTCTAGCCATCATTACCCCCAAGGATGAGGGGGAGAGAGAGGGCAAGGTTGTGCAATTCTAGCACATTGCCAATGTAAAATTTGCTCCTTTCACATCAGCTCTGAAGAGTGTGAAATGGAGTTTCCATTCATCCATGTGGACTACGTAGAGGCATAGATGACTTCGTGACTATGTTGGGAGAATGTCATTGACATCATTCTCCATATTTATTCTTGTGAGCACCAGCATCGGATCTACTCCATGACAAATATAATATTTCACATCCCTTCCTTCCCATTACATCATTATTGATGAGATCTTTTCATCGGTACATGGATTCGGTTAAATTTTATTACCTATGTTAAGCATTTTGCATCTAGCGAAACCTATCATGGTATTAGAGCCACATAAATTTACTATATCATGATATACAATTGATATGCTCAGATTCGTTTTATATCATTTTGTGTTGTTACATGTGATGTGAACGATACATCAACATGCATATCCTATTTAATTCCACATACATCTACAACTAGATTTTTATATGGTAGATGGGTTCTACTACGTAAAATTATAATTCTTCCCAGTGCACGTAACTAAAGTTCCATATACTTTTACCAAAACACTACCCCTAAGACCCCACAGAGGGTGGCATCACCTTGACTCCCTTCCACTGACCAGCATGATACCCGTGATACAAAACCCTATTTGTATGTGCCTGATGTGGATGTGGTTGGATCCACTTTGTTAAAAAGTATGCCTCTTGCATGTCGAGCCTCATCTTTTATTCCACATGTAATGGTTTCTATTTCTTCTTAGTTCTCACGAATGCAACTCGAGGTCTCTACATGTCATGTAATATATATAGAAACAACATAATTATTAGAGGACTTTGCATGATGAGTAAGCCATTAAGATCCAAGGAGCACCCATGGAGCCATTAGTCGTTATGAAACACAAATGCATATTCATAGTTTTGATGATTCATATGATGCAATGAACCATAGGTAGAAAATAATATTTTGTGGCTCAAAAGGATTATATTAGTATGACTGTAACCAATATTGTATGATTCTGGACTATATTTTTGGATTGTTTATGTAATGTGTATATGATACATATTATAAGTATGTGGTGTTTGGATGTGTATATGTAATGTGGTTTTTGGATGTGTATATGTATATTTAACCCCTCAAATAAAATATTAAGTCCAATATGTCCTTTAATGTGCAACACACTCAAAAATCTTGATCGACAATGTGCGGTCACGCCAAAGCATGGTGCATTGTCTATCCAATGGAAGTGTGAGAATAGACATGTGGATCTGTCAAAGAAGGGTGCATATTCTATTGTGTTGACCTTTGGGCCAAACTTAACTAGGTGACCTTAATAGGATAAAACATCCCAAGGCATAAACATGGTTATAACAAAGGGTTGTGCATCCATCTATCAAAAAATTGCATTAGATGCAATTGGAAAATGTTTCCTACCTAAATAAGTTGTGGGTGATCAGCCAAAGGTGACTCATGATTAGGTGAAATATAGATCTTGTCTTACTAGATGATTGAACGATGCAAATATTCCAAAATAATGTGGTATATTAATTTGAAATGATTTCTTGGGGAAAGTATTTTAATTAAAGATCAAATTAATATCAATAAGTTTTTTTCCAAATCAAATATGAATTCATTCAAATACTTCTTTCATATAAAATGGAAATCAACACAAACAATGACTTTTCACTATGATTAGTCCTTGAGAAGAAAAAACTAAGTGGGATTAACTTGAATGATGGGTTCAAGACTTTGATAATTGTTATCACACATGAATGTAAGCTCAATGTCCGAGACACACTAGTACCAAATGAACTAGCTTCAAATGCACCTAGGGAGGAAAGTAATGCTTATAAGAAGCATTTTGATGATGTCATGGACATCAAGTTTCTTATGATATTATCCATTAATCATGAGCTTCAAAAGCAAGTTTGAGAATATGGATGTTATTGAGATGATAAGACATCTCAGGAACATGAACCAAGATCAAACAATGCAAGCGAGGCATGATGAGTCCAAGGAATGATTTAAGTGAAAGATGTAGAAAGATTATTTGACTGGACCCCATGTACTCAAGTTAATTCGATATGTAGAAAGTCTAGCCATACTAGGATTTCCTTTAGGATAAGAGTTAGCCATAGATGTGAGCATTCAATCATAACTAGATTTAGACAAACAATTGATCATTAATCACAACACAAATCACAACATGAACAATTTTGTTAAACTTCCGAAATACCTACTTGGCATGTTAGGAATAGATGAGAGGCAAGTCAAAGACAAGCCCAGTTCTGTGTTGATGGTTAGTGTAGGAAAAGGCAAGCCCAAGAGAATGGCAAATCCAAGAAAGGTTCTAAGGCTGGCCAAAAGTCTAAGTCCTCTACACTTAAAGAAAAAGGAGGAGTTAGTAAAGAAGGAAATTGTCACCACTGTCAACAAGTTGGACAGTGGAAGATAAATTGTCCTCTCTCCTAGAGGAACTGAAGAAAGAATAATGGGATGGAGATCTCCACTTCAGGTATATATGTTATAGAAACAAACTTATCTAATTCTTTACTATGGGTATTAGATACCAGATGTGGATCTCACATATGCTCAAATATGCATGATCTGAAGAGAATTAGTCCCTTGAAGAAAGGAGAGGTGGATATGTGTTTCCAATGGAAAAACAACTGTTTCTAGTGTTGTAGGCACCTAATATATATCTTTTCCCAGTGGGCTTGTATAAGAGTTAGAGAACTGTTATTATGTACCTACCATAAGTAGAAATATTGTCTCTATATCTTTTTTGGACAAGAACGGTTTTGAATGTATAATAAAAAATGGACAAATTTCTATCTTTAAGAGATGATAAATTATATGACAGTGCCCCAATGTCTTATGTATCCATTTATTACAACTTGATACATGTGTGTATAATGTAAAAACCAAAATATGAAAATTTGATGCTAAAAAAACTTACATATGGTAGTATATTCTAGGACACAAAAATGAGAAGCAAAATTTTGGACCCCATAAATATGTTTATCTGGACTCTTTTGATTTTTAATTAATTGAGACATGTGAATCTTGTTTATTAGGCAATATGACAACAACACCCTTTACTGGAAAAAGTTAAGGGAAAGTGACTTATTAGGAGTCATGCATATTATGTATTTTAGTACATATTCCAGAGGTGGTTATCAGAATTTTATCATCTTTACATATGGCCTCAGCAGATCTGGCTATGTGTATATAATGAAGCACAAGTTAGAATCCATTAAAAAGTTCTAATAATTCATTAATGAAGTTGGAACCAACTTAGAAAAAGATTTATAGCACTTAGATCATATTAAGGCGGTGAATACTTAAGCTAAGCATTTGAGGACCTTCCACAGTATTGTGGTATTGTATCACAATAGAGTTTGCCTTGAACAATGAAACATAATCATGTATCAGAAAGAATGAATCACAGACTGTAGAACATGGTACAATCTATGATGAGTTTTGATGTTCTTCCAACTTTTTCTGGGATATGCTTTACAAATTGTAGAGTTTACACTTAATCATATGCCTTCTAAATTGGTTCAAAAGATATCATATGAGAAGGGACTGAGAAACATTCCAATATGTCATTTATGAAGATTTGGGGATGTGAAGCTTATGTCAAGAAACAAATTTATGCTAGAACCCAAATCTAAAAAATGTCATTTTGTTAGATATCCTTAGGAAACCATGGGTATTACTTCTATATTCCATCTAATAACAAAGTGAGTGTTGTCAAAACTATTGTATTTTTCTAAAAGGAATTTATTTTCATAGGAACCAGTGGGAGGAAATTAGAACTTGAAGAATTTTGAATCAAACATGATAACATTGAATCTGTGGAGGTCAATAAGGAACAAGAGAAATAAAAACTATTCTGGAATCCCAAGTTCCTCATGTAACACAAGAACCTTGAAGGTCTAGTAGGGCACACCTTGAGCCAGAGAGATATGGATATCTTGTAACTCAAAAAGTTGATGTTTTGGTCATTCATGATGATGATCCAACTACCTGTAGTGAGTTTATTAAGGGAACATATTTTGACACATGGGTTGATGCCATGATGTGTGAGATGAACTCCACGTATACCAATAAGGTATGGGCCTTGGTGGATCCACCTTAAGGGGTGAAACCCATAGGGGCATGGATGGTAATGTAAAAACCTAAAAAAGGTCAATTAGTGGCAAAAGGTTTCAAACAAATTCCATGTGTTGACTATTATGGAACTTTATCACCAGTTGACATGGTTAAATCCATTAGGATCATGCTTTTCGCTGTAGCTTATCATGATTGTGAAATCTGGAAAATGATTGTTAAAACCACATTCCTTAAAAAAAATCTCCTTGATGATGTGTAAAAGACACAACTTGAATGTTTCATTGCTCCAAATGAAGTCAAAAAGGTTAGTATGCTACAAAGTCAATTTATGGATTGAAGAAAGTGTCTCAGAGCTAGCATCTTCATTTTGATGAGATAATGAAATAGCTTGGCTATATCCAAAATGAAGATGAATGTGATAAAGTGGAGCTTCCTCTCTCTTTTCTATGTATGTTCCCTCTATCACTGCTGATGCGATGATTTTGAGTCGCATTTATAGACCTGTTTGATATGTGTTTTATGCTTTTATTAGTCATTTTTATGGTTAATATTGCATAATTCATCCATTTTAGTCTTTTCCACTATTTTATGTCAAATCCCCTTTATTTCATTATTTTAAGCATTAATTGTCAAATTATTATTATTTGTGTGAATTGATGTGATCTTGTCTTTGAATTTCAGGACAAACGAGTATTTGCTTCCGTCGATACCATCGACGGAAGTCGATACCATCGACATGGTCACAGGTTGCCAGCCGGAAGAAGCAGGAAAAAGTCGATACTATTGAATTTGATGTCGATGGTATCGAGATACCATCAGCTTGTTGACGCAGAAGCAGTCGATAGTATCAACACCAAGTCGATACCATCGGCACATGGAGGCTACAGCATCACAAAACGACAAAACCGACGCCTAAAGGAAGTCGATACCATCGACCTGAGTCGATGGTATCGAGATGATGTCGGGCACGACAAAGGAAGGGTTTGCAGCCAGCCGCTACTGTAGCGGGTCGATACCATCGACTCGCGTCGATGGTATCGACGCCGTAGGATATGAGTTTGCTTTCTAATGATCTCAATCGGACGTCTACGGTTAATTAGTGACCTAATGATAGAGATATACCTAATGGCGGCTGCCCGGATGGAGGGGGGAGCTGATTAGCCATGGCACGAGCACCGAGGAGCGGTAGAGAGGAGAACGGAAGCCAGAAGTTCATACCAGTCAATCCGGACGCCGCAAAAGACGGATTTCACCACCGAAAGGCGGGAGAGCACGTGTTCTACGCAAAGGATCAACCGGTTCTTCTCCGTTCAGGGGTTTTCTCTTTCATTTCATGTTTTTCACATGATTTCCCCTATCTCTACCTTGTACTTGTTTGAGATGAACATGCGGGGATAATCCCCTTCATCTTTAGGACCGGGAGTAGCCCAGGGATTCATTGTATGACAGTTTTATAATAGTAATTCATATTTTCTCTCTTAAATCCGTGGTATAGTTTCGTTTTCTCCATATATTGTTATGCTTGATCACCATAATAATAACCTAATGCCCTTAATCACTTTGAAAGAAGGATTAACGGTTGAAAAGAGATGAAATCTACATTAATCGACAAATCCCTTGACCAAGGTGGTTTAAAATTAATGGTGGATACTGAGAGATCGTTCATAATGCATCTAGTTTAGGGTATAGGTTACTACGACAGTGGAACCGACCTAAACCTAGATAGTGAATTGTACCATGACAGTGGGCAATTCTGTTTTCAGGCCATTACCTGGATAGAGAGAGAAGATTGAGGCATTATATAAAACCTAATACAATGAAAACCCGCGGTGAAACTGCAATCCTAAAGATATCCTTTTGAATTGATTAAATTAACCTTTAATCGATTGTTTGCTTTGTTTTATCTTTATTTTCTTTTAATTTTATTCAACAACCCCAATTTGTTATTCGGCTTAGCTGATCACAAATAGTTAGTAGGAGTCTCCAACATTTCTGAGTATCCCTGTGTTTGACTCGGGCCTCACAAGGCCTATACTACTCGACACGTACACTTGCGTTTTTAGCGCGTAGTAAAATACACGTCAAGTTTTTGGCGTCGTTGTCGGGGATACGACGAATTGTTGGCACTTTGAGTGCTACGAGCGGCCACTCTAGGCCATATTTTTTTTATTTTGAGACAACTTCAAATATTTTTAAATTGATCTATAAATTTTTAATAATTGTTTAAGCACTGTACTAAATTTGATTTTTCTATTTTCAGGTACTGTGCGTGGTGCAGACGCGTACCACTGACTACGCGCAGCACGCACCAAAGGTTCCACTGGTGGGCTCGGAAGACGAAGGTGACCATAATCAAGATCATCAAGAGGAACTGTTATCTGAATCCGAACACGAAGAGATGGCCAACGAACCAACGATTTGGGTGAAGATCAAAGCTTCTTCCGCATCTGCTTCTAAAGGGCCGATAAAGAAGCAAGCAATCAATATACCGACGTATAAGATTGATCCGGCTCTAATCAATTTGGTGAAGTCTAACGCTTTCCATGGTTTAAAGAATGAGGATCCTGTCGCGCACCTGAGTCAATTCGTGGAGAACTGCGATATGGTGAAAATTGACAGATTTCCGCAGATTGCGCTCTACTTGAAGCTCTTCCCGAGTTCTTTAGCGGGAGCCGCGCGAGAGTGGCTGCATAATTTGGACGATGAGTTCGTGGAGTCCTGGGACCATATGGTGGATGTCTTCTTTGAGAGGTTCTTCCCTCCTGAGAAGACTAACGACATGATCCGGAAGATTCATAACTTCACCCAACAGGCCGGTGAGACATATTCAGAGACCTGGGAGAGATTTCAGGTTATGCTGAGGAGGTGCCCGCATCATGGGTTGGACAAAGAGACGCAGGTAAAGATCTTCTATTTTGCTCTCTCTGCGCATGATAGGAGTAATCTGGATTCAGCTGGGTCAGGTTTCTTTCTGAACAATACAGACACCAGATGCTGGGAGATACTCAAGAATATGGCTAGAAAGCAGTCCTAGGGTGAGAGAGAAAGAGGCCCGGTAGAGCAAGTTCGAGTTGCAGGAGAGTCCAAGGCAATGAAAGAGCTGAATGAGAAGATGGATCTTCTCACCAAGAAGCTACTACAAAAGGAGGAAAATGAGTTCGAGGATGAAGCCCAAGTTAACTTCATGCAACAACATGGCTATAGAAACAATGACTATGCATGGAGAAAGGACAAAAAGTTCTCATGGAAGGATCCGAATAATTTTCTGCAAGATCCGGATGCCAAGCCACAACCTAGAGCGGAGGACAAGAACACTGAATTACTTAGTCAAATGGTGCAGCAAAATCAGGAGATGATGGCTATGTTTGGTAAACAACTACAATCTCAAGGTGATATTCTAACCAAATTTGGGCAGACGCTACAAAGCCATGGAGCACAGATGCGGGCATTAGAAACCACTGTGGCACAGATTTCCAGTGAAGTGGTGTCCATCAAGCACGCCAATCAACAGAAACCGGCCGAGAATGCAAACGTGGCCCAAGCACACCATCAGGTCAAGTACATATCTGTGGTAAGCAATGAGGAGGAATCCCAGGTGCCAGAGACAAAAGATCAAAGCAAATTGACTTTTAGTACAGAGGCGACACCGGAAATATCGTACCCTCGCACCTATTATGGACTAGCAGGCGGAATCACTTTCTTCAGGAAATCTCAGCCAGTTATGAATATTGCATCTCCATCTAGGCAAGAAGAACAATTGAAGGCTGTTTGTGCACGTGTGGAAACATCTAATGCGAGAGAGGAACCACAACAAGCTATTACTATTGATGATGTCTTGCCAAAGCCCACGTCAGAGGGAGTGATTGAAGTAAGCTTAGGGGAGTTGCCCCCGAAAAGCTCATATGTGCCACCTCACAGGCGTGTGTGTGCCGCAGTTGTGTCAAGTCCAGGAAATCCAGAGCCAAAGAAAGAGCATCTTCATTTTAGGAAATTTTTGGAAATATTCCGAAAACTCCACATCAATATTCCATTAGTGGAGATGATCGAGAAGGTTCCCGCCTATGGGAGGTTCATCAAAGAAATCATCAATAAGAAGAGGCGGATAAAAGATGATGATATTTGTCGAATGAATGAGACGGTGAGTTCTATGATTCACGGGAGTTCGCCAAAGAAGAGAAAAGACCCAGGAGGTTTCTACATTCCATGCTTGATAGGTGATCAACATTTTCCTAAAGAGCAATGTGATTCAGGCGCCAGCATAAATCTCATGCCTCTGGCGACATTTCAGAAACTTGGGTTAAAAGAAATCAAGAAGTCGGCCGTGACAATTGAATTGGCGGATGGGTCTTTAGTGAGACCATATGGAGTATGTGAAGATGTTCTCGTCAAAGTGGATCGATTTATATTCCCAGTGGATTTTTTTGTCATGGATATGCCACCGCTTCAAAGCTGTGAAATTCTTCTAGGAAGACCTTTTCAAGCAACGGCGGATGTCGTGACTGCCTTAGGGAGAGGTACATTGTCCTTGGGAATTGGAGGAGATCGAGTTGAATTCAAATTACCGCACGATCCTCTAAGCACATGCCCCAAAGTGCCAAGATGATGAGCTTCAAGTCGTCTAGCCTAAGACGTTAAATAAGGGCGCTTGTTGGGAGGCAACCCAACCATCGGTACAGTAGGATAGTTTGTTTACATTCGTAGTTTAATTTGTTTTTACTTAGTTTTTAGTATAAAAAAGATATCGTGATCGGTTTGTTTGATGTGCAGGCTGAGGCAGAGTCGATACCATCGACACACTGGTCAATGGTATCGACAGGGTTACAGGTTGACGACTGCAGATTTTGCTCTGCGTCGATAGCATCGACGGCCTCGTCGATGGTATCGACCTACCTACAGGCAAGTCACGAGGAAAAAGTCGATGATATTGACACGGGCGTTGATACCATCGAGATCTCTAGAGATTTACAGACAAAATCGACTCAGTAAAGTCGATACCATCGACGGCCTCGTCGATGGTATCGACACAGCTACAGGTTGAGACACAAAGCGGAGGTGTTGCACCAAAGAAAAGTCGATACCATCGACCCATGTCGATGGTATCGACACTCCACGTCACCGATCCACGCAAACGAATCAACGGTGATCGCGGCTTCCACATCATCGATCCGGGTGCAGCGTCGATACCATTGACCCATGTCGATGGTATTGACACGTCAGTGATCCGGGTTTCAAGATCCAACCATCGACGACCGTCGATACTCGCGAGGGAGGTGGATAGCATCAACAGGTGTCGATACCATCGACTCGCGTCGATGGTATCGACGGACCAACAGTGGCACCGGCCAAGTCTATATAAGGAGATTCATGACGTCATTTAACGTCACACCTTCAGAGCTCTCTTCTTCCTTTGCGCCGAGCACTCCCCTGAGCCATCCAAGCCCGAAGAACAGCAGCACCGAGCGATGATATTCACCGAGCGGAGATTCAATTCTCCATCTTCACCGAGCTCTTCTTCTAATCCTTTTCTCGTCGCAACAATGGTGCATACAACCGGAGCTTCTTCCTCGCGCGCTCATATGATTGACATCCCCGAGTTCGTGCCACCACCGCCATCATCGGTCGCACGTCCTCGACTTGTCCACCCATCTGCGGATGAGAAGAAGGTTTACGAAGAAATCCTGAAGCGCAAGATCGAGCCCACCCGTTACGTGGATCCGGAGACGATCAATGATCTTGGCTTCAAGGCAAATCTGGATTACGTACTGAAGGGGCAGGCCCACCAAACGGGCCGTGGACACGATGAGCTTGAGTACCATGAAGACGACCAGCCATTTTTCGGCGAGTGGCCAACGTACAAAGAGCTGGTGGCAGAATTCATGGCGTCACTGGACGTCTGTGTTGTGCCCAATGAGATATCAGCAAGCGACCGCGAGTGGGAAAAGGGCAGGGTGTCTTTTCGGCTGTACAACCGTGACTACACCATCACCCTCGAGCAGTTCAATGACATCTTCAACTGGAATCACTCGCGGTACGACTACAGGCGGCCAGATAACCACACCAACTACGACACTCTCTTCTCCGAGTTGGTGACGGTGCCACAAGGGAAGTCGGTTAGCTACCACAATGCCGCGGTAGCCGACTTCGAGCACCCATTTGTCCGGGTCTTGCACCGGATGTTGAGCTCCACCTTGTTTGCTCGGGGCGACCTAGCCCTTAGCAAGTTTCAGGAGCCTGACCTTTTCTTTCTCTACAAGCTCCTGACGCAACAAGAGTGCAACTGGGGCGCCTTCTTTCTGCAATGAGTTTTGGCGGTGAAGCGGAGTACGAGGAAAGAGCCAATTTACTTCGGCGGGCTAATCACCAAGCTGGCTTCATACCTCGGCTTGAATTTCCAGACCCTCACTCCTCTATCTACTAAGAGCAAGGTGAACTTGCAACATTTACACCGGTCCAATCTCATTCTTCTCCGAGATGGCGTGGCGTTCGCACACTGCCACGTAAATCAAGCATATCAGGAGTGTTCTCTACCCGACCCCGTTTTCAACATCGACGGCGTGCAGCATTTCCGGTGGCCAATCATAGCCATCGATTCCGATGAAGAAGACGGCGGCAACAATGGTGGCGACGACGACGAGGCAGTGGAAGAGGAGGAAGAGGCGTTCACACCTCTTCGATCACGAGTGGCACCCCGGAAGCGCCCTAGGATGCATCCGGGTGCATCTTCATCTTCTCTGCATCGGCCTCCACCACCACAGCCCTCGCAACTGAGCGAGGATGTCTATTCTATGCAAGGGATGTACACAATGCTTCAAGACATCCAGCAGATGCAGCATAGCCACACAGCTGCCTATGCTGGTATTCAAGACACCACCAACCGGCTCTATGTCAACCAGCAGGCGATCTTCGAGAATGAGCGCCTTCTTTTCGCCAATCAAGAGAACATCCACGATCGGCTGCACAGGATGGAGCAGCAGCAACAGCCGTTTTATGATCATTACTGGAGCCAGAATTACTTAGGGGGGTACCCACAACCTCCTCCACTGCCCCAGTATGATCTGACCTTTCAGGGGCAATACCCATCTTGGGACCCCACGGTGCCGTAATACTCGCCTCCACCACCACCAGAATGATCCGGTATCACTGTTCCAATCTTTAAGTTTGTTTTTGACTATGAGGCCATAGTCGAATTCAAGCTTAGGGGGGTAGTTGGAACAACTTTATCTTTTATTGTTTTTTGTTTTTAGCATTATTGCTTTTGTTTTTGTTATTTGTTTCTTGCAATTTTAGTTTTTGTAGGATCCACATGCTATCTAGTGTAATCGTGGATGTCATAAAGTTGTGTCATCTCATTTTGTGCATGGGAAAATCAAGGGAAAATTTAAAATTTTTTTGTGTTTGGAAAGCTTGTCTTGTTTTGCCTTGGGCACATATCCTACGAAAATGATTGGTTTTGTCAGCTTTAAAACAAAATTTTACAACTGTATCCCTAATGATTCATGAAAGAGGACGGAAATGGTTGTTTGAGCCTAAATTGACCAAATGGTAATGAGAATCTAATTGGATGTAAGAGAGAAACCCCTAAACTACTACACAGGTCAGTAAGGAGGGACACATAATATCTTTCTAAGGTTCAGTCATCTAGTCTTGTGATCGTTCCACTTCATTGTTTTCACAATCCACCCAAGAATTGGAAGTAAAGTGCAGTTTTAACTCCTTTTGTTTGCATAGCATCTAGATAGGACTTGCGTTAATTCTTTTTCCATATGTTTCGCATTAAAAAGAAGAAAAAAATGAGAATAGTGATACATGCACATTACCCTTAGGTGCATGTCATGTAGATGCATTCATAATTTTTCATGCATAATGTATATCATGTATCTCAATTTTTCTCCAATGGTGAATTAAATTGTTCCATACCTTCTAAATAGTGCAAATTTCTGAATTCGGAAGAAAAATAAGCCCGATAAAATATTCATTATCAATTATGGATATAAAGGGTTGAAAAAAAAAGAAAAAAAATCTGAAAGGAAATCTGCATAAAAGAAAAAAAAGGAGTTATGTAGAAGCAACAGGAATAAGAAGGAGAAAGGAATGTAATATCACCTGCATTTCAGGATAATTGAGTACATGATGTAGCTTAAATAGATATCCATCTCGTTTTGAGATGGATAGTTAGTACATGCATCATTCCACCCAATTTTAGGCATTAGGGCATTTTTCATGTGCATTGGCATCATTTAGGACATTTTGTTTTATGCATGTTGAAACTATGCAATACTTCCACTTTCTTCCATGAACCACCCATCTTCATCCACCCGTTGCTCGGATTGGTAGGTCACTGTGAATTTCTCCTCACTAATGTATATCAGGAGAACTGCTTCCATATAGATGGTAGTTAGGGCGAGCAACGTAGTATAGGAGATCACAAGATGCACCAAGTCTGAACCGGCGATTTTTATTATGTTAACTGCCTTATGTGATAGTGTTCATCAGTTATGAGATCAATTTATCTTATGGATGATTTTTGTCGCCTTCAGGGTAATTACCGTTCCATGGTTAGAGAAGGCCGGTATGTGAACGTTCGGTGGGATTCATATGGGATGTTGATTGTGATGTGTTGTTTTTCAGTTGACATTAGCAATTCTATTCTAAGGATTAGTTGCTCGAGGGCGAGCAACGTTCAAGCTTAGAGGAGTTTGATGCGATGATTTTGAGTCACATTTATAGACCTGTTTGATATGTGCTTTATGCTTTTATTAGTCATTTTTATGGTTAATATTGCATAATTCATCCATTTTAGTCTTTGCCACTATTTTATGTCAAATCCCCTTTATTTCATCATTTTGAGCATTAATTGTCAAATTATTATTATTTGTGTGAATTGATGTGATCTTGTCTTTGAATTTCAGGACAAATGAGTATTTGCTTCCGTCGATACCATCGACGGAAGTCGATACCATCGACATGGTCACAGGTTGCCAGCCGGAAGAAGCAGGAAAAAGTCGATACTATCGACTTTGATGTCGATGGTATCGAGATACCATCAGCTTGTTGACGCAGAAGCAGTCGATAGTATCGACACCAAGTCGATACCATCGGCACATGGAGGCTACAACGTCGCAAAACGACAAAACCGATGCCTAAAGGAAGTCGATACCATCGACCCGAGTCGATGGTATCGAGATGATGTCGGGCGCGACAAAGGAAGGGTTTGCAGCCAGCCGCTACTGTAGCGGGTCGATACCATCGACTCACGTCGATGGTATCGACGCCGTAGCATATGAGTTTGCTTTCTAATGATCTCAATCGGACGGCTACGGTTAATTAGTGACCTAATGACCGAGATATACCTAATGACGGCCGCCCGGACGGAGGGGGGAGCTGATTAGCCATGGCATGAGCACCGAGGAGCGGTAGAGAGGAGAACGGAAGCCAGAAGTTCATACCAGTCAATCCAGACGCCGCAGAAGACGGATTTCACCACCGAAAGGCGGGAGAGCACGTGTTCTACGCAAAGGATCAATCGGTTCTTCTCCGTTCAGGGGTTTTCTCTTTCATTTCACGTTTTTCACATGATTTCCCCTATCTCTACCTTGTACTTGTTTGAGATGAACATGCGGGTCTAATCCCCTTCATCTTTAGGACCGAGAGTAGCCCGGGGATTCATTGTATGACAGTTTTATAATAGTAATTCATATTTTCTCTCTTAAATCTGTGGTATAGTTTCGTTTTCTCCATATATTGTTATGCTTGATCACCATAATAATAACCTAATGCCCTTAATCACTTTGAAAGAAGGATTAACGGTTGAAAAGAGATGAAATCTACATTAATCGACAAATCCCTTGACCAAGGTGGTGTAAAATTAATGGTGGATACTGAGAGATGGTTCATAATGCATCTAATTTAGGGTATAGGTTACTACGATAGTGGAACTGAACTAAACCTAGATAGTGAATTGTACCATGACAGTGGGCAATTCTGTTTTCAGGCCATTACCCGGATAGAGAGAGAACATTGAGGCATTATATAAAACCTAATACAATGAAAACCCACGGTGAAACCGCAATCCTAAAGATATCCTTTTGAATTGATTAAATTAACCTTTAATCGATTGTTTGCTTTGTTTTATCTTTATTTTCTTTTAATTTTATTCAACAACCCCAATTTGTTATTCGGCTTAGCTGATCGCAAACAGTTAGTAGGAGTCTCCAACATTTCCGAGTATCCATGTGTTCGACTCGGGCCTCACAAGGCCTATACTACTCGATGCGTACACTTGCGTTTTTAGCGCGTAGTAAAATACACGTCAACTGCCTTAACCAACTTCTTACTCTTACCTTAAAATTAACATTTTGATGCTTTTTGGTGATTATTTGGGTTCCTTGTGTCTTTAAATAACAAGTTGTGACATTTGATTTGGTGAAAGGCATAAGTTTCACCGACATGATACACTACTCTCCTTCATTTCTTTTTATCGCATACTTTAAACTCCTTATGCCCTAAAGTTGTGTTGGATGTATAGAGGATGCTTTTTTGCATCCAATGGTCCAAATTTTATCTCAATCCGACCATGGTTGTGGGAGTTATGGCTTTTTCTTTGGAACTTACTCAAAAACCCTAAACCTACCTCTTTGCCTCCCTTTTTCCTTTTTTCCTACCTAGAAATATGTGGGGCTCTATTGAATGTAGGATCCATTCAACAGGTGCAACAGGGATCCTCAGAGGATCCAGTGGTCATGCGACCTTTTGCCACCTTACATCAGCACTACTACACACAGTAGCATGCAGCAACCTTGATGCTTGCACACCTACCCACACACTCTTTTTTCTCTATGAATCTTGCTCCCATGAGCTCATCCCTTCCCCCTTGACCCATACATGGATCCAATGGTATGTGAGAAAGCTAGGGTTGGGGTGGTAGAGGCATTTATTTTGCCTATTCTTTAGTCGTCAGTCTCCCCTTGAACACTAGACTCTACACACTTCCTAGACACCTATAAAACCATCCTTTCTCTATGCTAGGCCCTCCGTTTGTTGTCCAAGACACCACCCTTGCATTGCCCCCTTGCCTTCCTCCTCTATTGATCACTTTCATCTATGCTAGGGTCTATTAACCCTAGATTCAAGGAAGAACATGACATGTGGAGCATCAAATTGGGCGCCTAGGTCCCAAATTTGATTTCTCCCACATGTAACCACTTCTCCTCATGTGGTCTCTCCCCCTTGGTCTCCCTCTCTTCCGCATGGGTGCCCAGTGATGCAACCCTATTTTTGGGCTTCTTTTGTGTCCTTTTGCAATTCAATCACATCTAAACTATTTAGAATGCATGTCATTTACCTTAATATGTGTATCACCATCAAGTTCACGTATGGATGTTCTTTGCATTTTTTTCAGGTACTTGGGCTAGGCTTAATTAGATGGGAGAGAAGGAGGGTGGTCCTATGAGTCTGTCATCATTGGAGGGGTCCAAGGAGGGTCCAAAAGCTTCCCCAAACTACCCCTTCTCTCTAAGACTCAAGTCGAGCAAAGAACTTCATGGAAATCTAAAGTTGAAGAGAAAAGTGCCTTATAAGACCCTAGCATAGCCATTATACCAAGGGAAAGTCGTGATGACCAAGTTCAAGAATCATAGTAGAGCACAAAATCAAACATTGAATAAAGACTCAGCAGAACAGTCGTGCAATCTGCCATGCCCATTCCAAGATGGACCCAACACAGTCATGGAGCATGACACGGATGTGGTACCAAGATCCCAGTATGCTTTTGGTCTTCCTAATAGCCAATCATATTTCACCTAGAATGGATGTGTCTCCTTGCACAAGTGTGGCATTAACTTCCCACCACAGCCATGATGATCAACACGGTTGTACCACCAAGCCACCCAACTCCAACACACAACCTAATGTATTTTCAATTTCCCACCATGACCATTTCACACCAGCACGACCATTTTCCACCATATCCAGCACAACCGTGGTGTTTAGAATGGTCATGTAGATAGGAAACCTAACACAGTTTGGCACTGTAATTTCCATTATATTCTCACTTTACCTAGTGCTTCTACATCACCAATTTATATTTGGATGGTGATTGGACTATGAGGTTATCCAACTCTTAGCCCCTCTTAGCACCCTCTTATCCATTCATTCCACCAACCACTTCATTCCACTTCCATTCCATCACATTACATCCCAAACCCTTCTTTTTAGGCTCCATGTCATCCTACCTTAGGGGAGGGAGGTCTCAACATGTTGTTTCTAGGAGGTGGAGGAGGAGTATCCACTGATCTACCATGGATTTCCACTCCTCTACTAATTCTTATTTCTCCATTTTTGTATTTTCCTTTGTTATGAGTAGCTAGGCCCCTAGGTAGGTTGCTTGGGGTTAAAATGGTACTTTGATATTGTTTTAGAGGTAAGTGATATGTAAACTTTATTTTAAAAAATCTAATGATTATGTTCTACTTTCATTTCATTTCCCATTAATTTCATGGTTATTTGTGCTTGAAATCACCAAGTATTATAGAGAAATTGGTTGTGTGGCCATTTTAGGAATTGATCATGGTTCCAATTAGTGGATTTTTAGATAGCTACCTATCTTCCTACATGTTAATCAATTCTCCTGCACCTAGTTTGAGAGATCTAAGTAGCTAGTTTAGAAGAATTTAGTGTGATTGGCTTGGAGCTTCTTCAAGGCTAGATGGTAGGTGATGTGAGGAGTAAAACCCTCATTTTTCACCCTCCTTTACTACCCTCGGCCCTCAATTTCTATAAGATCTCCTATCCTAGAAACCTAGTCTTGATTAGATTTGAATTAAATTCACCTAAACCCTAATCCAGGTGAGCCTCGTAAGGTTGGAAAGGGGGTGCTAGGGGTTAGTTACCACAGGCACACCCTACTCCATTCATGGCCGATTAGTAGTTTAGGGCAATTCATTAGCATCTATTTTGTTGTTTTGTTTGGTAATGTAAATGAAAGAGTAATTCTTACATGTTATCACCCCCAACTCAATTGACAACTACATTCCCTCAAAAAGGCCACCCTTCCCATTATTGCATTACAACCCTAGTTTGTCTTATTGTTTAGTTAATGATTTCTTTGCTAAGTTAATTACTTTCCTAGTTAGTTGTTCTTGCTCTTGCCTTGTTCTTGTTAGTTTATGTCATACAATGCTTCCTCGGGATACTCCCGGTCCTAAAGATTAAGGGGATTAGCCCTGCATGGTTGACAATGGAAAATACATAGGAGTAGAGAAGAAAAACATGGGAAACATGGAGCAAACTCGTGTAACCCCTGATACAAATGTGTTCTTGGAGATCCTCCTCGAGAAACGTGCGTTTTGCAGTCTTCCGGCAGCAAAATCGCCCGTCGGAGGTGCCCGGATCGCTCGGTTGACGGCCTTGATCTCTTGTCTCCTCTCTCTATCTCCCCTTCTTGTATGTTTTGCAACACAATATGAGATCCCCCTAGGGCCGGCCGTGCTCTTCTTAGGTCATAGGACCACTTTACGGCTTCGAAAAAGCTCAACCGTCGGATTAAAACGCTCCGTTTTAGTGCTGAAAATCGCCAGATCCCGACGTTGTCAATAGTATCAACCCCCAGGTCGATGGTATCGACCATGGTACATGTATTTCTTTCCAAAATCGCATTTTGGGGTTGCTTTCTGATGAAATGCCGATACTATCGACACCAGGGTCGATAGTATCGACTCTGGACAATGCAAAAGTGCCTGAAAAAGTGTCGAAACATGTGTATAAGTCCGGGGATTATATAAAATCATATAAATATGATAAAAGAAGTATAATTTGATGCAAAAAGAGTTTAAAGGCCAACTATAGTGAATTATGCAAATATAATCAAGAAAATGACAAATACATGCATAAAATAGATATAAAATAAGCCTATAAAAGGGACTCAAAACCCATGCATCAAACTCCCCTAAGCTTAAACCTTGCTCATCTTCGAGCAACAAAACTTTTGATCTGGTTGAGATAAGTCAGCAATAGGACATAAGTACATGAAATGAATCTACATCATCCCCACTTTCTTTCCACAAACCGGCGCTCATTGACCACTGAACACTAACTGCCATCCAGGCGACCAAAGACCTATGTAAAAGATGTTTGTCCCTCAATCAGTGAAACACTATCAATTAAAGCAGTTAATATGATAAATTCATTTGGTCCATACTTGATGCATCTTGTGATCTCCTATCTACGTTGCTCATTTCCTAACTACCATCTAAATGGAAGCAGATCTCCTGATATAATGATTGAGGAGAATATCATGGGTGGCCTACCGATTAGAGCAACGAGTGGATGGGATAGGTGGCTGTGGAAGAGATGGAAGCACATAACAATCAATCATTTAATACAAAAATTAATGACCTATCATGATGAAAAATGCAAGTGAAAATGTCCTAATGCTATATTTTTGGTGGAATGATGGATGCACTATCATTCCGTCTCAAGGTGAGATGGAATATCTAAAAAAAACTACACCATGTGCTTATTCTTCTTAGTTCTCAGGTGAGAACATGTTCCTTTCTCCCTCTTCTTCTTTATTACTTCTCAATTCTTTTTTTTCTTCTTTTTTTCAATTTTTCTTCAAAAAAAAAAATTTCAAGCCCTTATTTTCATAGATGACAATGAATTATTTGTCGAGCTCACATCTTGTTACATAAATTATACATTTGAAGCATTCAGAAGATATGGAACAAGTTCACCACCTTTAATGTTTCAGAAGACATAAGATGCATGATGTACTATATGCACAAAAGATGTGAATGCAGCTACAAAATGATAGTTATGCAATTAAATGACACGCACCTAAGGATAATGTGCATGTATAACTACTCTATCTTTTTTTTTCTTTTTTCATTTTCATGCAAAAAAAATGTGAAAATAGATATAATGCAAGACCTATCTACATGAGATGCAATCAAAAAGTGAAAGACAATAATGTGCTCCCATTTCTTATGGTGGAGTGTGAATGAAATTGCGGTGGATCAGATCACAAGACTAATTGACAGAACCTTCTGAAAATATCATATGTCCCTCTCTAAAGACCTGTGTACAGGTTAACTGAAGGATTTCTCTCTTAAACTTTAGTCTAAGGTCACGTTAGCGTTTGGTCGGTTTGGGCTCAAACATCTTTGCCAATCACTTTTCCTTGGACAATAAAGATGGTCATTCATGTCCCCGTGTCCTGAAGCTGACTCACCCAAGCACTTCCTCAGTTATGAAACTCAATTACTCACAGGAATAAGCTCAAATTTTTTTCAATATGCTCGTTTTTTATGTGCACACAACCCAAGAGTAAAACTCCCAATTGAAACCATGCATTTATTTCTCCACATATTACACTAGATAGATGTGGATCCTACAAAAGCGGTAAATGTAGAAATAAAAACAACTAATATCTCAAACGTAAAAGTAACATGAATAAGTAAGTAAAAACTAAGATAGAGGGTTGTTCCAACACCCCCTAAGCTTGAATATGACTATGGCCTCATAGTCAACATTCTCACTTAAGAGGTGGAATAGCGGTACCGTTCGCTTTGAAGTGTGGTGAAGAAGGATGGTTAGATGCTCAAGTGGACCAAGTGATGCTTTCTATCTCCCTCCTTGTTGTAGCACATTTTTGTGTCTTAGTGGTTCTAAGACGTGACTTGCTTCATCTATCTTTCCTCTGCAAAAAACGGTTCGAAAAAATCTCATTTTGATACCATTTACGGCCTATTTTATGTAATTGTCCTGCAGGTGTCGATACTATCGACACAAGGTCGATGGTATCGACCCAGACTCAGTGATTTTGTTGAATCGACGCATCTAAAAGCCTGGGAATTCAAAAGTGTCGATACTATCGACCCTAGGGTCGATGGTATCGACTTTACTGTCACCAATTTTTCTATAAATCTTCAGGAATCTCGATATTATCGACCCTAGGGTCGATGGTATCGACTTTTCTTCAGCGTTTACTGATCCAAACTCGATACTATCGACATGGGTGTCTATAGTATCGACCTTAACATTCTGCACACTTCAAAACATGAGTTAGGGTACCATTTTTACAAAATTTATCAAAACCTAAGCAAAAACTAAGTGCATAAACTTAAAAGAACATAACCAAACATAAAAATGAACCGAAAGTTGGGTTGCCTCCCAACAAGCACCCTTGTTTAATGTCCTAGGCTTGACATAAAGATACATTTAACCTGGGTTGTCAAGAGATGTCTCCAATGAGTCATGTGGTCATTTGAATTTAACTCTATCATCACCAATCCCAAGTGTCAAGTAACCTCGCCCAATGGCAGCGATTACATCAGTCGTAGCTTGGAACGGCCTTCCCAATAGCATCTCACCTCCTTCCAACTCATGCATGTCCATGACCACAAAGTCAACAGGGAAGATGAATTTGTCGACCTTGACTAGCACATCCTCGCATATACCTTGTGGCTTCACAATGGATCCATCCTCCAACTCAATTGTCATAGAAGTTTGTGTTGGCTTCTTCAATCCCAGCTTTTGAAAAGTGGCAAGTGGCATAAGATTAATGCTTGCCCCTGAGTCACACTATGCCTATGAAAAATGTTGGCCGCCTATGGAACATGGGATGTAGAAACATCCTGGATCTTTCCTCTTCCTTGGTAGTCGTCCTTGGATTATAGAACTCACTTTTTCATCAACAACACAAATGTTAGTGTCTTTTATCTGCCTTTTCTTGGTGATTATGTCCTTGATAAACCTTCCATATGCTGGAATCTGTTCTATCATTTCCACAAATGGAATATTAATATGGAGCTTCCTAAACATCTCCAAGAATTTCTTGTAGTTCCTATGCTCTTTCTTCAGCCTCAGACTATCCGGGAAAGGCACGTTTGGGTCCTTCGCTCGCTTTTGTGGTGGCACATATGGAAATTTAGGGGTCTCCTCCCCTAAGCTTGCTTCAACGCCACCTTCTAGGATAGGATTTGACACATCATCCGTGGATGGCATGACTTGTGGCTGCTCCCCTCTCTCAGTGACTGTAGCTTCACCATGACGCATGGCCTTCACCTGCTCCTCTTGCCTAGGTGCGGGCGCGGCCGCGATGTGCTCTTGGCGGATTTTTCTAAATGGACAACATCCGCCCAGTAGTCCATAATTACTGCGAGGATACGGTATTCTTGGTGTAGCCTCCGTATCAAAATCATTTTGCTTTTGTCCTGGACCTCCACCAGTGGGGGCTCTGCCTCAGAAATCACAGATATATATTTCACTTGATGTGCTTGAGAAACTTCTACATTCCCTGCATGTCTCTGTTGATTGGCATGCTTCATGGCCGCCACTTCATTGGAAATTTGGGTCACATTCGTCTCTAGTGCCCTCATTTGCGCTCCATGACTTTGCAATGTCTGCCCAAATTTATTCAAAATCTCGCCCTGAGACTGTAACTGCTTGGCGAATGTACTCATCATCTCTTGATTTTGTTTCACCACCTGGCTAAGCAATTCATTGTTCTTTTCCTCTAGGCTAGGCTACAGCTTCTGAAAATTTTGTTCCTTCCTCCAATCATAATTGTTATTTCTATATCCCTGTTGATGCATATACTTTGCATGTGCTTCATCATCAGACCCATTGTCCTCTTTCTCTAGGAGCTTCTTGTCTATAAGATCCAACTTGTCATTAAGCACTTTGATGGCCCTTGCTTCATGTGTCACGCCAACCTACTCTGGTGCATCTCTTTCACCCCAAGACTGCTTTTTGGACATGTTCCTTAGAATCTCCCAACACCTTGTGCCTGTGTTGTTCAAAAAGAAACCAGAACCTGCTGAGTCCAAATTTCTCCAATCATGTTCATTTAGGGCGAAGTAGAAAATTTTAGCTTACTTCTCCTTATCTAAGCCGTGATGTGGACACTTCCTCAGTATGATCTGGAAGCGCTCCCAAGTTTCAGAGTATGTTTCACCGACTCGCTGGCTGAAGTTGTGTATCTTCCTCACTAGATCGTTTGTCTTTTCAGGTGAGAAGAACCTCTCATAGAACACCTCAACCATGTGATCCCAAGATTCAATGTACTCATCATCCAGATTGTGCAACCATTCCCAAGCATTGCCCGCTAAAGAACTGGGAAAAAGTTTCAGGTAGAGTGTCTCTTGCGGGAACCTATCAATCTTTATCATATCACAATTTTCCACGAACGTGCTGATGTGGGTCACCGGATCCTCATTTTTAAGTCCATGGAAAGCCTGCGATTTGACCAACTGAATAAGCCCTGGATCAATCTTGTAACTGGGTATGTTGATAGCTTGTTTCTTGATTGGCCCCTTCTGCGCAGAAGAAGAAGAAGCCTTAATCCTTTCCCAGATCGTCTGCTCCTCATTTTCCACTCTGTCACCCATTATTACTTTACTAGTACCTAAAATTTCAAATGGTAGTGTATGAACTGGTACTAATAATTAAAACAATGAATAAGATTTGTAATTCAGTTCAAAAGATGAAAAGAAAAAAAAGAAAAAAGAAAAAAAAATACAGGAATTAAAAGTGGCCTAGTGTGGCCGCTCGCAGCACTCGTAGTGCTAAAATTCACCGTTTCCCTGGCAACGGCGCCAAAAACTTGACACGTGTAAACTGTGCGTGCAAATGCAAGTATACGTATCAATGTAATATAGGCCTTGTGAGGCCCGAGTCGAACTCAGGGAAACGTGAATTTTAGTAGACTACTACTAACTGGTTGCGATCAGCTAAACCGATTAAAAGAGTTTGAGAGTTGATTGAAAAAGAAAATAAATAAAAGAAAACAAAGCAATTGATTAAATGTTTAGTTTAATCAATTCAAATGGAGATCTTTAGGATTGCAGTTTCACCGTGGGTTTTCATTGTATGAATTTCCATATAGCTACTCAAGTTCATCTCTTAATCCGGGTAGTGGCCTGTAGTCAGAATTGTCCACTATCATGGTACAATTCACTACCTAAGTCTAGGTCAGTTCCACCGTCGTAGTAACCTATACCCTAAACTAGGTGCATTAGAATCGACCTTTGGGTTTCCACCATTAACCGTACATCACCTTGTTCAAGGGATTTGTTAATTAATGTGAATTTCATCTCTTTTCAACCGTTAATTCTTCTTTCAAAGTAATTAAAGGAATTATATTATCATTATGGTGATTAAGCATAACAATATAATTGATAAAACGAAATCATACCACAGATTTAGGAGACAAATTATGAATTACTATGATAAAAATGTCATACAATGCTTCCCCGGGCTACTCCCGGTCCTAAAGATTAAGGGGATTAGCCCCACATGGTTGATAATGGAAAATATATAGGAGTAGAGAAGAAAAACATGGGAAACATGGAGCAAACTCGTGTAACCCCTGATACAAATGTGTTCCTGGAGATCCTCCTCGAGAAACGTGCGTTTTGCAGTCTTCCGGCAGCAAAATCGCCTGTCGGAGGTGCCCGGATCGCTCGGTTTATGGTCTTCGTCTCTTGTATCCTCTCTCCATCTCCCCTTCTTGGATGTTGTGCAACACAATATGAGATCCCCCTAGGGTCGGCCGTGCTCTTCTTAGGTCATAGGACCAATTTACGGCTCTGAAAAAGCTCAACCGTCGGATTAAAACGCTCCGTTTTAGTGCTGAAAATCGCCAGATCCCGACGCTGTCGATAGTATCGACCCCCAGGTCGATGGTATCAACCATGGTACATGTATTTCCTTCCAAAATCGCATTTTGGGGTTGCTTTCTGATGAAATGTCGATACTATCGACACCAGGGTCGATAGTATCGACTCTGGACAATGCAAAAGTGCCTGAAAAAGTGCCGAAACATGTGTATAAGTCCGGGGATTATATAAAATCATATAAATATGATAAAAGAAGTATAATTTGATGCAAAAAGAGTTTAAAGGCCAACTATAGTGAATTATGCAAATATAATCAAGAAAATGACAAATACATGCATAAAACAGATATAAAATAAGCCTATAAAAGTGACTCAAAACCCATGCATGAACGGCCATTGATGACTCCATCTGGCTCACTTTGTTCTCATTCTTTCTCAAAGACAATGCCAAAGATTTGTATGACTCGAGATCAGATATCATGATGGGAGACATGATGAATGCCTTTCTGAAGAAATTCTACTCCATTTCAAGGTTGACACAAATGTGGCATGCCTTAGTGAACTTCAGACAAATAGGTAATGAGTGGTTCTATGATTCTTGGGAAAGATTTAAAAAGATGTTGAGAGAGTGCCCACACCATGAAATTCCTTTATGGCAGCTTGTTCAATCCTTTTTATCCGATCTATCTCAAGTGGTATAGTGGATTATTCTTGTAGAGGAGCTTTTATGGCTAAATCACATGAAGGGTCCTAAACAATGTTTGAGCATTTAATGGAAAATTCAAGGAACTGAGCTTCTCTCATGGTGAATGATGGTGACCAAACCTTTCATGTGACAACTATAGTTTCTAATGATTCAAGCCCACAAATGATGAAGATTCTTGTGTACATGATGAGCTTTATGAAGAATCAAGTGGGAAGTGTTCCTTGTCACTTGGTTAATTCTATTGGGTCTTTTTGTGATGAAGTGAAGGCACCCCATTCTCATAGCAGGGGTGAAAAACAAAGTCTAAGATATAGACCAAGGTTTAAGGATGAAGTTCTCTATAGGTTTAAAAGTTTTGATGGTGAACAAAAGAATGTGACAGAGCTTGATCAAAAAGTGGAGCAGCTATCTTGAATACTTGCTCTTCAAGAGGAAGTAAAACTATCCTCCCAACCCATAATGAACCTTAATCAAGTAAGTAGATCAATGGGTGCCTCTCAAGTTTTCTATAGTCGACCTCTAATGCAGGTGTAGCCCATATATCAATTTCAAGGCCATCTTAAGACTTATACTCATCCACCACCTCCATCACCACAACCATACCACCACTTCACTTGCCACCCTAAATTTTCTTCTCTACCTCAATTCCAATACCAAGGGCCACATCATCCATAGACACAACAAGCTCCCTGATAACACCAATTTTTGTGATGTTTTTGCCCTGTATTTTGTTATCAAAACTGCCCTTTTCTGCTACTTTCCTCTCTTTTATTAGTACTTTAGCGATAATTGGTCAAGCAACGCTTTTAATCCAATATTTCCTTCTTTTGTAGAGTTTCTCCTCGTTTTGGTACAATAAGGTCATCCCGGCCCACAAATAAGTCCAAGTCTGCTTCGGCCTTCCTGACGCCCGATACAACCTCTGCCCGACAGGGTGGAGCGACACAATGACGCACGACAAAGGGGTGCCGCGCGAGAAGAAATGGACGGACGACACGTCTTCTACCCGACAGGGAGCTAAACTCACCACGACAACCCAAGCTTGTCAGGCGACACGGCAACCCACCGGCAGGCGCGCCGCCCGTCACGTAACCGATGGCCGACACCCCCGTGCCGAGCGATACCAGTATCGGTCGTCCACCGAACCACGAATAAGGAGGACACGTGGCGCTTCGAGCACCATAACTGTCCCCAACCGCTGCCTATAAATAGCAGCTACAGGAAGCCGAAAAGACAGTTCGGACAGTTGGAGACTTTGAGCGATCTTCAGAGGAAAACTACGAGAGCAAGAGTATCGTGCACCAGTGCTCGTGCCGAGCAACTCTAGGTGATCTTTTCCTCGTCCCGAGAGGGAGGGGATGGTTCACTTAGGACCGTCCCGGGCGACACTGCGTACCGATATCGGCCGACGTTGATGAGCGACACAAGTGCCCAACAGCAAAATGCGTCGTTCCATGCCCGGCACGATATCGAACCCGATACGCTTCGCCCGTCATGCGTGCCTCCCAAGAGGGTGCGCCGCTCGACAGGAGCGTATCGGCCAGGGTCCTTGAGCGATACAGACGGCCATCACAGCGTGCCGCCCGAGAGGGTGTGTCGCCTGACACGGCTGTATCGGGCTAGGCCCCTGACCGGTATCGGGCTGGAGAGCCACAGTATCCTGTCGCCCTTCTACATCAAGAAGGCGACACATATCTTTAATTCTGTTATTTAATTCCTTAATTATGCAATGTATTAAGACCTTTATTGTTTATGGAAATGGAAAAGCTTAATTACTTGCTGCTCTATGCTCGGTGCAAAAATGTTGGATGACTGCTATGTTTGATATCTGAACTCTAGCTTGCATGTTTGGATCACGTTTCGCTTAGCTACCGAATCGTGTTTTCCCATCGCAACAACTTCGAGAGTTGTTTTGTGGCTCTAGTGTTTTGTTACGACCCCATCTGAGCTTAATTGGTAAATTAGGGTTTACCAAGACAATTGCAAAGATTAATTGGAATAATCATTCTTGAAATATAATTAATGACAATAACACAATTAGGATGTTTTAACTATTATAAGAAGTTTAAGTGTTCGTTTGTCTTGAGAATTAGGGTTTGAGAAGCATAGACCCTAATCGGCCCAAAATAGGGTTTTAATGATACATGGATACAAAATTTGATAAGTATAGTGTCTCGATAAATGATTTTTAGTATTTTATGTGTAACTCTTATTTATCTCAAATTTGGATATGATTTGTATATATAAAATTTGAACAACTTTGGAAAATATCAGAATTTTTGAAGAATGTTCTGACCTATTTATCGGTCGAGTTTCAAACTCGACCGATCACATTTTCAGATTGATATAGCAGTGTGGTAATTGAATTTTATCTTTTTATTGGTATATACAATTGATCTAAAATTTTAACTGTGCTTGAATTAGACACTTTTTTAAATTGGCGTAATTTTTGGATGACTTTTGATCTCTACAGTGAGGGTGTCGGTCGAGTTTTGTGCAGGACAAACTCGACCGAATATGCTGCAGACTGCAATATAGCAGTGCACTGTTTGATTTTTAATTATTTATTGGTAACAAGAAATGATCTAAAATTTTTAACGGAGATCTGAAACTTCATTAGGTACAACATGTATACTTTCCAGAATTTTTGGAGCTTCTGTTATCTATTCAGTAGGCAAATTACAGAAACTATTGTGAAACTGAATATTCAGCCAATATAATTAAAGTTGAGTGTTGGGTCAATATGCAATTGACCCAAGCAGCTCAAATTGACTTATATGATCGACCACACACACACACAGCTCTCATTCTTCGTCATCCACCCCAGAGAAACAGAAATCTAGAGAGAGAGGGAGAGTTAGGGCTTGAGTGGAGAAAGAGGAGGAATTGCTGACCTAGGGTTTTGCGGTCCGAGGAATGGTGAAATCAAGTAAGTTTGGATTCTTTGCATAGACTTTTATGGTGAATCTTCTCTCTCATGTCAAGATTCCGTCCATGCTCTGATTTGATCTAAGATTATGTCGAAATTCCCTCTTTTCTCACCCTTTCTTCATAATCCCTCATTTTCAAGGTTTCTGAGTTGAATGGAAGAAGAATTGGGATATTTGCTAGGGATTTGATATGAGTTCGAGATCCCCTGAGTTGAGCTGCAGTTTTGAGGTATTTTCACACCTTAGGGTGAGTGGGTACTTCCTTTAAACAGTATAATGCACGAAATTTGATTATAGCATCCAAATCCCTAATTGCTTGGTATGTGATTCTAAACCCTGAAATGTCTGTTTAATTTAAGTTGTTGCAAATTGATATGATATGGATTCCTTCTCTGTTTGAATGACTCTTTGATGGTAGATTCACATCAGAAATGTATACAACACATCCTAGTAAGAATGTTTTTCATATTTATACCATATGATGTAATTAGGGTTTAACCTAATTGAGATATCACTAGAGTTTCAACCTTATTGAAGAGGACTAGTAATCTTATAAGTGGTTAGGATATACCTCATGGGTTACCTTATTTGAATTTTATTCTTGGTGCATGATATCTCAGTGAATAGCATGGAAACCTAAATTTAGTTCAATTTCCATGGTTTCATACATATATTGACTGTATATAATTGTTGAAAGCAGTCTTTAATTTGTGAATGTTTATATCGTGTGAAATCCTTATGAGAGCCATGTGATAAGTGAATAAGGCAAATGAAACCCTAAGAGAAGGGTGTTGCTATGTGATAAGAGAATAAGGAAAGGAAACCCTAAGTACAGGGTGTTCAATGATTTAAGTTATGGTGATATGAAAGGTTTCCATATGAGATGTGGTGATGCTTAACTGTTGAATTGTATGTTGCTTGTGCATTTAACTTTACATGCTTGTTCTCTTTGAGTTGGTATATATATACTACAGGGTTTCTTATTTTCACAATACATATCTCGTGAATTGCAGGTGATGAGATATGACATGCCCTAGAAAGGGATGTTACTGAGATCATGCAGATATGTATGAAATGTTAGAATGAGAATACTTGTTGGGCAGACATGATATATGTTTGAATACATGAGCTATGATGTTTTATATGATATGATATGGCAGGTCGTGTGAGCCTTGTGAGAAATGTAAAATGAGTTATGATTTCTATTTAAAATGTATCTATAATGTTAATGTTAGACTTAGGTGCCCTGAACACCGTAGAACCCCTCGAGAGGTCTGCACCTTGGGGTGAAACGACCTACCTAGCGTGTGTCTAGATGGTCGGTGACTCGTGTTCAACAATAATCCGTGTGTGTGTCACGGTGGCACGAGAGTAAATAAGGGTTATCCAACATCAACCGGTTGAGTAATTCTGGTGGTAACCCAGTGTTGACTCCCTGCGCCTGTGTGCTCAGGTTAGAGGAGGAGTCTAGAGCACTCAGGATGAGTGCAGAGCAGGCCGGAGAGCCTGTGAGTCAGGCCGGAGAGCCTATGGGTCCTGTAGCAGACCAGGATGGAAAGTCAGACTTAGCATTTCCCGGGTGTGTCGCTAAGTCTTGTACGGTGTGGTCGTAGTGCACTGCGAGTCTCTATGCAGAGTACACTGCATAGATCAGGGCATAAGCTAAAATATGATCATATAGGTTCACAGAGTTCCTTATAAATGAAAGAGTTAAGGAAAACTAGAGCATAGTCTTCTAGTAGTTATTCTTTGGATGCAATATTTACATTCTGTGTTATTTCAATTAAATTGTTTTAGAACTGCTCAGTGTAGTATTTATTGTTGTTAAATTTCATATCGTTTACTCAAAGTTATATCTGTAATCACATTAGTGCCTTAGACTGTTTCTTTGAAATACTCATTCACTGAGCGAGTAGGCTCACCCCTCTACTCAAACATTTTAGGGTTAACTGCGTGGACTTGAAGATGGTCAGAGCATCAGCGTAGATCTTCCACAAGAGTTAAGTACAAGATTAGTTGAGTCAGTCGGTCCTTGTCACTCTAGGTCCTCAGTAAGAGATAAGAGAGAGAGTTGTAATTACGACGTGTAATATTATTCCTCTTGTGAAATTGTATGCTAATTAGTAGGTCTTATGTGCATAAGGCGTGAGAGACATCATGAATGTTTATACATGTATCTTTACTATTAAAGTCTGTTTAGTAAAAGAAATGTTCAGATTCCCTTGTTAATACGGTTAATGTGGTTCAATGTGAAGAAACAAGAGTTTTAAAGAAAGAAGAAAATAGAAAAGGTTAAGGGTGTTCTTTGTTTTACATATAAATCCTAATTTATGCCCTAATCTCATGATTTGTGGAAATTGTGAGATCGGGGTGTAACATGTTTGGTCCGATTCTGGAGTACGAGAGTGCCTGGAACGGAGTTGTTTCAATAACATTCCACTCTAACTTAAGTCCAACAGCCTCGAGAGGGGTGTTGATGCTTGATTAGAGGTACCCGCTCTGAGAGGAGGGGTGCAGGATGTTATCGCTGCCGCTTGTTTTACTGAAGTCTTATCCTTCGTACCTTGCTCTAAGCTCTAGTTCTATCTTTCTATTTCTGTTACATGAAAACCACTAACAACTGCTAAATGACTAAAACCTTAAATCTTTCTTGTAGATTTGTTTGGAGATAGGGTTTTTCTTTTGCTTTATCGATCTTGTTCTACCATCCCCTTTTGGGGATTTTATCATCTTTTATCCTTGCCGGAATGTAGCGTGTCGATTCTGAGCTCTCAACACTACCACCCTTGTCCCTGTGTTCGACCCTGTATATCTACTTCGACCCCGTAAACAAAGTTGCGGGGGCCTAGAAGAGTTCGGGTTTATAAATGTAAAAGTCCGACTAACTTCAAATCTGCCTCCATTTTTGGACGTGTGATTTAGGTCGGTCAACTTTTTGGCGTCGTTGTCGGGGACAAGGCAAAATGGTACTGTTGACAAATCCGAATCCACTAACTACACTCTCGTGCCTCAAGCTTGGAAATGAGTTTGACAGCACTCTTTTTCTTTTTCTTATTGCTATTCTTTGCCTAAAAGTAAAAATTTTCTAAACTTGATTTTCCGTGCCATTTCAAGAACTCTGAAGAAATGTGACATGTTCCGCCGAGCTTTGATACCATGTCTCTTTGTGAGCAGTGTCTTTCTGAGGGTGAATGTCAGGGCCAAGGCGAGAGGTCGAGCCAGCCTAACTTGGTCGGTCAGCTTTCCGCCTACATAAAAAGACAGGACACCATCATCAGCCAACTGGTGCAGAGCACGCTTCCTAGCCCTGGAGCTCTAAATTCAGTACAACGCCAGATGGCAAGCTTGCAGATGCGCCAGTGTGAGGTAGATCAGCGGCTAACCCAGATGACTGCTCTGATAAAGGATCCTGCAATAAAATCACTCCCATACCCTGAAACTGCTAGAATGGCAGTATTGAGGTCGGGAAGAACGTTGGACCGCCCTGATGAAGCCAGGCCCGAGCCCGAGCCAAGGCCCGAGGGTGCAGCCCCAGCAGAGGAGGAAGAAAGACAGGCAGACATTTGAGAGTCAGCGTAAAGGTTCCCTGAAGAGCTGCCAGGCGGAAGGAACGCTTACGCTCCTAGGATTTTGTTCCCGTACAAGATGATAAAGGAGAATCTGAAGAAGCGTCATGAGAAGTTCATGGAGTCGATCAGGAAGCTGCATCTCGAAGTGCCCTTCCTTGACGCATTGGAGGAGATGCCCACATACTCCAAGTTCCTCAAAGACCTTATCACAAAGAAAAGAAGGGGAGGAAGGATTGAGATAGTGCAACTAGCTTCTTCTTCCTCCGCCTTTGTGAAGCCCGACTTGCCAAATACGAGAAGGGATCCCGGAGCTTTCACAATCCCGTTCGCCATCGGGGACAATGTCGAGCGAAAGGGTCTAGCAGACTTGGGGGCAAGCATCAGCCTCATGCCCCTAAGTTTCACGCAAAGGGTGGGATTGACCGACATGGTTCATACCAATATGAGGATTGAACTGGTGGACCATACCTTCAAGAGGCCGGTCGGCGTTGTTGAAGATGTGTCGATCAGGGTCAGTAATTTCTTTATTCCCTACGACATAGTCGTCATCGACACAGCTGAAGACCCCCGCTGCCCGATCATCTTTGGACGCCCTTTCTTGGCAACAGGGAGAGCGTTGATTGATGTCTCCGAGGGGATGATCACTTTGAGGGTCGGAAATGACCATATGGACTTCAAGTTGAAAGAGATCATGAGAAGTCCGTCCCTGTCTGAATCAGCGTGTTTCGCAGATAGCTACAATAAGTTCTGCGAGGAAATAAAGGAGGATATCCGGACACTAGACCCCCTCTTAAGGGCTATAAGCTGTCAGAATCCCGACCTCACAGATCCTGAAGTCGTGAGGTATCTCGACCTTTTTGACCTTTCTGAAGAAGGCTTGCACAAAGAGGATAAGGTGGAGGAGTCGGCGAAGTATGCATCTCTCGAGGGGGAGCCTCAAGAGAAGGTACCCAAACCAAAGCCCGAGTTAAAAGCGTTGCCTGAAGGTCTAAAGTACGAGTTCTTAGATGAAGAGCAGGAAAACCCTATCATCATAAACGCCAATATTACAAGCAATCATCTAGACCGACTCCTTGAGGATTTAAGGCTCCACAGGGGGCTATAGGATATTCAGTTGATGATATCAAAGGCTTTAGCCCCGCCTTATGCATGCATCACATCAACATAGATGAATCTGTCAAGCCTCTGGCTCAACCCCAGAGGAAGCTGAACCAGATGCTCAAGGAGGTCGTCAAGAAAGAGGTAATAAAGCTTAGGGATGCGGGGATCATTTACCCAATCAGCGATAGCAATTGGGTGAGTCTGATCCACGTAATACCCAAAAAGGGCGGGATGACAGTGGTCAAGGGTGAGAAGGGCGACGAGGTGTCGGTTAGGACCGTCACCGGATGGAGGATGTGCATCGATTACCGAAAGCTAAATCAGGCTACAAAAAAGGATCATTTTCCGCTACCTTTTATTGACCAAGTTCTTGAAAGATTAGCGCATAATGATTTCTTTTGTTTCCTTGATGGCTTTTTGGGATTTTACCAGGTACCCATCTTGCCCGACGATCAGGAGAAAACAACATTCACCTGCCTCTACGGCACTTATGCCTTCAGAAGGATGCCCTTCGGACTCTGCAACGCCCCCACCACCTTTCAAAGATGCATGATATCGATGTTCTCAGATTTTCTAGAAGATATCGTAGAAGTTTTCATGGATGACTTTTCAGTCTATGGAAAGGACTTCGATAGCTATCTGAAGAATCTGTCATTGGTCCTTCAAAGGTGCGAGGAGAACAGCCTAGTTTTGAACTGGGAAAAGTGCCATTTCATGGTGCGGGAGGGCATCGTTCTAGGGCATATGATCTCAAGGCGTGGTATCAAGGTGGACGTAAGCAAAGTTGAAGAAATATCCAAGCTTCCTCCACTGAGATCCGTTACAGGGGTGAGAAGCTTCCTCCGGCATGCCGGATATTACCGAAGATTCATCAAGGACTTTTCAAAGATTTCCAAACCGCTGTCCAATCTTCTGGTAAAAGATGCTAAATTTGTTTTCTCTAACGATTGTCTCAGTGCTTTTCAGGCCCTGAATAACACTTTAATATCACCACCTATCCTTCAAGCACCATAATGGAGTTTACCTTTTGAGTTGATGTGCGACGCTAGCGACTACGCGGTTGGAGCAGTCATGGGGAAAAAGAAAGATAAAAAGCACCATGTGATTTTCTACGCTAGTCGCACGTTGGACGAGGCTCAGGTAAACTACACCACAACTGAAAAGGAGATGCTCGTGATTGTCTTCACGTTCGATAAGTTCAGGTTGTATCTCGTCGGAGCTAAGGTCAAGGTATACACAGATCACGGGGCCATAAAATACTTAATGCAAAAGAAAGACGCAAAGCCCAGACTGTTGAGGTGGGCCTTATTGCTCCAAGAGTTCGACCACAAAATTATTGACAAGAAGGGAGCAGAAATGTGGTCACCGACCACCTATCAAGGATCGTGGCTGAGAGACAGGGAGGGCCTCCAATCAACGATGACTATGCCGACGAGGCTCTTATGTTGGCCGAAGCTCAAGAAGAAAGCCTACCCTGGTTTGCAGACATCTGCAATTATCTTACTTGCAGAGAACTGCCTCCTGACATCACGTACAATCAGAAAAAGAAGCTATTCATGGATGCTAAAAACTACTACTGGGATGATCCTCTCCTGTTCAGAAAATGCGCTAAGAACTTGTATAGGAGGTGCATCCCAGAAGAAGAAACCGCGGACATCCTGAAGGAATGCCACGCCTCCCCCTACGGTGGACACCTGGGTAGAGAAAGAACAGATGCAAAAGTGCTACAGTCAGGTTTCTACTGGCCCTCCTTATTTAAAGACGATGCACAATTTGTAAAAGTTTGCAAAGAGTGCCAGTTTACAGGGAACATAGGGCGGAGGAATGAAATGCCAATGGCGAGCTGGATCGAAGTAGAAATATTTGACGTGTGGGGGATCGACTACATGGGACCGTTTCCCCCATCCCGAGGGTATCAATACATACTCGTGGCAGTGGATTATGTATCAAAGTGGGTAGAAGCGGTAGCCACCCAAACATGTGATGCCAAGTCGGTTATCAAGCTATTCATGGAGACCATCTTTCCTCGTTTCGGTGTACCGCACACTGTTATAAGCGACGGAGGGTCGCACTTTGGAGAGAGACAGTTTGAAGCACTCCTGTGCAAGTATGGAGTGAAGCACAAGATCGCTACACCCTACCACCCATAGACGTCAGGGCAGGTAGAGGTTTCCAACAGACAAATCAAGCAGATCTTGGAGAAAACTGTCAGCCGAACGAGGAAAGACTGGTCTATGAAGCTTGACGACACGCTTTGGGCCTACCGTACTGCTTACAAAATGCCCATTGGAACCACCCCCTACCGTCTTATCTACGGAAAGTCCTATCATATGCCTTTGGAATTGGAACACAAGGCCCTTTGGGCAATCAAGTTCCTAAATATGGACCTCAATAAAGCAGGAGAAAAGAGGTTTTTGCAGCTTCAAGAGCTCGAAGAGCTGAGAATGAATGCCTACAAAAATGCAAAAATCTACAAACAGAGGACAAAATTGTGGCATGATTCCCACCTCAGGAGAAAAGATGTAAGAGAAGGGGATAAGGTCTTGTTATTCAAGTACTCTATTCGTCTTTTCCCTGGGAAGTTACAAACGATATGGTCAGGACCGTTCACTGTGTCAAAGATATACCCATCAGGAATGATGGAGCTCTACGACAAAGACAATCCGACCAAAGTCTTTCAAGTGAATGGGCACAGGGTAAAAAAGTTCGATGAGGATGAAGCGTTTGTCAGGAGAGCAGAGACCAACCTGCAAGATATGGGTACAGTCGAGGGCTGAACATGATGAGCTTACACCGGTCGAGTTGGTGACGCAAACTTCAGCGCTCCTCGGGAGGCAGCCCGAGTTTCTCTCTTTCCTAGAATAGGATGCATTCTTCTCATTACTTGTAAAAACAAACTTTATGGATTGTAATAAGGCCCGAGTCAGCGCACCCACCGAGCGTACCGACTCTTCTGTTTTATGGGCCATCGCTGCATTTTACAAAGCTTTGAGGAATGATTCTGTCTCAGAGCAGCAGCTCAGCTGGCACGCGATCACGATTGTATCGGGGCACCGCAAGAGCCGGGACGGATTGTATTCCCAAGCGACAACCGTATCGTGCATAGGGATAAATGCCCTTAATTAAATTGACAGGACCGTCGTCTCGGGAACGGCATGTCTCAAACGGCCAATGCGCGCCCTGGAAATGCTCGATTTACCCCCAGTTGAGTTTACTATATATAGTAAGGAGGGCTCAACGTGTCGGGACTCTACACTTACTCTTTTCAGCCACTTGTACCACATGCAGTAGCCCACCTTTTTCGCTCGCGTGTCGGCCAGCTTGCCTTCACCCTTGTATCGGGCGATGGCTCGAAAGAGCAGGGGTATAGCCCGATAGACTTATCGCCCGACACGGGTTTTATATCGCGCGCTGCTTATCGGGGTTGACGATTTTAGTCGATTCATCTTGTATCGCCCGACGCATGTGAAGCTCGACACATCGGTCGATCGTGTTCGCCCGCTACGCCATATCAGGCGACACGTTTTCTGTTGTGACGACATGTCGAGCAGTTTTTTTATGCGATCGTATCGCCTGACATTCCGGTACCATGTCGGGCAATTTGTTGTGCCGCCCAGCTCTCTTCGTATCGTCCAACCTTGTATCGTCTCGAGCTTTCTTCTGATGGACGATACCCAGATTTTACAATAAGTTATGTTTTATCGTGATTCCAGTTTTTCCCAACCTAACATTTAGATGACAATTGGACTTGATAACAGGGATGGCTCACACAAGGCAAACCTCCAGCCGTGCTGAAGCAACAGCTGTCGGACAAAAACGTCAGAATCCCGAGGCAGCTAGCCATCAAAAACCGAAGATAGAGAGAGGATGGATTTTCCTTGATTTGGTAGCTCCGGAGGAGGATTACTTCCTTATCATAGTCTATCTTCTGCGGTGGTTTAAGACCATCTACAGAGACAGCACGAGTCTTCTACTTGTGGCCTCCGGATGGAATCTGAGCATTCCGGTTCCACCTTCTTGAAAAGGGGGGAGTATCCACAAGTGTTTTCAACAGCTCTCTATCTACTATGTACGAGCTTCGAGCTTCCTTCTTGAGAGCTTTGCACTTGTTCTGGCTGCTTCCAACTGGGAAATAAAAAGGCTACAGCAAAGAAGCATATTGCAGCTTCTCCAAGGCACAAGCGAACCCGCTAGATAACCTTCACTGGGCTAACATGACCTCACCCTGTATCCTTCGCTACTCTGGGACAGAGTGTGGAGCAAGTTTGGGGGGGGGGTACCCATGTACCAGTGAAGGAGGTATAAAATTCTTGTGCCATTTTGTTCTTCTCCTATATCATGTTCATGTACCCATGCTAGTATAAAATGCCGTGTTCACATAAAAATTTTGAAAAATTTTGCTTATTTTCTGATGCAACTTCTTGCCAAGTTTTCTTTCTATGTGCTCAACGAAATGCAAGTTTTGTTATATCTTTATGATAATGCTGCTTCAAACAAACAAAAGATTATGTTTTGCCATGCCAAAAATTTTGAAAAATATAATAAATCTTGCAAACAGCTAAGAGACGAGTATGGAGACGGAAAAAGCTGCCCAAACAGCAGAAATCTCTTTTGTTTCCCCTTACCCAACAAAAATCCCAAAAAGAGAAAGCAGCCTTATGAGTGTGAATAAAAGCGTGAGAGTTGTGCCCAATAAAAGAAAAGAAAAAAATATATATATACACACTTGTTTTCCAAAAGTACCCATCTTTAGGCATGGTAGATCTGGGGCAGTGGTACGTAGGATGTGAAATCACTGCTCTAAAGCCAACTGGCTTGGACTGCAGGGACCACTTGCCCGCTAACGGACCCTTACCTGGATGGACTGATGGGAGACAAGAAAACCCCCAAAAATGCCTTAGCCTACCCTATACACAACCTTTTGCCCCAAAAATAAAGTTGTTTGGTGTGTAATCTAACTTCGGAATCATACAACAAAGTCTCACCGAAGCTGTAGAGAAGAATCCTACTTAAACAATAAGGTAGGAAAAACAAAGTCTTTTGTTCAAAGTGAGACAGCATCATCCCTAAAAGGCATTACGATACTTGTTTTACCTCTTGACCTGAAAGCTAAACCAAGCAAGAAGAAGCATCACTAAATAAAAGTTTAAATATTGATTGAGTACAATCAAAACGCTAAGTTTGGGGGAGTTGATAACACCAATTTTTTTGATGTTTTTGCCCTTTATTCTGTTATCAAAACTGCCCTTTTCTGCTACTTTATTAGTACTTTAGTGATAATTGGCCAAGCAACACTTTTAATCCAATATTTCCTTCTTTTGCAGAGTTTCTCCTCGTTTTGGTACAATAAGGCCGTCCCGGCCCACAAATAAGTCCAAGTCTGCTTCGGCCTTCCTGACGCCCGATACAACCTCTTCCTGACAGGGTGGAGTGACACAATGAGGCACGACAAAGGGGTGCCGCGCGAGAAGAAACGGACGGACGACACGTCTTCTACCCGACAGGGAGCCAAACTCGCCACGACAACCCAAGCTTGTCGGGCGACACGGCAACCCACCGGCAGGCGCGTCGCCCGTCACGTAACTGATGGCCGACACCCCCGTGCCGAGCGATACCAGTATCGGTCGTCCACCGAACCACAAATAAGGAGGACATGTGGCGCTTCGAGCACCATAACTGTCCCCAACCGCTGCCTATAAATAGCAGCTACAGGAAGCCGAAAAGACAGTTCGGACAGTTGGAGACTTTGAGCGATCTTCGGAGGAAAACTGCGAGAGCAAGAGTATCGTGCACCAGTGCTCATGTCAGGCAACTCTAGGTGAGCTCTTCCTCATCCCGAGAGGGAGGGGATGGTTCACTTAGGACCGTCCCGGGCGACACTGTGTACCGATATCGGCCGACGTTGATGAGCGACACAAGTGCCCGACAGCAGAACGCGTCGCTCCATGCCCGACACGATATCGAACCCGATACGCTTCGCCCGTCATGCCTGCCGCCCGAGAGGGTGCGCTGCTCGACAGAAGTGTATCGGCCAGGGTCCTTGAGCGATACAGATGGCCATTACAGCGTGCCGCCCGAGAGGGTGTGCCGCCCAACACGGCTGTATCGGGCTAGGCCCCTGACCGGTATCGGGCTGGAGAGCCGCAATATCCTGTCGCCCTTCTACATCAAGAAGGTGACACATATCTTTAATTCTGTTATTTAATTCCTTACTTATGCAATGTATTAATACCTTTATTGTTTATGGAAATGGAAAAGCTTAATTACTTGCTGCTCTATGCTCGGTGCAAAAATGTTGGATGACTGCTATGTTTGATATCCAAACTCTAGCTTGCATGTTTGGATCGCGTTTCGCTTAGCTACCGAATCGTGTTTTCCCGTCGCAAAAACTTCGAGAGTTGTGTTGTGGCTCTAGTGTTTGGTCCGATTCTGGAGTATGAGAGTGCCTAGAACGGAGTTGTTTCAGTAACATTCCACTCTAACTTAAGTCTAGCAGCCTCGAGAGGGGTGTTGATACTTGATTAGAGGTACCCGCTCTGAGAGGAGGGGTGTAGGATGTTGCCGCTGCCGCTTGTTTTACTGAAGTCTTATCCTTCGTACCTTGCTCTAAGCTCTAGTTCTATCTTTCTGTTTCTGTTACATGAAAACCACTAAAAACTACTAAATGACTAAAACCTTAAATCTTTCTTGTAGCTCCGTTTGGAGATAGGGTTTTTCTTTTACTTTATCAATCTTGTTCTACCGTCCCCTTTTGGGGATTTTATCATCTTTTATCCTTGCCGGAGTGTAGCGTGTTGATTCTGAGCTCTCAACACTACCACCCTTGTCCCTGTGTTCGAACTAGTATATCTACTTCGACCCTGTAAACAAAGTTGTGGGGGCCTAGAAGAGTTCGGGTTTATAAATGTAAAAGTCCGACTAACTTCAAATCCGCCTCCATTTTTGGACGCGCGATTTAGGTCGGTCACTCCCCCTCTACCCCAAGAGAAAGGTAGTGTTGTGATAGTTCTATGGAAAGGAAAAGTCATTAAGAAGCCCAAGAATCAATTAGGCAATGATGATGTGAGTCAAGTTCATGTTGATGAAACAAGGCCAAAGAGACCTAGCAGTGATATTGTGATTGATGTAGTCAAAGATGGTCCGGTGGTACCTCATGTTGAGAATGTGATAGTGTGTGTTCCAACTTTTACTCTCTCTGTAGGTTCTACAATCCATAGTGTCCCACCTCATGTCATGCCACAAGAAGGGCATGTTGATCCATGTAAAATAGCAGCAAGTGAGCCATCATTCTCTGAGGCATTGGATGAGCCTCTATCATTAGAGGCAAAAAACACAATGTTGGCATTCTAGAGATGTTTCGGCAAGTGAAGGTGAATATCCCTTTGTTGAGTGTTATTCAGCAAATCCCATCTTATGCCAAGTTTCTCAACGACATGTGCACTGTCAAGAGGAAGTAAATAAGGAGGATGCCTAAGAAAATCAAGTTGACAAAACAAGTGAGCTCTATCATACAACACTCACTCCATGTGAAGTGAAAAGACCCAAGATCCCACTCATACCTAACTACATAGGGGGACATTGCGTAGACCAATTCCTACTTGATTTGGGATCAAGTGTGAATTGGATGCCATATAGTGTCTATGTGGATCAGGGGTTAGGCAAGTTCAAACCAGCTCATTGCATTCTCCAATTGGAAAATTGCTCCATCAAAGTACCTAGAGGAAGAATCGATGATGTCTTGGTGATGATAGATAAAGAAAGGGCAGAAGTGTTCCTGGCTGATTTCATTGTTCTTGACATGGATCAGGTTGATAGGAATATTCCCATCCATTCCTATCTACAGCTAATGCTAAAATACATGTGCATTGTGGCACAATAATGGTCTATTTTGTAAACATGAAGATAAAGATTAATATGTTCAAGACCCCAACCTAGAAATAAAATATTGAGGATGTTGAGCATGATCACTTTAAGAATCCAATTGACTAATTGATGGATAGAGATCCGGATGGAACACATTGTGATAACTTTTGTGATCAATGGTACAATGAACAACTATTGAGTACAATCGAGGGAAGCATTTACTTCAAGAGTGGGCACACAAGAATTCCAAACAGTTGATGGATTGAGAGAACTACAAGAATCCCAGCTGAAGGCATGAAACTTAGCACAAGAGGGAGGTAACCCGCCTAGGTTTGGGGAATTTTTTACCCAACCTTCAATGTTTGATACTTTTTGGTTTCTTATACATATTTCCAAGAAAGCATGCACTTGTTTTAATTATTTTGTTTAGGTTTTAGATGTGCATGTGAAAAGAGTGACGAAATGAGGCAAATTATCTTAAATGTGGGAGGATATTGATAACAAAAATCATTTGGCTCAAAAATTTGTTGTTTTGAGGATATTTGAAGTGTTTTGACCTCCTACAGTTCCCACCACAGTTGTGGTACCACAAAATTGCCATGATGGGATGTTCAATTTCATAGATAATCATAGAGAAAACAATTGACATATGCAGACCTAGAATGAGCGTGCTACGAACCATGGTTGTGTGAAAAGTTAGTCACCACATATGTGTGGCATAGAATGGCCATGGCATAAGCAAGCTAACATGGTTGTGGTGCACAAATGACCATTCCAATCATGGGCCCACCCACTTAAGTAACTCGACTCCATCTGTTTCCATCAACTTTTCATTTCCTCTTTGCAACTCCACAGTCCTACGTGTGAAATAACAGTCGTGTGGTGGATGCCCCAACCATTCCTACCTCTGATTCATCCTCATATACCTCAATCACCTATAGAAGCCTTCCCATACCTCAAATTATATTTTCTACTCCATTTCCACCATCAAACATCATTCTATTCCTCCATTCTACCCCATGTATCTCGAAATACAAAAATAATAATTTATCCACGTCTCTGACCCATAATTAATTCAATATGAAGGCATTTGGAAAGAAAATATAGGAGGGAGCCAATGACATCATTTCCTACCATCGTCACCCCAATAAAGGCTTTTCTACATCCATGTCTATGTCTCTCACTCCACCACTGCCACCAAAATCCAAGCTCCCACAGCAAAACAACATGCTAGTCGATGGCTGATTTAGATGCATTGATAGATCCCATCATGGAAGATGCCACAACTCAGGTAAAATATGGGGGAGTTTTTGGAACTCCATCTTCTTCACAAGAAGCACCACCAAGCATATCAGCCTTCCATTCCACTTCCTCCACCGTGCCATAAGACCAATGGTGGAGGCTAATACTTGATGAGGAGGACGAGGAAATGGAAGATGAACATCTTGAACAGTATGAGGATGTATAAGAGGATCAACTTGAAGAGGACCTAAGCAAGTTAGATAGCCAACTGATATAGCCACTAAATCCATAGTGCTTGACAAGTAGAGTGATTGCTACACGCTATGCTTGCTAGGTTACAATAGAGGTGTTGGGAAACTTTTCATATTTGTAGGAATTTATGAAACCCTTGGGTTTATTTGATGTGATGGTGAATTTTAGGATACTTATGTGGAGATTACACACCCATTCTTTGCCACCCTAGAGAAGGTCACTTATGAAGGGGAAGAAGCTCTCCATTTCAGATTAGGGAATGACAGTCACCTCATCACTACAAAATGCTCAAAAACATCTTTGCTCCCAAACCCGAGGTTGCCACTCTCCTAGATGACAGGACAAGAGAGAAGGACTCAAATGTTGATTTTGCATATATGTGGAAGAGGTCATTGGTTAGAAAAATTTTATAGTGGGGGAATAAAAAACTAGCTTGATCCATAAACCCTACATGTGATATGTTTAGAAGATTTTAGCAAATACCATATTCACCATGTATGAGAACCAAGGGAGATGCACAAAGAAAGATCTACTTGTGTGGGGATGTATGGCACAAGGCAAAAATGTCAATATTGGGGTGCTTCTTATTGATCATATGAAGACAATTCCATCTAAGAACAAGAATCTTTTTGTAATGGGAGACATTGTGACTTCAATTGCCCTAGATCATGACTTGACTGGATACACAAAGGCCGAAGGGGGAAATCTAGTAAATCTATGGTATCTTATTCAGTCATCTATGATTTCAGTGGTTGATACAAAGATCACATACCATGTCAACCCCCTTTATGCAATAGTTTCACTTAAGATACCATACCATGCTACACCTCCCCTAGAGGATTATGGATTGTATCCAAGTTTCTTGGACACTTTGAGGAGATGGGGATAGGAGAATCCTAGGGACACATGGCAACAACACCCTATATTGTTGCTTGATTGCTTGGGAGAGTGATCCTAAGGACCATATGAGAGTACAAGAGCAGAGAGAGGTGTGTAGAGTGAGAAAATGAGAAGTGGAAACAACACAGTTTAAGCCCACAGTGAATGCCTATGATATGTCTACTATACATGAGTAGATGGAGGGAATCAAGAGAGTACAAGAGGGTTTTCAAAGGAGATAGGATTCCATGTGGTTGACCCAACAACAAATTTATCATAAAATAAACTACACGTATCAATTATCACCACTTGCTGATGTAGATCCCCAATGAGGGGAGATTGGCACTACTAAAAAAATGGTCTTTAACTACAAAAAAAATTGTAGAAAAAACCCCATATTTTGTAGCCAAAGGCTTTAACTACATATTTCTTTACACATACAAATTGTAGTATATGCTCGTATAGCTAAAGCCTTTAACTATATTTTTCAAATATGTAGTTAGATAATTCATTCTCTACAAATTCATATGTATCTGAAAGCGTAGCTAGATGTTATCCTTACATATTTAAATATAAGTATAAGTATAGCTAAATGTATGACTACAATTGCATATATAGTTAGTATGTAGCAAAAACATGAAGTTAATACATTTTATATGTATTTAATGTGTAGGGAAAGGCATTAGTTACCATATACACATATATGTAGTGGATTATGCATCTAGCTACATATGTAGTGCCATTTAGTACACATACATATATGCTTAGTTCGACTATATATATATATATATATATATATATATATATATATATATATAGTGTAATTTGTTAGTAGTAACAAAATTGTAGTATTTAGAACAAGTGATGCTCATTATGCCAACAATCTTACTTTCATTTATAATGAAGCGTCAAATGTACATGGGGAGGACGTATACCTTGCCCCTATTACACAATGTGTACAAAGAAAAGTATATACATATATCAATGATTCAGTGGTCTACTAACATCTTTGCGAAAGAGTTGTGTCCTTCTCGACCAGTTATAACATCCTTATTGTCTTCTTCTTTTGTTCAAGCTCTTGTTGTTCGGCCAGCATCGTCCAAAGGTACCCGAGATAAGAATCTGAAAGGAACCCTCCAAGCAGAGATAGAAGGAATATCGTCCCTATGAAGTTAGTCACTATGTTTGCAGTTGCTGACAGTGGCTATTCAAATATATACATAGGTCTATGCAATGCAGCCTTCTCATAGTAGCAAAGAGCCATATCAAATTTACACTATTGTGTCTGTGGTTGTTGCTGCAGTTGTGACTGGGTGGGCTTGGGCTTCAAATGGAGTTGCATCATCATGCTTCAAAGTGAAATGAACCACAAGATTAATCACAAATAGTATACAGCTCCAGGACGTGAGTAGCTGAAAGCACTTCAAAAATAATTCTATATATAACAGTATAATAGGGAGATATGGACATCTACTGAGATGAAGTTAATATTCATATATGTCATAAGGTAAAGATCATTTGATAGTTTAATAAAGATATATAAGCATCCATACATGGAATAAATGAAGGTTACTATGAGAATAAGATGACAGAATTAGTACCTTGAAGAGACTTCATTCACTTGTGTGGCCCCCAATATGTACTGTCAGATGTACCAAATTGTTAAACCACAATGTGAAGAGAAGAAATCAAATACAAAACTTGTAAGCAGACACATGCAACTTCTGACTTTTTAGCATATACATGTTAACGAGATCACTTACTAATCCTCCACACTATGACTGCCTTCCCACGAGTCAACAGCTGAACTTTGAAAAACCTCCCTTTAATGATGAACCTGTTCAAGACTTCAAATAATATGTTCTTAGTTGATGGTAGTGTTCTGCTAGCATTAATCCATGAAACGAACATCAAAAATTTCCAGAAACAACGTCATGAGAAACTAAGCATTGTATTTGAATTTTAACATGCCTTGAAACCATTCTTGATATGGTTAAGCACCTAGAGGAGCCAAAACTTTTGTCTCCATTTTCCCAAAAATTGTGCAGTGAGCATAGGTAGAATTCTACATATATAGCATGGCTGCATATATTATAGAACAACATATAAAAGTATGACTTGAATGGTTTGGTAGAACAACATATATTAGAACAGCATATATATAGAACAACATATTATAGTACAACATATATAGAACAACATATAGTATAGAACAACATAGGTAGAATTTCTCTTCTATATTATAGAACAGCATATATATAGAACAACATATTATAGAATAGCATATTATAGAACAACATATATTATAGAACAACATATTATAGAACAACATATATATAGAACAGCATATTATAGAACAGCAAAATGGAAGACATCCAAGCATTTTTTGGGATGGAAGACATCCCAGTTGATCATCATTATTTCTACCATGCTAAGCAACAGTATGTATCTAATATGTTTGCTTGTACTTGTATGTTGCATACCTGTGTATGCAGTGCTGAAGTTTGACTCGGTGATGGAAAGATAGATGAGGATCATTTACGACATTTGCATCCTGTATGTCTTCTCAAAGTAGACATCATAGAAGATTCAGGTGTCATCGTCTTGTTTGCAAGTAGTATTAACCATCTCCACCTTCATACTCCCCACAAATCATTTGTGGCTTTCTGAGATACTGTAATATAAAGCAATAAGGTTGATCATTCTCTAAGTATTTACATGTACACCTTCACAATGAAGTTTCATGTTACTTATCTTAACCAAATAGGAAGTTAACCAACCAGAAAATCCCAGGCATCTAAACATTAGTGACATGGATTTGATTATTAGCAAGTAACAAATATGTAAAATCCATTCTCATTTTTGGAGCTGAAACAAGATAGCAGCAATCATAGAGAAGTACCTAGTCAAATAATGAGCCCCTCATTGACAACCAAAAAGGCAAGTAGCCCAGCCAACAAGTTTTGGCAACATATCAAAAAAGAAAGAAGTCGGTCTATAAATAATGTTGTAATGCATAAGAAAGTTTGTCAACAACAACCTCCATCTCATCTTTAAACTCAACCTCTGAAAGAAGACTGAGCATTAAACTACCAGTATATATTGATTGAAATGAATAGAACGCATGATAATCAACAAAAAAAAGTGAACTCAATATTCTCTAGCATACCTGGATCTTTCATAGGAACTTGACCCTTTGCAAAGAAAACCCCATGACCTTTAAGGTCAACAAACTTAGCATGTTAATTTACTTCTCAATTCATGTTTATGGGAGTGGTCTTGCCTTGATCATTGATTATGACACATTGCATGATAGCTAGTTGAGTTCCATATGCTTGATGTATTTCTTTCTTCGGTTGTCTTGTTTAGCTCCTCAATGAATTTGTGTCCAATGAAGATGGATCAATGCACTTTAGTTACACAAGACTCTTCTATACTTCAAATTTCTCCATGTTAGACCACATTACTTGAGGCCAAGGAATAGGAATCCAAAAGAAATAGAAAACCTACACATGGATCGATAATGAAACATAAGAGAAACAAAGAGGCCTTAAATATTTTCAGACTTCCATTCAAAATGAAACTTGTTATTAAACATATATTGCTGTCACAGAAAACACCTTCAGTCTCTCTAAACTGCAGTTAGAAATAAACCATCCTCAACCTAATGTTCAAATCGTCCTTGATAATACTACAATAATTGATCAAAAAGATAGTTATCTAAAGAATCATTTATAACACTGCTATAAACTCCAGCCACATAACGATTTCTACATGCAATGAACCATTGAAAGCCTACAAGATACAACTCAATCTGTGAAGACCCTTGTATAGTTTACTGGGCAGCCTAGTATCATCCCAATGGATCACAACGAAATCATAACCTTACCCTTGGTTGCACCAATAATACTAATCATCTCAGCCTTCAGGAAATTAGCGTCAATGGGACTAGCTTCTCAAAGAAGCCATGAAGCAAAGTCAACTTACTGAGCATTCATGGTTGGGGAATTCCAAGCCTGTCTGGAATGAATTAATGCACTTTTAAATTTGGAGCACTTCAATAATTTCTATAACAATATCCATGGGGTCATCTTGAAACAGCTATAAATACAACTGATATTGAAATACTACAAATGGCTTCCTCGATACTTCTGAATTTGATGTGATTGTGAACAATACTGATACCAAGAAGCACCAGAGGATTGGATGTCAGAGGCATGAATAGGCATCATGACAGGATCCAAGAAGAATTAGATAGAGTAGAATCTGACATCACTCTAAATGAGAAACTAATGCAAGAAGGAAGAAAGTTAACAAGATTTTGAATAGGATGATGCCCAATGCTAGTTCATCGACTAACCATAATAGTCACGCCTTAGGAATGATTATCGAATTTTGGGAGATTGACAACTGTAATGTTATAAGGATCTCTAAAACAGAAAAGTCCTTACACACTAGTGTCCATGCGTCTTCAAGTTTCTTTTACCTAACCATTGTTTATGCCTTTAATGAGGAGAGAAAGAGAGAAGATTTATGAAAGATTCTGACTAATTATAATCTGATTGATGGCCCGTGGTTATACAACCTAGCTAGATAAAGTTACATTACAGAAACCATTTATGAATTTTGTTGTTAGAAAGTTTAGGACACAAAATATAAAATGCCAAGACTACCACCTCCAACATCTCACCTTACTATTATTTCAATCTGTAAAGTAGAAGTTTAACATTTTTCATTGACAAGTGTTTATCCTAGACTAGATTAATGTATGGGTTATCCCTAATTACTCCTCAAAACATGTGTATGTGATCCATTATATGGTCTGAGAAAAAGTAGTAACCATACCAATGATGTCACCAGCACTAGAAAAATAAGATAAGAGAGAAGCATCATTTTAGGCATTACCTTGAAGCCCAACATCTATTGATGAGGTGGTGCCTAACAGTACATTTGATGGAATTGAAATATGAAAAGTGGATTCTCATATCAACATGTAAACTGACATTAAACTATGATTGGGCACCCCATTAAGCGTGTCCAGAAACATCTGTAACCATAGACTTAGATGATTATGTTAAAAAAGAACTAGGATCTTGTTGACAGCAAATAGCAGCATGAGTTGGACCCTGATATGTACTCTGTACTCAAGTTGCCTCCCCTACATTACCTGTGAGCCAACCAGATGCCTCTGCATAGCAAAGGAATTACATAAGGTATTGTGATGTCTTAGATGTATAGTAGATGCATAAAAATTATTCCATAACCTTTGAGTGTAGTAGATGCATACAAATTATTTATATGGTGTGATGAAGGGAGAAAGATGGGGTGACTTTGTCTGCTGCTTGTTGGGTGTCACACTCAAGATAGCAGCTGCCAAAAAGGCGGGGTGAAATAATGGTGTGGAAGAGGCTTTTGCTTGTCCCTGATAGTAGGGAATAGAATGACAATGGTGATGACATGGGGGTGTCTCTCGTAGGACAACATCTGGGCTGAAAATCTGAAATGTTGGAAGGATAAAGGTCATAAGGTGTTTGGCTCTGTCTGCTACTTGTTGGGTGCAACAATCAAGATAGAAGCAGTCCAAATGGTGGCGGTGAAGTAATGGTATGGAAGAGGATTTTGCATGGTCAGGATAGTTGTGAATAGAATAAAAATGGTACTGATGTTTTCATAAACCAAATGTACTAAGTGCAACTATAGGGGGAAGAACTGGCTGGGGTGGTTGAGAATTAGAATAGAAATCAGTGACATGGCATAAGTCCAATATCAGATTGATTCAACACATGAAATAATGGATATATTATTGAAGGTGACCCTAATTCAATCAATCTAATATGTCCATGAAACTTTCAAGTTGTCTTTTAATAAGTCTTGTTTGCATAAATCCTGGTGAAATCAAATAAGAAGGAAAATTTCCTAAGCATAAAGTAAAATTGTAACTACAATTTATGATAAAGATTAACTCTACAAAATCCCCATCATCAGAAGAAGAATAGAAAATCTCAGCTCCATGACATTCATTGCTCCAAAGCACTCAAATCTAATGTTAGTAGAACTACTTCTACCATGACATAGATTCTTAATAATAAAAAACCTAGCATATGGTATCCATGATTGAGAGAGACTAAAGGTAAAGTTGTTCTGGTCGCAGCTGATCACTTGTATATATCTGGACACTGCCTCATGAAGTATCTATCTGACTCAAATGCACACAGGGTATTATGGTATGCTTATATATAATACATTTATGCATGTATTATATCCACTATATAAAATACTAGTCTATGCTAGACTGAAAACAAACAACCTAACAGACCTAGCATCAAGTGTCCCTTATTGAACTTATACCAATATGTTTACAAATCAACTGAACCAATTCATTCTGGCATAATCTCTAAATGCAGGAATTATATGCCAAAAGGAGTTCACATGAAGAAAATATGGTTTCACTTTCTCAGAAAAACTCATAACTTCCCCATCAATTCACACAAGCAAAAAAAATACAGATAGATAAAAAACAAGGATAGCTATCAAATCAAAATGGGAGCACACTCTAGACCCAAGAACCAGCAAAAATGGTCAAACGATGTCATTTCAAGGGAAAAGATGATGAAAATCCGAAGAGGCAAGCCAATGATTTCATAGAAAGGAAGATAGGAAAGCCAATGATTTCATAGAAAGGAAGATAAGCAATGAAAATGGCAGTATTCCCTACATTCTGCCCAGTTACCAGGTACACCTGAATTGAACAAAACCTGTGAGATGGAGGAAGCATGATGTTTATAACCAGAGAAGATGTGTCACATTTGTGTACCATCCCCCATTAAGGAAAGAACCACTAAAATATCCACAGTAATCTGTTTGAGGCTTTAGAATGATACCCTGCGTGATGTAAACAGCTTATGCCATGAATGATCATCTATAATTTGCGTCTTGTCAAATTGCAACAAAGTCTCTAAGTCCTAAAGTAAACTAATACTCAATAGTTGTGCTCAAGGGAAAGACCATCGAATAAAATGACTCAACTATAGCAACAGAATCTATAGTCAAATTTAGGTTATTCCCATCAAGTAAAAAACCAGTAATCAAAATGAAACCGTAAGATGGAGACATGTTTACAATTACTTGTTTGGGACATACGAAAATTAGGGAAACAAAAAGAATGATTCAAGTAAGATAATTAGATAATCTCATAGTCTAAGACTTCAAAAATCCTGAATTCTTTTTGGAGGACAGAAAACAGAGTTCAAAAGAAGTATTTGGGTGTGTAGTTCTCAACAGTCAACACCATATTTAATAAATCAAGCAAGGTCAGATGTTTGCATAATTTTGCAAATAGAAAATATGCAAAATTATGCTCACTTGTTGGTTTTACCAAATGCACACAAGGTATTATGGTATGCTTATATATAATATGTTTATGCATGTATGATATCCACTATATAAAATACTAGTCTATGCTAGACTGAAAACAAACAACCTAACAGACCTAGCATCAAATGTCCCTTATTGAACTTATACCAATATGTTCAAATGTGGTATTAAATATGCATTGTATTTGAGTTAACTTAATAACTACCTGTTCTTGAACGCCTTCTTGTATGCCTGAAATACCTTGCTAATTTGTGACGCCTAGTAAGGACAAATGGATATGGAACATACCTGTTGAACAGATGTGGTGGGTCTGGTATGCAGATTTATCAAAGATACAAGTACAAAAACCCAAATATTGAATCTTAATTATTGTTTAGTCCCCTAAACATGTAACTCAATTCTTATACCATTGGTTTCATATTGAATTTGTATGCTAATGATGAGCATGTGAAGTAACTTGGCCTGGATATGGAAAGAATAACTGGAAATGGGTGTAGGGAGAGAACTTATAATAAAGCTAGTCTTGAATCAAGATCCCATCATCAATGAATCCTTCTCCATACAAGGTGAAACTAGCATTAGACACCATCAAAACTTCTTGGCATTGGTAAGGTAATGCTTTGAGGATCATGGCAGTTCCATTGAGGTATTTCCTTCAGGAGGTGCACAAGATTGGAAAATTAAAGATCATTAGTAGTACACACGCTTATGTAAGAATAGGCATACAATTGAAAATAGCATACATCTGATCTGTAGAAAGGTAGTTTCTTCCATATTCTGGAGAATAAAACCTTACTACATCATTTCTCCTAAGACATGGAATTAGAATCAGTATGCATAAATACATGGAGGTTTTACATTTAGAACTCATCAAGTAATCAAGGGGGGATAAAACATTTGGCATAGTGTGTTCATTGATAGCTCTACCACTGACTTCCTACATGTTTAGTAAAACACATGCACCCATTAGTGAAAGAGAGAAATGTATTAAATATAGAAAACACTACTCTCAACATATTATTTGCATTGAATGGTACATCATTTGTGGACATCCTTTGTATTTTCATTTCATGGGCAAGCATACCCAAAATTTAAAGGAAATGATTGCCATTTGTGATTCACATATTTGAAGCTAAGTTGATCTTTTTCTAGATCACATCTACTCAACCTCTGTAAGAAAAAAAAATTGGTGAAAAATCACAACATATGGCTCAATGAGAAGTTAGATGATAATGAAATCAAATCATCAAAGGCATAACAGCCATGCTGAATCTGAACTGGAAACAACATAAAACCTTACAAGAGCTAGAGATTTCAAGACATTAGAGACATGTTATGGTAATCCTTGAGGTACATAGTGACAATCAGGTGTGATGTAGCATATTACTGGCCACTAAGCTCCTACAAATGTGCTATCAATTATCAACGCAGATGTTAAAGGTACAAGTGAAGAGTTCATCATGTACATGAATTGGCTAAGCAAATATCTCACATATTTTACCAAAAACAGCATGGGTCCTACCAAGCATACATGCAAATAGTCAATTAATTTCACATATTGATCTCTGTAACCATAGAAAGCATTGGGCCCTCCCACATAGTTCACAAACCTTTACATTCATGAACTCATCCAAGCATACAATCCTCCATTTTCTGGATAGTCCCAAAATCATAACAGGTAGACGATTAATGCACAACTATAACCATGTACTTAAACTTATATGGTGGATGGCACAAGTAATAAAAAGAGAGAGAGGTCATTTTTCATATATGAGGTACCTCAATTAAAGTTCATGGAGGATCACAACTGTGGTATAAAGCTCAAAATAGAATAAAGCTGAAACAAAAAGTCAGAATAGCCTACCAAGCCACATTATATGGAAAATGAAACATATGATGGCAACCCAAAAGTGTATAAGACAAGAGGTACAAAGTATAAGATATATAATTATAGAAAATACAATAGGTATTTTTTATATTTTTGGTAGAGCAAAAGAATAGGCATGTCATTTGAATAAGTGACAACTAATAAGTCCATATGCATCAACCAAGTCAACATAGAAGGTACCCTATAGAATGTGGAAAATAAGGTATACCTCCAGACACCTTCCTATAAGATAATATTGCTAGAAAACGTCCATCAAAGGTAAAACAACATGAGCTAGATTATCTCTGCACACAGCCACCTACATAATTGGCATTGGCGTCTTATCACAACATGAACTATAAACACTCTAAAAAAATCAAGAAGACTGAATCAAGTTTTAAAATGAGGCCTCCACTCACTGGAAATGAATCCCAAACTTGTAGCAGAGTCTTCCATCCAATACTAACAACACCTCAGAAACAAGCTAAAGAAGGTAACAACTAAAAGTGAGTCAAAATAATTGCCACAAACTAGCAAGTTACAACAGACTTGCTAAGAGGATATCATCTTCCAACAGCTTGCAAATTTTAAGAGAATTTGAACCTGAGTGCTCTTTCTCTAGCAACTCACTCCCATGTGCAGACACCCTTCAGCCTAGAGAAGCCAAAATGGTGGCAGGGGTTTAAATTTTCATGTTCAATAGTTTGAGCTAAAGTGGAATTCACTAAAATGCAGAATTAAAAAGCCATACGAAGACTGCCTATCAGGGGAAGGGGTATCAATCATGGTGATCTCAAAAACCTGCATTGGATGATACGGTTGTGCAACATAGAGATGTGAAAATGATCAGTCAACTTTTGTTTCAATTCCTAAGCATGCATTCCCACCCAAGAGATTAAATGAAATTAGTTGGAGGTTGTCAAACCACCCCTAACCAACAAATAAAACCCCCTATAGACAGACATCAACAAGACTCCATCTGCACTAAAAAGTAAACACACATTCAACAAGAATGTGAATTACTAACCCAAATGAAATAGATACAGGGAGGAAAGGATTCAGCACTCATAAGGACTCTCTAGTCTAAAACCAAAAGGCAACAGCAAACCATCTTTAAACTTTAATAGAAACTCACAGAGTCAACAAAAAAGTATGAATATACATTGCTCCATGATAGTACCTAGAATTCATTTCAAACTAATGCAATGTCCTCATTCAACCTGTAAGAATAGATCCTTAACATCAAGACAGTTGGAAGATGACAAAAAGCCATGAACACCATCTTCCTTCATTAATAGATTTTCTCAAATAGTAACATTCGGTGCAAAGAAATCAAAGCTGCATTCTGAAGCAGCATCACCAAGCACATTTAAACCCCCCTTATGCTCCATGGAAGCAACTCCAACTTAATTTCAAACTCATCTTGGAGCTCCAGCAAGAGGTCAATCCTCCTCAAACTCCAATTAGATGATAGCTTCAGAAGACATGTTCAACAACAGGGGAACTAGAAAAGATCAGATGCAAATACGTTCAACCTGATGTCAGCTTCCAATGAAATGTCACAAAATGTTAAACATGGGGACTATAAATGTATTGAATTCATTGAATCATATACAAGGAATCTCCTTTCTTATTTTATGGATCGGCAGGTTTTTTAAATGCATAGGGTTGTTGTAGATGCTTCCCTAAGTTTGCTTGCTTTTAAGAAGTTGCTCTGTTTCTAGTTTATTTATGGATTGGCTGAAGCTTCTACAAATTTCCCATGATTCATGTCTCTCAAAAGTCAATTGATGAGATCAGTTTAAAACCATATAAGCTGCTAGATTCCCTGATTTTGTTTCTGAAATTCTTGATGTTGGCAAGGGAAACTAATTCAATTTATCGCTGAGTAGGTGACATGCAAGCTCTTTTGTTCCAGTTAAAATTCAGAATTCATTTTCCCTACCTAACTATTAGAAATATAGAATTCAAAATTCAAAATTCAAAATTCAGGATTCAAAACTCAGAATTCAGAAATTCAACTGGACAAAGAGAGTATATATCCAACATTGTACGTACTAACTCAAGGCATCAATCAACATGTCATTGTACCTATTCACACCAATCTACCATTAGCATGCTCATATCAAGACATTGACACCCCTAGTTGGATCAATTATTGAGTGTATTATAGTAGAAATTATTGATTTGTGGGTAAGATTTAGCAATTTTCAACATTGAGTTGGTTCTAAGTTGCAATATGTAATTGAGGTTTTATTTTTCCATTCACATTTAAATTTGACTGTTCTATTAGCTACAAATTCCAATTATCTATCAGATTTTATGGGAATATATTACATGAGTAGTTTTACGCTTTGTTGGAAGTACATAAATATATTACCTAGTAGGCTTAGGAACTTTGTGAGATGAAGTTTGGGTATCAAACATATAGAAAAAATGCAAATATATCAATGAAGTCTAGGAGTGTGTGTATGCATAAAGATTTAAAATAAAGCAAGTCATTGTGTGTGAGCATGAATGCACATATCTACAGTAAACTTAGATGCATCCAATGACCGGAATGATATTAAAAAAATAGCCCCATGTTAGCTATACTATGTAACCAAAACATTTTTAAGCATCTACCAATGCTCAAAAGTCATAGCCGCTATAATAGGTTAAACAATACAGCCCCATATTAGCTATACAACCTAACAATGAATGAGAACATGTGAACATGAGCATAATTTCTCCAAGAATAGAAAATCAATCAAGGGCTAGAATCCCATGGGAAATGGAGTTATGTGATACATGAGAGGAGGTGGGACATTACACAAATTGCATTTCATTCCATTTTTTGTGATGTTGGACTAGGTCAGATCAACATTGATTAATTGGCCAGTCAGTGTGGATCTTTTCCAAGCTCATAGATAAATTTAGATCAGTGGTAGAAACATATCAGTAGAAGGGTGAAACTTGATGATTTCTTTAAAATAAAATATCGATTGCAACTGCAACTTGAATGGTGAAGGCAAGGTACATCTAATAGGTTGTCATTGTCATTGTTCCCCAATGCTAATTCAAGTATCAGTTTGGGAGCCTTTATTCCTATGTAGTCCTCAAATAACCCCTGGGAGCAAGAAATAAACTCCCATGATATTGTCTCAAAGGAAATGTCATTGCATTAAGAACATAAAGAATATATGAGACCATTGACATTCATCCAGAGAAAATACATTGTCAATTAATAACTATAAATATCGCCATTAGTAGTCTATAGGAGAAATATAATCATAAAGTTCTCTTCAGAAATCATTGATAGAGGTACAAAAGAAAAACCATTCCAAATTGCATAAATTCAAATAAAATTAACAATTGCCATCATATATTCATATGTTACTAAATAGAAAGTCAAATCAAAAAAAGTGCCTCTAGAACTACACTGAATTATACATGTTCCTCACCATATCAAAAACCAGAGTGGAATTTGGTCATGCAAATTTAAGAGAGAATCAGATAGGCCTCAAATATATAGGGAGTGTCACTCAAAACCAAAAACATTAAAGGTCCTCATAGTTGAGTTCCATTGCATGGAAATACAGTTACAAACAGACCATCCTTAATCTACTATCGAAAACATCCATGCTCCTTTCAAATATGATTATGCCTAAATGATTGATCACCAAGGCACTCATATAATACCTAATCTATAGGGGTATTTAAGTTCCAGAAAAGTATTGAAACTTATTTTCAAGAAACAAATTATTCAAATTTTACATGAGAGTTCATTACGGAATTGAAAGCTTTCTTAATAGTAGGGCCATATTATTTCAGAGAACCTTAGAAGAGATTGTGGCTTTGATGAAAAAATTAGGGTCACATAGTTTAGTTTCTCTATATACCTAAAATGGGATCAACACTCAAGCATGATCATAAGCACTGCATGGGAAGCCAGCCTTTTTTTGAATATATTGACTTATTATAATTACTTATTAAATCATGTAGAGCCATAATAAATAGATAATATTTTATAGTTGAGACATTTTTTCATGTGCTCTTCAGAAAACCATATGTAATCATGTATCTTATTACAATGCAACTTGAATGTCATAGACATATTGTTTGCCAACTTGTACAAGGCTAAAAATTAATCAATTTTTCTTTTGAGGATTTTAAAATAAAATATAAAATATACTACATGGAAAAGTAGGAAAAACCTTGTCAAGTGAGAGAATCTTAGGTAGATCAACCTCTAAAACCACCTTCGTTGCTCAAAAGAGAAGCTTAATCTGGTTTAGATTTATTTTTTTTTATTTTTTTTTTTGGATAGGGTAAAATATTATTAAACACCAAAAACCGTATAAGGGAAGCCACAAAATCCCATATACTGTACAAGATCTAGGCAAGATCCCATCTCTGAGCTGTAAGCGTATTGACCCCTAGCAAGAGGTCTGGCATGGCTCTAACATGCCAACTCAACCTATTTACAACCATCTCAAAACCTAAAATGTTATCGCAGGCCTTCTTACCATGTAACCTGCTATTTCTTTCCGCCCAAACAAGGTAGATGATGTTCGTGAAGATCACGCCCACCAAGGATCTATCTTTGATGTTCCTTCTAGTTTTCTCAAACATCCAAGGAATGATATCATCCATACTATCAGGTGGTGAACCACCCCAACCACATTTCAGAGCCATTCTACACCATAGGTACTTGGAATACCTACAGCCAAAAAATAGATGCCCATGTGTTTCATTCTCCTCAGAGCAAAGCAAACAAACCGGATCACAATTCAAACCCCATCTGGCTAACCTATCCTTGGTAGGTAACCTTTTCATGATGGCTCTGTAGGAGCAAAAACTCCATTTGGGACATCTCATCTTATGCCAAAGAAAAGAGTCCCAAACCACCCGGGGATTGAAGAAGGGTCGAATCCAAGGTTTCCGCTTGTCGATCAGCCTCCACTATCCCATATTGAAGGTGTACTCATCTTTGATAACCATCCAGGTCACCTTCATCCTTTTCCAGCACCTAGAAGACTGTCGCCCTTCATTGATCGCCTCCAGGTTGGTGTATCTACTGGCAATCCACACAGCCCAAAGGGACTCAGGTTTAGTCAACAAATCATGAACTTTGTTGGCTGAAGCAGCCCAAGCCATACGCACAGGATCAATAATATTCAAACCACCACAAAAATATGGCTGAGCCACCATCTCCCATGAGATTGCATGAGCATTGCTGCTCCATAAGAAACCAACAATGACAGCTCTAAACTTCTCCATAATGAAATTCAGCATCTCAGCCATCCTGCACCAATATCTAACCTTGCTAATGAGGACAGAGTTGATAAGGACTGCCCTACCAGCAAGTGACACACGGATGCTAGACCAGCTGTCCACCACCTTTCGGAGGCTGTCAACACAACTCTTATAATTAGCTCCTTTTCCCACCCCACCAGATATCGGCACACCCAAGTATCTAGTGGGGAAGCTCCCTTCTGACACCCCAATGGTCTCTCTAAGCCTACCTCTCATGTTGTCATAGGATTTAGAGAGGAAGACACGGGATTTGATGTCGCTGATGTAGAGTTTAGTGATTTTCCCAAAGCTTTGAAGGACTCTTCTAAGCCCCCGAAGGTATTTAGCGTGCCCTGATATGAAGAAAAGCACATCATCGACAAAGATCATATGGTTCAAGACCTTAGTACCCTGTACTTTGAAAGCGCGCACAAAACCTGCCTCCTCCGCAACTTTGGTTAGACAAGAAAGATTCTCCATGATAAGAGAGAAAAGAAGGGGAGACAGGGGGCCCCCTTGTCTCAGACCATTGGATGCTAGGAACATCCCTTTGGGCACACCATTAATCAAAATAGAAAAGGATGTGGTCATCACACATTGCTTGATTATATCAATAAACTTCTTGTCAAACCCCAACGCCTCCATTGTGCTCCAAAGCCCCAGCCAACTGACATGGTCATAAGCTTTGGAGATGTCAACTTTAATGCACGCCTTTTTGGATCAGTTTTTGACTTGAAAATCCAGGAGAAACTCCAAAGATAGAAGGGCATTGTCCGAAATGGATCTAACCTTGATAAAGGAAGATTGATTCACCGAGACAATATTAGGCAGAATGACTTCAAGTCTCCCAGCAATAACCTTGGCCACGATTTTATAGATCACCGAGCAGCACGCAATTGGGCGAAAATCATTCATATTAGCAGCCTCTTTATGTTTAGCAATGAGCCTAATGAAAGCATGATTGGCCTTTTGGACCATCCTACCACCAACAAGAAACCACCGCACAGTGCGAAAAACATCATCACTCACAATAGGCCAACACGCTTGGAAGAACTTTGCGTTGAATCCATCAGGCCCAGGTGCTTTGGAAGCACCAATGGAAAAGGCCGCCGCTTTGATCTCATCATCCGTGGAAAGTTTCAGCAAATCTCTATTCATAACCTCAGTTACTTTGTGTGGGAGAGGGGAACTGCTAGTCAATTAGTGACCCTGGTTGTACAGATTTTGGAAGAAATCCACCGCCAAGTCACCAATTTTAGTCTCCTCATCCACCAATCCGCCCTCCTCATCGATAAGATTGTGGATGTGATCTCTCATATTATTCTTTTTGACAGCAACATGGTACACTTTAGAATTACAGTCACCATCATGTAACCATTTAAGTCTACTTCTTTGCCAAAAACTGACCTCCTCCACTTTCTCTAACTAAAGAACCCGTTTGCTGGCATTCTCCTCAATAGTCATCAAATCCTCAGATGTAGGATCATGCCTGAGATTAGCAGCCGCTAGCTCAAATCCGACCCTGGCATCTTTGATAAGATTAGGCAGATCCATCAAAGATTTTGATCATCTTTTCAACGCAACTTTGATATTCTTCAGTTTGTTGATGGTTCTGAACATCGGATTGCCGTCCACATTACTCTACCAAGCTACCTTTACCACTCCCTCAAAAGATGGCCAAGAGAGCCAATGATTCAGGAACCGGAAAGGTCTATTAGGAGCAGGTTTGTAATCCAACTCCAATCCATCCAGGGGTGATCGTTCTTAGGATGTGCTCCCAATTTAATGGCAGCATTGGGAAAAGTATCCAACCATTTCTCATTGACCAAAGCACGATCAAGATTGTTGGATATCCTACGTACAGGCTTCCTATTGTTGTGCCACGTAATGATTCCACCTTTGGTATTAATCTCCATGAGTTTAGCAGCATCCACCGCGACATGAAATCTGCTAAGAATAGAGTCATGGATAGGTAGCCCACCCTTCTTCTCCCTCGAACTTGGTTGAAGTCTCCGATCACAAGCTGAGGCAGTTCATACTGTGTTGAAGAAACAATGGTGTCCCACAACGGTCTTCTCTCCACCTCAGAGTTGGATCCGTATACAGCCGAGATAATACAATGCCAACCTCCACCATTGATACAGCTGATCAGAACAAGCTGTGCCGAACTATGTATCATTTAGATATCCCATATTCTAGGATTCCAACCAACAGCGATTCTGCCCCCTTCAATATCATCCAGGTTCAAAACAGCCTCCCAACCATTAGGGAACAGAGTCTTGACCCTATGCCCGACAATCCTTTTTATTCTGGTCTCCAAACATATAACTATGCTTGCCTTCCTCTCCTTGATCACATGACGTAGTGTTCTTTTCTTGCCTGGCAGAGAAGCACCACGTACGTTCCAAGTGAGCAGCTTCATTTGGACAAGTTGGAGACAGCACCCCTTCCGCGGGTGCTCCTACCCTTGCCCCTTCCACCACTGGAGCTGGCCTCCTTGCTCCTGGTGTTGACCTTTCTATCAGGTGGCACTGTAATTTCCTTTGTATCCTTATCATCCAGCCACTGGAACGGATTGGTTGAGGCTACAAACTCACCCTCCTCTGCAACCACACTAGCACTGGCCACCTCATCAGATGCAGGAACCAAGTTCAAGCATCTGGTTGGTGAAGCAACATCACCCAGCAGTATATCCTTATCCAGGCGAATATCCACGCCCGGATCAACCACTCCGTCCATCACCTGTGAAACAACAACATCAACTGCAGGGGTTACCACAGAAGAGGCCACACCACCTGCATTATCCAACCCCTGTTCACCCGATGGCCCAGAGCCGTCCTTCTCCTTCTCCTTGCCGTTAGCGGTACGTCTCATGTTTCTTCTCTGAGCCCTCTTGATCCTGGACCTCCCCCTAACCACGGGTGGATCCGCAAGGGCCACTCTCTCCCTGGGGTAAGCCCCAGGCATATGACCGAATACCTTGCACTCTTGACAATGCTCCGGTAAAGCATCGTATATCACCATGATTTCCAACGCTTCACCTTCAGGCATTTCCACCATCACCACCGGAGAAGGCACCCTCTCAGCAGTGACTTCAATACACATATGTGGGGTGCCCGCGTACTTGCCATCAAGCCAGAAGTCGACCACCTTCGGCACGCCCAGCGCGTACCATATGATGGTTAACGCCCGCCTAGTCCAGTATCTCCCCAAGTCAGGGAAGGTCACCCAAACTGGCGCCGACGTGAGGGCCGCACGACGCACATCCGCCTGCGGAGTCCACCTTCACGTAAGGACCAGCTGGTTATCGAAGAACCAGGGTCCTTGCTCGAGGGCGGTCAGCATATCCACCTCGTTGGCAAACCGCGCCAGGAATAACCCATCTTTAAGAGGTGAAACTTGGAGTTCACCCTTTGGTTAACCTCAGTTGGATAGTTAGCTTTGCACACAAGTTTTTTTCAAACCCTAGTATCAACATAACAAGAGCACCAAAGACATAACCTATTCTTGCATGATTGTTCACACATACTAACTACTTTCTAAAGCCTTTAGTTTATAGTTGAAACTGCAAAGGAAGATGATGGTGAACTAATGGGTTCTCAAGAATTTCCTTAAGATTATTGTGTTGAACTCCCATTACTATCTGAAAAGCATCACCACCAATGATGGTGGAACTGAGAAGCCATTTATAACAGTTGGAAAATGACAATAAATTGATGAAGAATAACAATAGTCCTTTTAAACTTCTAATAGGTAACCTTGGTTTATTCATGTTGCACCTACTCTAAGAATTTTTTATTGTTTTGAGTTGAAGTTGTACTTATGACATCCAATATCTCCAACACATTTTCAAGACATGCTATGAAAATAATGAATGTCCAGTACTCGATCATAAACACTAATTTGGAAACTTACAAGCTGTACATGTTTGTGTAGATCCTTAATTTGTAGTTCGGTAATAGGGAAGTCAACATAACCAAAAGTCATGATGCAGAAAAGCAATAAAATGACTTGTCAAGTAGTAAGAATATTATAAGGTACACATCATCATTACAACAGCCATCTGAAGCAGGTTGTTCCTCCTAGAAAAGTGCTTACTGTTAAGAGAGCACAACATACTGTCCCGTCAGACTGAAATCAGCCTTTTGAAATTCCAATATACAACATTGACAATGAGTCTATAAGAGTTTCAACCTGTACTGAAATCCAATAGTGGAAGGACCTAGGAGACCATGATTATTTTATTGTAGAGCAATACTCTATGAACCCCATAGAAAGAAATGAAGACAATATACTATGAGAATGAAAGACAGTGTTATACATATACCTAATTATCAAGTGGTTGCTTTGTATGGAATCCACTATTCCAACGCCAAACTCATGACTTGCTATAACAAATATAGGCTTTTGTAGTACTTTGCAATTGATTCGTGGATGTAAAACGTAGTAGATGGACAATTTCTTAGCTAATCCTCTTTACAAGAGAGTAGTCTAAGACGCCAAACATAACAAACTAGATCAATGCAATCTTGGGTGTTTCCGAAATATCTCAAAAACAAAATCAAATGCAAGGTTTAAACAACTGGGCCTAATGGTACTTCAATCTACAAATATTCTTCAATTTACGATATTGAAAATGTTCAACATAGGTATCAATTAGGTAAAAACGATATATGTAAAACAGGGGTATGAAATAGGATCACTGCGAGTGTGGAAGAAGATGTGAAAATCAGTGAATCCTAACCGCATGCTTGAGAGGATGTGCTTCAAGATTCCAATGTTGCTCCTCGCCTATCCTCTTTTCTATTTCCTCACAGCGCTTTGTCCTTCAGAACCTCCTCCAGGGCGATCTACGCGGTCAATCGTTAGCGGAGGGAAGGAAATGGAAGTGTGCGTAAGACAAAGCTTAGAGTGTCATCACATTCCGGGGTTACGACTTGTGAGGGGGGAATATGAGGGTCAGAGGGAAAGAATGTGAATGTAGAAGGGGGCTATTGGGGAAGAGGAGACGGGTGCAGAGTAGACGGAGTACTCGATGTTGCGGCGTTGCGGCTGGCCAGGGATAAGATACCACACATGATTGGTTGAGGATAGGTAGTTTGTCCATCGCGTGTGATTTGGGAAGAGAGGAATTAGGGGGTGCTAATAGTGGAAAAGAGGGAGTTTGGCGGGGAAAAGTTGAATTTTTAGAGCTGCTAGTTATTTGAGAGGGAAGAGATGGGGGAGGATGATTACTATGTATTGGATTGGGAATTGTAGTCCATTTGTAGCTATTAGAATCAGGTACATTTGTTTTATTTACATATTAAAAATTTGTAAAAAAAAGTAATTTTTCACTACAAATATGATATACGTCGTTAGAATAATTGTAGCTAAATCATACTTTTTTGTAGTGTGGTACGGTATGCTATCCACGTACTATGAGACATACCAACCTCCACAGGAAGACTATTGGGGCAGTTACTACCACTATCCTCCATCACATGGAGGAGAACCCTTCAAGCCACTACAGAATCAGTGATCTTCTATTCTATCAATCCTAGACTTTAGTATCATGTTGAGGACACCATGATTTAAAAGTTTGGGGTGGTAGGGTGATACACCCTCATTTCACTCTTTATATCCATTCAACCTACTATTTACTTTCCTTATAATACTTTGTCTATCTAGATTAGATTTATTTTTTCGTTTCATACATGCATATCATGTAGTTCATTTCCTTGCATTTTTTGTGTAATTTTCAAAAAAAATTCTCTTTTTGCCATGCATTGCATCTCAGATAGATTTTTGTAATTTATGCAAGTTCACAGCTAGAATTGTCTTGTTACTTGCTTTTTTTTCATAATGTAGGCTTATATGTGATTGAAGGAAAATTGGCACCATTTTGGCCAATTTTGCCCAAAGATAGACTTTCTTGCCTAAAAGCATGTTTTGACCCAATCTCTACTTATTGAATTGACAATGTTGACATTTTAGAAATGCATGCTACATTCTTGTGTTCTATTGCTAAATGGCATCAATTGTTGACTTTTTACATGTGAAACACCTCTTTTATACTTGTGAAATTCTTGGTCTGATTGTGATCTAAGCAAGCCACAAACACTTAGGGGTTGTCGAATCTCATGATAAAAATGTGGTTTTTAGATTTCTTATTGATGTGGTATGTCATTGTTTGATGAAGTTGTTGGATTAATTTTCATGTACAAAATTTCATGTTGAATCCCACACTAGTGACCCCTCTATGATTAGTTTTCTTTCACCTTTTCTTACCTCTCCACATCATGAAAAGATGTTAAAGAGCACATATTAGCTTTGGCCATCATCCAAAAGTTTGGGGTGGTCATATGTATATCCCTCTGCTTCACTCTCACCATCATGTGCCTTACTTACACCAAGAGAAAATAAAAAAATATAAAAAAAGAAATAAAAGATGCTCCTATGTAATAGCATCTAAATAAAGAAAAGATGAGTGTTCCTATGTAATTGCACTTCAACCTCTTACCGCAACCCCTTTCTTCTAGTTTTCCCATTGTTCTAGGAAACATCAAACCTAGCTCATCTCACCCTTTTTTGCAGCCATGTGGTTTGACATATGAGATTGTATGCATGACGGTATAACAACAACTCTAGACATTTTTTTATTGTAGTATCATGAAGTCGTTTACCCATAGCTATGTGGAAACCATATGAATTGATTGTTATTCTGCGTCCTATATTTGAAGTTTGTATGCTCAGTGCTTTAATAATGATTAGTTTGTGAAAGAGGAGAGAGGTGAAATACATGTACTTAGACATCATTGAGTTCATTTAGACAATATACACTTGTTGCAATGCATTTATATTTTTTATTAAAAATTTGAAGAGAGATTGAGTTAAATACTTGAGGACAAGTACGTTTTAAGTTTGGGGTGGTGATGTAGCCCTATTTCAGGGCTTCATCTTGTTTCCTTTTGCACTTCAATCACATCTAAATTGGTTAGAATGAATGTTATTTCCCTTGATATTTATATCACTATCAAATGCACTTATGGACGTTCTTTTCATGTTTTAAGGTACTTGGACCACGCTTGGATGTACATATAGAAGGAGGGTGATTGTGTGGTTCTGTCATCACCGGAGGGGTCCAAGGAGGGTCCAAGAGCTCACCCAACCTACCCCTAGTGGACAAGACTTAAGTTAAGAAAAGAAGTTCATGGAATCCAAAGTTGAATAGAAAAGTCCCTTAGAAGACCCAAGCACAATAGTGGTGCCAAGGGACAGTCATTTTGACCAAGTTCAAGAATCATAGTAGAGCACAAAATCAACCATTGAAGAAGGATTTAGTAGCATGGTTGTACAATCTGCCACGACCATTCCAAGATGGGCCTAGCACAGTCGTGCAGCATTACACAACCATGGCGCTAAGATCCCAGCATGATTGTGCTCTTTAGAACAGCCAAGCACATTTCACCCAGAATGGATAGGTGGCCTTGGACATGTGTAGCATTAACTTTCCACCACGGTTGTGGTGATCACCACAACTGTTCCACCAAGCCACCCAACTACCACACATAACCTAACACCTTCTCCATTTCCTGCCACAACCATTCCACACCCGTGCATCCATTCTATACCATATCCAGCATGGGTGTGGTGTTCAGAACAGTTGTGGTGTCCAGGAAGCCTATCATAGTTTTGCACTATATTTCCCATTATACCCTCACTTGATATAGTGCTTCCCCACCGCCTACATATACTTGGGTGGCGATTGGAGTATCAAGTTAGATACCTCACAGACCCTCTTAGAACCCTCTTATCCATTCATTCCACCCACCACTCCATTCCATTTCCATTCTATCACATTCCACCACAAAAGCATGCTTTTTAGGGTTTCCGCCATTTTCCACCCCATTTCCATGTCATCCTACCTTAGAGGAGGGAGGTGCTCGAGCTATTGTTTCTAGGAGGTGAAAGAGGAGGAGTCTTCACTAATCTACCATGGATTTCCACTCCTCAACTTATTCTTCTTTCTCCATTTTTATAATTTCCTTTGTTATGAGTAGCTAGGCCCCTGGGTGGGCTGTTTTGGGTCAAAAATGCTACTTTGACACCATGTTGGGGGCAAAGTGATATGTAAAATTCATAATTTCGTCTTCTAATGATTATTTCCTACTTTCATTTCATTTCCCATACATTACTTGTTGGTTTGTGCTTGAAATCACCTATGATTCTAGAGTAATTGCTTATATGTGGCTACTTTGGGAACTGTTCCTAGGTCCAATTAGTGGATCCCTAGATAGCTACCCATATTCCTACATGTTAATCAATTCTTCTACAGTTGGGTAGGAGATTGAAGTAGCTAGCTTAGAAGCATTTAGTGTGATTGGCTTGGATCTTGCTCAAGGCTATACAGTAGGTGATGTGAGGAGTAAAACCCTCATTTCCACCCTCGATTACTATCCTCAGTCCCCAAATGCCATAAGAGATCCTATTCTAGAAAACTAGACTTGATTAGATCCTAATTGAATTCACCTAAACCCAATTCTAAGTGAGCCTCATAAGGTTGGATAGGAGGAGATAGGGGTTAGTTCCCATATACACACCCTACCTCACCCATGGTCAATTAGCAGTTTAGGGAAATTCATTAGCATATATCTTGTTATTTAGTTTTGTAATGACCACATTTGTGCTTAATTGGTAAAGTAGGGTTTACCTGAATGATTACATGCTTGATTAGATTGAACATCATTTAGACTTGATTAATGATATTAGATCAATTATGATGTTTCAAACCTAAGAAGAAACTCTAACTATAATTTTAGTTTGAAGAATTAGGGTTTGAGAAATGTAAACACTAATCGGCAAAAATTAGGGTTTTGATAGTTCATGAATATGGAATTTGATCAAGATAGCAGTGTGGTAAATGATTTTTCATATTTTCTACAAATTTTTATTTAATTGAAATTTAGATATGATATGGATAACTCAATCATGCATATTGGAGAAAAATTTCAGAATTTTTTAGTGTTCTTTGAATGTGGTTCTTGGTCGAACTATACTTTGACCAAAATGTTGACAGAGTGCTTTTTAGAAGTGTAGTGTTTTATTTTTAATTATTTATTGGTAACTCCAAATGATCTGAAATTTTAAATGGAGATCTGAAACTCAATCTTAAAGAAAATGTAAAATTTTCATAATTTTTGGATGCGTTTAAACCTTATCAGTAGACGAATTACAGTAATATTTTTATGACAGAAAATTCAGCTAAAATAAGAGAAAGTATAGTGAGGGGTCAATATGCAATTGACCCAAGCATCTCAATTGCTCTATTTGGTCAGCCTAACACACAAGGAGCTCTCATAATTCGTGATTCAAACTAGAGAAATGAAATCCTAGAGAGAGAGGGAGAGTTAGGGTTTGAGAGAAGAAATTGATGGAGATGCTGACCTAGGGTTTTGCGGTCTGAGGAATGATGAAATCATGTAAGTTTAGCTTCTTTGGATATAGTTTCATAGTAAATCTTCTCTCAGATGTCAAGATTCTATCCCTCCCCTGTTTGGATTCAAAATCATATCAAATCAAGTCCTTTTCTCACTCTTTCTCTCCTAATTTTCAATTCTAGGGTTTCTGGGTTGAAAAGAAGAAGAAAGTGGCGATTGCTAGGGATTTGACATGAGATTGAGATTTTCATATATGGGATACGTTTTTAAGATATTTTACAGCTTAAGGTGAGTGGGTAAAAGAATATTTTAGTCAATTGTACTCAATTAGATGGTTTTAATTTATATTCTCGATTTCTCCCTAGATGACAATAATTGAAAAGAACTGTTCTTGAATTCAGTTTATAGAATACTTCAATTCATGTTCCAACTATGATCTGAAAATGTTTATATGATGACATGGATATAGATATCCATGTACCTTGAATACTACAGAATTAAGAAGTTTATTGAGAATCTTCTGAAGATCTAAATTTTCAAGTTAATCGGGTGCTTGAACAACATTATAGCTGAAATTCGGATTTATGTGTATATGATCTTATTTATGATCCTAGTGCATACAATTATACATGTTTGATCTCTTGATTTGATATATGGACAAATAGAGTTTCTGATTTTCACAATACATATCCTATGAATAGCAAGTAATCAAGGGTGGAAACCCAATCTAGTATGCTTTTACAAGTATACATATCTAATTTAGTAGTAAATGGCTGATTGAAATGATTCATGTGATATTGTGGGATTTTATCTAAATATTATCTTATATGCATACATGTTTTGTTTATGAGATTCACATTTTCTAACTCAAATACTTGTCATGAAATGCATATGTTGTTATGCTATTGCAAGTGGAGAGATATGGCATGCCCTAGATAAGTATGTTATCGATGCCATGCATAAATGTGAGAAATTTTGAATGAGAATATTTATATTATTAGATATGATATATGTTTGAATACATGAGAAGTGCTATGTGTGCATGAGTAAGGAGAAACCCTAATAAAGGGGTAAATAATATGTTAATCATTCAGTTCAGTATTATCAGTGTATTAAGAAGTTCAACTGCATGATTCTAGTGCATAAAGTGCTAAGTTGACATGTATTTTGTTTATTTAAGAATTTTAGTCTGCCTATATGTATAGTATGGTGATTACTCAGAATATCACAATATTTGAATATACTGCTCTGCCAAGTTTAGAATGATATACATGTTGTGTTATAAACTTCAAATAAATAGACACGGTACCATAGAGATACCAGAGTCAAGTATAAGTAAGGGAAAAGATACAATATAGTAAGAGCTTTCTAAGAATAATAAAATAATAGACTTAAGAGTCCTGAACACTGTAGATTTCCTATGAGAGGTTTGTGTCGTAGGGATGAAATGACCTAACCTTGGCAGTTTCCAGTATACGGAGGTCGGAACGTACAAACAGGTGGTACGGGGGACGAAGCCCTAGTGGAAGTCTCCTTAAAATACAGAATGTAGTGTCCAACATCAACCAGAGATCTTGGTGGCACTAGAGTACAGTAAATCCAATAGGTGGCTTGACTCTCCGTCTGTGTGCTCAGGTTAGAGGAGGAGTCAAGTTTTTACGGCATAATAGGTGTGCTGAGGCCAGAGAGCCATTTTCCTGTTACAGACCAGTGACGTAGTCAGGCTTAGCATTCCCGGGTGTGTTAGCTAAGTCTTGTACGGTGAGATCGTAGTTTGCTATGAGTCTTCATATGTAGAGTACATTGCATATGATCAGGGCATAAGCTAAAATATGATAATATAAGTTTAAAGAGTTTCTTATAAGTAAGAAGAGTTAAGAAAGATTTGATTTTAGTTTCATAGCAGTTGTTCTTTAAATGTAATATTGAATATAGTGAGGATTATATTTCTATACTTGTTTATTTCTAATGATGTAGGCTTCAATGTTATTAGTAAGTTTTTGAATATCTAGTCTTTTAAATTTGAAATTACTATCTTGTTTTATTTCAATTATCCAAGAATGATAAATGTATGATTCAGTACTTTTGATTGCATTATTGTTTTACTCATTCACTGAGCGAGTAGGCTCACCCCTCTACTCAAAATTTTTAGGGAAACTGTGGGGATTGAAGATATCATTGCATCAGAGTAGATCTGCCACAAGAGTTAAGTCTGATTATAGTTAAGTTCAGTCGGTCCTTGTCACTCTAGGTCCTTGTAAATAAATAAGAGAGAGTTGTAAATGATGATGTATAACATTATTCCTCTTTTAGCAATATATGTGAATCAGCATGTCTTATGTGCTTAAAAGTATGAAAAATATAATGAATGTTCGTACATGCATTTTTACTGTTGAAATCAGATTAGAGAAATCAATGTTTAGATTCCCTTGTAAAGTTAGTTTATGTGGTTCAATGCGAGAAAACAAAGAGTTTGAAAAAGAAGAAAAAGTTAAGGGTGATCTTTGTATTACGTTAAATCCTCAATTTATGCCCTAATCTCATGATTAATGGTAATTGTGAGATCGGGGTGTAACAAGTTTGGTAATATAAATGAAAGAGTAATTTTTACATGTTCTCACCCCAACTCAATTGACAAGTACATTCCTTCAACCATCCCACACTTCCCATTATTGCATTATGACCCTGATTTGCCTTATTCCTTAGTTAATGCTTGCTTAGCTGATACCTTTTACTTTCGTAGATAATTATTTTGGTTCTTGCCTTGTTCTTGTAGTTGAGGTCTTCATTGCCTTTTTTTGCCTAATTTGCTAGTCTAGTGTAGTTTCTTGCCTAATCTAGATAGTTTCCATCTCTAGGTTGTTAAATAGAATTGCTTTCTTATTTTGTGTTAGCTTTAGCTCGTGCCTTGCTTGCATTAGTGTAATTTTATCCTTTCATTGCTTATCTTTCCTTTTCTTTCTCATTAGAACTACTTATCTAGGGTTAGCTTAGGTTTTGATTCTTGCTTTCCTTTAATTTCTTGTTCATCATTAGTGTGATCAAACAAATCAAAGCCAAACCCTATAACCCTAGACTCCACATTAGGAACCTAGACAAACTAACATATCTCTAGTGCCCCCTCTCTTCTTCAGGATCAACCCCTATCTTGTCACTTGCTCTTGTATTGTGATATGATCTCGTGCGCATTTGGGATAGTATTTCTTTGTGTATTTGAGCATGTCCATCTTACGGTCTTATAAATTTGAAAGGCCTAGTGTATGTGTCTCGGGCATGCACCACCCAGCAGCCAACCACAGCATGCCACATCACTTACAGCCCATGCTCCATCACCTCCTCTCTCTATCTTTCCCTCTCTACCATCTCTTATGTGTGGACCTAATCGGCCCTCACCCCTTGTGGAACACTATCCATCATGGGGCAAGCATCTCTCCATAGCCCTGACTCACCTCCAACCATCCAGTCTCATGACCGATCGACCTGGCCCACATGAGACTGTGTTGGCCCACACTCAACCACCTATAGACGTCCTCAGTTACCTACAACTACTGCCCACTATGTAATGAGATGCCCTCTAGTGAGGCATGTAGTTAATCGGTCTGACTATGCAGATAGCCAGTCTCACACTGCCATGTGGTAATTTCTTGAATTATGTTTTTAGGGTTTTTCTTCAAGATATTGTATCTCCTAAACCCTACACCCAAATGTAGCAAGTCTATATACCATTTTGACCAAGAAAATGAGAGGTAACCAATAGAAATGATTTCACAGCCTAAACCTACTTGAGGTTCTACTGTGCTAAATGTGAAACTTTTATGCTTGATTTGCGACCTTTATGCTTTATTATGTCTCCATTGTGTCAAAAGTGGTCTCATATTTCCTTGTATATCTAAATCAGTAATTTTATTCCACTTTGGACTTTTTTAATGCTTTCAACCATATTGATGCACCCTAAATTACTCTCTCGACCTTAAGATGACCTCCTTTTATGTACATGCTTGATGTAACTTATCCAAAGATGGAACCCTAGTCTATTTTGGTATCATATGATCATCTAACTTCAAAATCAATAATATTCCTCATGTTATATGACACGTTTGACTAAGATCATGTTGTGGTTGCCACTTTTAACTAATATGACATAAAAACCTACTTTGGTACCCTAAAATGCCCTAAAGTTTGATCTTTGAGTACTTACATGATTAGATCTTTAATCCTAATGCAAAATTTGACCCTTAATTGTACAACCATATATGTTCACCTTCAAATCCAACCCCATATTGACTTGTGACACGAAATGCTATGTAACACACTCTTATACCCTTTTGTCCACGTCTGAGATACTTATGACTCCTAACATGTTGTAAATACATGTTGTTTATTGGCTTTGAATCTTGCAAGAACCATAATATAATGTTACACATGTTAACTTAAGACTTTGAATGAGTATCTTTATCATGCTATACTCTAAGTCATAACCTAATCTCCATGCACCTTAGTGCTCCTATGACTTTAAAATTAGACCATGTTGCATGAATTGATCTAGTATGACTAGTATGATCTTGCATGATTAGATCTTTATAATAATCTAAATATCATGATTTCCCTACTTGTAAATAATATTCAATCATTATCTTTATCACTTATAATGTAGATGGTTCACCTAGACCTAGGGCATTATTTGGATACTGGGATTATGTTGAACATTGCATGCACATTTGGAACTTTGGATCTAAAAATGAAATAATTGAATCCTAGGACTAAGGAGAAATCCACATGACATATATCATGTATATATTAAAAACCCTACTTACATAAGACCCCATGTTATATCTTTTTACATCTTAGGTTCACTTTGAATTAGAACCTCTCTAGCAGTCTTATTCAAGGATCATAACTTATTATTTACTCATAAGGTACGCTTAATATCTTGACCCAACTGTGTATGCTCATATGAATATTTGACTACTTACTTACTTACTTGGTTGAGATATTGTTCCTATGAATACTACTTTCATGTTGGTTTATACTATAATGACAAACCTTGAACATAATATATAGAAATCCATTATATAACCCTTGTGTACATGCATGAATTCTCAGGATAAGGGCACAAGGCATGATTCATATGGGGGTAGATCATTGACTTTGGTCTTTATGACCCTCATGTAGAAATAGGGTGACACATAGGTTTTCAGACTCAAATGCCCCTCATTGACCCTTCCTTTAGAAGTGGTCAAAGGGTTGATGTTGATATAGTGGAAAATGTAACCTAAAATGTGTCTTTTATAATGGAACATGTAACCACTATTTTCTCTGATAACATATTGTAAAAAGTGGGACCCAAGAGGGGATCCACTTCCTACTAAATCAAATAAAAGGAAACATCCCATATGCCAAGCACACAACTAGATTTTTACAAAGGGATTAGATAATCCAATTTATTCAAAAGTGTGCTTCAAGATACCAAAATGTAGCATCGGAATATAAAAAAATCTAACTATTACAATGCTTGTTTCTATTATAATCCTTCACCTTGTAGGGTGATACGTAAGAAAACAAAAGCATAGCATAAGACTAGATGAGGGTTATCTAACTAGAATCTATCTCTCAAGAAGGATTATCTTTACCTTGATAATGTCCTGGTCAACTTGTTTCTCTCCTCCTTGCTCTCTACCTAGGGGATGTAAGTATACCCCACAAGAGAAGACAAAATGGAAATTATCAGCATAAAATCTGGTATGATAATACTAATATGGATTGAGCAAATTCTAGGAAGAAGGACATCAAATATAACAAAGTTTCCTATCCAAGCATAAAAGTACCATCCAAGTGGATATTAAAAGAATATGAATTTCAATAAGATGATAATCAATAGTTACACTTGCAAATAATCAAAAATAAGACCCACAAAAGCACACATAAAGAATTTGGGGAACATAACCCATCAACAATATTATTGAACCTGCATGCAAGTGAGATAAACGTGGCACTAGTGAAATATAGATAAACAATGACATCTAGGACACATAACCCTAAAATTTGATAGAGTAAGGCACATAAGCAAACTCCTCAATATATAGGGTGGGCACAAAACCCAGGTATGGGGCACATAACCTCCACCCAAAACATAAATGGCATATAAACCATAAAACCAAACCATTTACACAACTCTAGGGATACTAAATCACAAAGAATGCTTAAATATAGAGGCAAGTAAAACTTGATTCAAATAAATAGAATTATTGAGACTTCCATCAAATGGATTATATGAAGCATCCACCATAAAATTTGGCAAAAGTAGGGTTCCAACTCAGAATATGTACACATTATTCAATGTCGTAATTAGGGTTTGGTGATGAAGTGAAGTACAATTTTACAGTCCAACATGAAATATAGATAGTTCAAGAATATCAGGAGTTCAAACCCATTAATATTAGGCATAATAGGTCATCATGTCCACAAAGATAAATCATTACCAAAATACCTCAAAGAGGCTCAAGAGAGAGATAAAGAAAGCAATTTCTCAATATGACTCATAGGGGATGCAGCATTCATCAAGAGAGAGCAAAATTTGGTTAATTTCTCAATATGGATAGTAGAATGCAACATACATCAAGAGAGAGAAAATTTTTATTCATTGCTCTATGTGATTATGGAGATGAATCATACCTCAAAATGTGTATCAACTTGTCACAGTCCAAAACCTAGATAAAAGGCAGGGTACTCCTTCACCTAGTATTGAATTATATATATGAATCGTTGATTAGTATGTGTATCATAAACCCAAGATTACAAACTCTTATTCCTGTTGGATTTTGGTTATGTAATATATTTAGTTATATGGATAATCTTTTGTGAGTTCCAAAGACTATTTTTGTGTGATCTTCTAACTTATAGATTAATTGTTATGAATTATTGAAGTTAACACTATATACTAAATATTAAAAAGGACTATGCCTAATTACTAATATGCCCTTGCATCACACACTAGTACTTTAATGTGTGATAGGGCACATCAATAATTTGTCACAAAGAAAAAGTTGTGTGGTAACAAAAAGAAATAAAACATGAAAAGATTGTACAGCCCATTAGCAGAGTGACAAAAATAAATCAAACTAGGCCTCAAATCGTAAAGTACCAATCCATCACATTCCCCAGTCGTTTCTTCTCTATTGGAAAGAACATGGTCAGGATAACCATTGTTTCTGATCTCACACCCACAAGATAAGAAGCATAGGAATCTCATCAAAAGATGTGGGGAAAAATAGAGAGCGAGTTCTTGATGCTCTCACAAAGCCAAAAAGACATGAACCAATGAACACCATGGAGAATCTAACACAAGCTATGTGTTTGAACAATGTATGGATTCAAGATGTGAAGTCAGAATAAATATACCACTGGTGGAGAAACTAGTGTAGAAATCCTTTAGGATAGTCCTCCAACTTTGGCACCTACTTTCTAGTGTCACAAGAGCCTCCATGGTCACTGATACAGCAACCACAAGGAGCTTGACTAAGTTGATTTCTCTCAAGGGAACCTCAACATCACATCAGACAAAAACTATGTATGTCATTTTGGTGCTTTCCCAAGATGGTCCTTGCCTTGTTAATTGAAGTGAGACAGTCCCCATAACCAAGACAAGTCACGGGTGTCAAAGGGGGAGAAAGAAAATATAGCTAGAAGGAAGGTGGGTCTCTCAACAATAGTAATCAGTTGTAGTTTGTTTAGGGTTCAATGATGGATAAGATATCTTTTTATATAGATGTGGTCTGGTATTGTGGCTTTCACGGAAAACAACATAGATGACCAAATTAGGGTTTTTGGTTAGAGGAAGAATTAGGTAGGAAAAGTAGGTATCGGAAGATTTGGTATCACATAATGAATTTGGAGCAACAAAAATATCGAGAATCCATGTAGTGGAGAGTGAGAAAAGGGGTGAGAAAATCATTGTGTAAACAACATACAGTACATGGGGTATTGGCCTCCTACCTAAGGTAGGAGATGACTAACCACCGTCAGATCTAAATCCAACAATATAGAGGCAATCCAAGTAGATCCATAGTATGAAACCCAACATGATGTATCAACTTCAGGAAAACCCAAAATTAAGTCATGTAACAGATAAAATAATCTGAAACATTAGGAAGTCGCTCACAATAAATGGGAACATCTATCAAATTAAACCTTAAAATGTCTATTTCTTTGTAAATCTATTTGAGAGTAAAGTGAATGCTAAAATACTACCAAATTTGGTACCTAGACCATTAAGATGTGAAGAACCCAAATTTGATATTTAGTTCCACTTTTAAAGACATTTAATACTTTATTTAATTTTTTGGCCTTACCTATGTTTTATTTTATTAATAAAATTAGGGTAGTTAGGATTGTTCAAATAATTGAAACTTGGCACCCAAGATAATTGGGACACTAGGATCACAATTTTGCCATTAGATTTGGGTTTGAGGTTTCCTTTTAGAATTTATAATACAATTATGGTTTAGGATATCATGTTTATATAATATTACATCATTATTGTCATCTTTCACTAAAGTGAGTCCTATTATTTTCACATTGTTAACAAAAGAGTTATCTTATATTATTAGGCACGAATTTCTATGTATTACTTGTTTGTTGTTATTAAGCCCATTGGTCCAAAATGTATTTGAAAAAGGCACATTATTCATGTTTATGGATATAAAATTTCAATTGTTATTGTAATACATGTATTAAACACACTCTATTTCTTATTAAACATATCTTAGCCATATATGAATATTAGTTAGAAAAGAAATCATATGTGACATATTTTATGAACTTATTTACATGTTAACACACATGCATGTCATTATGCTAATATTTGATGTTGATTATAGAACATTATGGCACTTAATATGCTATATTTGTTTTCAAGACTATATATGTCATGGGTTACCATTTATTTGTTTATTTTTTATGCATTAATGATAAGCATTAAGGTATAAATCCATCCTTATTTTCTTAAATCTAAGGAACAAAAATTACTAACCTCTTGATTATGAAATATGTAAGATTTTAGGTTTTGGTATGTTACAACACTCCAACCCTTAAAGGATTTCGTCCTCAAAATATAATTTTTCCATATATTATCAACCAACTACTCTCCACCCCTTAAAAGGTTTAACCTAATAAGTCAAACAACTCTACATGTACAAAGAATAGTCCAACCAAAACTCTTTCTATGAAGTTTAACTAAAAGATCAAGGGTTTACCTTCAACATGCTCTTTTTCATGAACTTATTGGTCATCCAAAGAAAAGACTCTTTTAGTACATCTCTCAATAGGTCTTATTACATTAAAATTATTTTGTAGAGGTGCTTGAGGTTAATTTTGTTGTTGACCAGGTGAACAACCATCTTGAAGATGGGGGCATCTACGTCGGATATGTTCAATTTCATTGCAATGCTTGCATATAACTTGGAAGTTGGGTTGAGGTTTTGCTTGATTTCCCACATGAGGACATTTCCTAAGAGGATGAAAACCATGTGACTTAGCACACATGTCCCTCTTCTGATCATCACCTAAGAACTTTCTCTTCTTGTTATGATCTTGTGGTTGATATGTTGAATAAGACTCAACTACCTTAACTTTATCCACCAACTGTTGGAAGGTCAAAGGAAGTTGGGGTACTAGAGCATGTCTAATATTGTAGTTGAGTCCTCCAAGGAATATTTTAGCATTTTTCTAGTTAGGCAATCTCCTGGCATACTTTCCAACAAAAGAAACTTTTGTACATACTCCACCATAGACAAGTAGTGATGTTTTAGGTTATAAAACTTTACTCCCTTTTTCCTAAGAGCTTGCACTTGTCATAGAAGATAACTAGAAATTGCATCCAAGACATAGCAGAGCTATCTCGAGTTGTTGCAATATTGTTCCACCAATGGAGGGCAGTTCCATCAAGTATTAGGTGGCAAACTTTACCTTCTAGTACTCAGGGCATTCCATACCCTAGAAAGTACGTACCATGGTGAGAACCGAATCATCACCATATTGATTTCACTCTCACCTTTAAAGCATTTGGGTTGTAACTTCATGAACTCAGAAAGGGTGTACTCTTTGGGCTTCTATGGAGTATAAATTGGGTTAACCTTCCCAACTAGGGTTGCATAAAGAAACTATTTATATAAGTTCAAACTTGTGTTAGCCACAACATATGTCGGGGCATCCTGAGCCACTGGGGGTCGACTCTCTATTGTAGGGGTAACTTGAGACATCAGAGTTGTAAAAGGAGGATTTAACCTTAGAATTCCAAACTTTGGGTTCTGAGGTGTCTCAAAGATAGCTAGGGTATTGGCAGTGGAGTTATCTCCATCGATAAGGGTATGCATGCACAAGGTAAGGGTACTATGTATAAGTGACATGTAAAAGGTAAACATCCTAAGGGAGATACGATTGAAATAGTTAAATTGATCGACCACTATTGGCTCAGATACAATACCATAAGAAGTGGGACCCGAGAGGGGATCCACTCGCCATGAAATGAAATAAAAAGAAACATCCATATGCCAAACACAACCAAATTTTTGTGAAAGGGATGATCGTCCCATTTATTCAAAAATATGTTTTAAGATACCAACATGCAGTTACATGAGAAGAAAAAAAATATAATAATTAAAATGTTTGTTTCTATCATAATCCTTCACCTCACATGGTGATACATAAGAAAACTAACCCATAGAATAAGACAAGTAGAGGGTTATCTAAACACCTCAAATCTATCCCCCAAGAAGGATCAGCTACACTTGATAATGTCCTTGTCAACTCTAGTCCTCCTCCTTGCTCTCTACCTAGGGGTTGGAAGCGTACCGATAAGAGAAGATAAACTAGAAATTATAAGCATAAAGGTCGGTATGAATTAATAGGGATTGAGCAAATTTTAGGAAAAAGGACATCAAGTAGAACAAGTCTCCCCATCCAAGTGGATAACAAAAGAATATGGAATTCAATAAGATGATAGTCAATAGTTGCAGTTGCCATCAATCCAAAATATTATGTGCCACAAAAGTACACATAAAGAATTTAGGGCACATAGCCCATCAACAAAAATATTCAACCTGCATGGAAGTGAGACAAATGTGGCACTAGAGAAATATAAATAAAAAATGGTAGCTAGGGCACATAACCCTAAAACTTGATAGAGTAAGGCACAAAACCAAACTCCCCAATATATAGGGTGGGCCCAAAACCTAGGTATGGGGCACATAACCTCCATACCAAAACATAAAGGGTGCATAACCCCATAAAACCAAAGCACATATACAACTCTAGGGCTACTAAATCACATAGCATGCATAAATGTAGAGGCAAGTAAAAATGTATTCTGGAATAAATAGAATTAATGATATTTCCATCACATAAATGGATTATATGAAACATACACCACAAGTGAGAATAATAGTGTTCCAACTCAAAAGGAACAACTTAGTTAAATACCACAATTAGGGTTTCATAATGAAGTAAAGTACAATTTTAGAGTCTAACATGAAATATAAACAGTTCAAGAATATCAGGAATTCAAATTCATTAAGAGTAGGCCCAATAGGTCATCAAGTCAAGAAAGAGAAATCCATTACCAAAATATCTCAAAGAGTCTCAAGAGAGAGATAATGAAATTTATTGCTCAATATGACTCATAGAACACACATCGAGAGAGAGTAAAATTAGATTAATTTCTCTCTAAGGATAGTAGAATGCCACATACATCAAGAGATATAATATTAGATGAATTGTTTAATGTGATTATGGAGATGAATAATACCTTAAAATGTGTGTCAACTTGTCAAAATATAAAACCTAGATCCAAGTATGGGTACTTATTCACCTAGTATTCAATTACATATATGAATTAATAATTAGTATGTGTATTGTAGACCCTAGATTTTGAACTCTTATTACTATTGGATTTAGGTTGTAAAATATATTTAGTTAGGTAAATAATCTATTTCTAATTCAAACGAGTATTTTTGTGCTAGCCCCACCTTTCTTATAGATATTATTTCTTTCTCCCCCTTCGAGACCGGTGACTCATGTTGGTTCATGGGATTGCCTTGCTTCAATTAACAAGACTAGGACCATCTTGTAAAAGCACTGAAATGACATGCATGGTTTCTACTCAAGATGCTTTCTGCAACCCTAAGATAGTTGCTTTCTACAACCCTAACGGGGAAGTTTAACCCATTTTCTACTCCATAGAAGCCCAACAAGTACACCCTTTCAGAGTTCATGAAGATGCAATTAGTAGGGTTGTAGAAAGCAATTGTCTTGAGTAGAAACTATGCTTGCCATTTCGATGCTTATGCAACATGGTCCTCATATTGTTAATTGAATTGAGATAGTCCCATGAACCAAGATAAGTCACCAGCATCAAAGGGGGATAAAGCAAAGATATCTACAAGGAAGGTGGGTTTCTCAGCAACAACACAACAACACTCTTTGAAATTAGAAGAACGTAATCTTTTTAGTTGTAACAAAAGTGGTCTTTCTCTTTATTGATATATGTGTTTAACTATCTCAAGAGAGATATGTACAAGAGAACTATTTTCAAGGGGGGACAAATATAAAGAAAACATAGAACCTATCGATACATAGAATTAGCATCATATATACAACAGGACCAAACAATACTAGAAGTCTTGAAAACATTAGAAGATAACATGTTGCACCTTTTAGTCCAATAGTGATAAGAGAGTATAGTTGCAATTCTCTTATCTTTCCCCTAAAAATGCAAAAACTCTTCCAGACTATAGGGTGAACTACCAACATCTAGATCAAGACAATTCCAAATGCTCCTGGAGAAGGAACAATTAAAGAATAGATGAGAACAAGTCTCTTATTCCCCATAGAAAAGGATGCATCTCGAAAGTATTTGAAAACCATGATTTTTAAGAAAATAATCCATGGTAATCTTGTTCAAAAAACCTTTCCATAACAAGACGTAGCAGTTCATTGGGATGGACTTAGACTAAATCCACATTCCCTAGGATTTTTTTATCCTCCTTACTTCTACATTCCTGTCAGAAATCCCTCAACTTGGGCTCCGACTTGCCATTGAATATGAGAGAGTCTTCCACCAAAGAATGCAGAAGATTAAAGAGAAACTTTCTAATACCATATGGACCCCTTACAGGGGGAAATCCCATTTCATATCAGCATTGCAACAATAATTTGGTCTACAGTTCAGTCCTTTACCAAACATGTAGACTATTTGATTGTCAAAGAGAACAAGAAGTGTGTGTCCTCTAGGAACCCAAGGGTCCTTCTAGAGAAGAAAGCTTGAGCCATTACCAATCTTTACAACAACTGCCCTTTTCAAAAGACATCTATTCTTAAGAAGGTTTTTCCACATCCAAGAGCTGGAGTTCTTACCCCTAGTAGACCATAGATATCCTTCATCAATATATTTATTATGGATCATTTGACCAATAAGGTCTTCTTTTTTCTCATGATGTTCTAGAGATTTTTGAGAATGCCTACTTCAATCCATTCCTTTATATATCTAACGCCTAATCCTCTATCATATCTAGGCTTTAAGATAGCATCCCAAGATATAGTATGAATAGATTTCTTTGCTTTTGTATCCCTCCAAGTAAAATTGCAGAAGAGCATCTCTAGTTCATTGACCATAGAACTAGGTAGGGTAAAACCTAGACCAAAAAATATGATATGAGGATAATCAGGAAATAGTGAGTTCTATCCTTCTGGACATAGTAAGAAGATTACACTTCCAAGTATTTAGTTTCTTTTTCATTTTGTGAATAATTGGGGTGACCATTTACTTATTTAACCTGCCAGTAATAGGGATAGACCTAAATATCTGACACAAAAATTTACCACCAGAAAAGAAAGCATTCTTGAGATATTTTACCCATTGGATCAATTGTTAGTAAATAATTGACTCTTGGCAGAGTTCAAATAAGACCAGAAATACTCCCAAAAGTATCTAAAACATCATTTATAGAAAAAGATTTGTCTTCATTTGTTTTTGTGAAGAGAAGCAAACCATAAACAGATACTAAATGGGACACCATCATATCTATGCTAGTAGACATTAGATTGATCTTACCCAGCTTCTCATAATGAAACAAGATAGAAGAGACCCTGCATAGCGATGAAGAGGAGATATGGAAATAGGGTGTGGCATCCAACTTACAAAACACAAGATTAACTTAAGCGGAAGCAAATCATTTGTAGAGGATTACTGAAAATCACAACAACAACAAAAATATTTGAAACTTTTTGCAAAGAGATCCACACATAGGAAATCTTTTTCATCAAGAACCAAAGTATAATATTTACATTTCGTTCCATAAGTACACAACCTGTACTATCTCTTCTCGAGGATTACAACATCAGCTGTCATATCCAACATTATATACAGATAGCATAAAACCTCGAGGCATCGAGCCAAAATCTCATATTGATTCAATAAAAACACTAACTACTGACTCCGAGGACCTGAGAGTACAGAGATGACACATAGGACTTTCTAACTATGTGACTAGACAGGCAGTATCTCCACCTGAGATATTACTGTTGTCCTCGATGTTGTTGTTGTTCCTTCTCTGCTAAAGGTTTCCTGTCTTCTTGTCCACGTCCACCTAAAAACATTGGATCCCACGAGGGTGAGACAATTGTAAATTGTCCCAGCGGGAGATATAACTCTCCACCAAAACATTATTATTGCAATTAAATATATAAAATTGGACAGAGGATATGCAGTTTAAAGCATTCTCATCTTAAAGCATTGTAACTATTTATGATAGAACAATAGATCAACTATTCACTTAATAAGGAATAGGAAGAACATGTATATCATTTATCCTTCGTATCATACCATCATGTCAAACTTCTCTTGTGACACTCATTATCTTGATATGTCACCCATGAGACATTCTTAATTCAACTTATTGGCCTTGTCCAATCTGCTAAACATATTTTTGGTTATATTGGACATGAGAGTGTACATCATCATGTCTTATTCAAGCATTGGTCTATACCAATCCTATATAAAAAATTGTGAGGCATTGGATTACACCAATCTTGTGCAACTAGTACAAGCATTAGACTTGTATTATTCCTGTGTATCCATTCCAAGTATTGAACTATGTCAATCTTGTGTAACCATTCCAGGTATTGAACTATGCCAATCCTGTGCAACTAGTACAAGCATTAGACTTGTATTATTCCTGTGTATCCATTCCAAGTATTGAACTATGTCAATCTTGTGTAACCATTCCAGGTATTGAACTATGCCAATCTTGTGCAACTATTCTAGGTATAGGGTTATTACCAATCCTGTGTTATTATTCCAGGTATTGGGTTAATACCAATCCTGTGTTATCATTCCAAGTATTGAACTATATCAATCCTGTGACATTATTCCAGGTATTGGGATTTAACCTATCCTGTGTTATTATTCCAGGTATTGGGTTATTATCAATCATGTGTAATCATTCCAGGTATTGAACTATGTCAATCCTGTGACATTATTCTAGGTATTGGGATTTAACCAATCATGTGTTATTATTCCAGGTATTGGGTTATTACCAAACTTGTGTTATCATTCCAGGTATTGAACTATGTCAATCCTGTGACATTATTCCAGGTATTGGGATTTAACCAATCTTGTGTTATTATTCCAGGTATTGAACTATGTCAATCATGTGATATTATTCCAGGTATTGAACTATGTCAATCTTGTGTAACCTTTAAAACATTTTGTTACCTCTCACTAGGCAACAACCATCCTCATAGCTCATAAGGCCCATAAAACACCTTGTCACATCTCACTAGGCAACATCTAACCATATGGCTCATAAGGCCATTACACATCTTTAGAATTTAGGCATGTTCGTTACTCTTAACATTTATCATTAAATTATTCTCAGTACAAGGTATGAGTTCATTCCTCATCCTTATCATGGAATGATTACATCATACTCATTAGTTTGGCTTACCCTTATTCTCAAGGTATATTAGCTTATGTGTGTCAAGGTATATCAAACTCATTACATTTTATTGTAACAATTTACATAACACACTTCATATGTTTCTTACTCAAATAGATTGGATTTGAAATGCATCAAGGTATATCACTTTCCTCATCACCTCTATCTTCCTTGAGTTATCAGCTTATCTTGTATTAAGGCACTTCCCATCTTAATACTTTCATCCATTGACCTATCACTCTCATCATGAAGTGCATAGGTCACACATAAGAATGGTCCAACTACCTTTAATGATATGGACTCATTTTAGGTTAAGGCATTGCCTACAATAAGGTTGCTTATACTCAATCCTTTAAGGTATTTCACCTTTATAAGGTTTCACCCTCTGCTTAATTATCAGGGTTTTGGTTTGTCATCATATTGCACAAGGTTAGGGCTTTAAATATTATAACTCCATTTAGAATTTCACCAACCTTTACCCTTTATTAGGTCTTTGGGGTTTCACTTACTATTCATCCCAACTAGGGTTTCTCATGACATCACCCTCAATTAGGGTTTCTCATGGCATCACCATCAATTAGGGTTTCTCATGGCATCACCATCAATTAGGGTTTCTCATGGCATCACCCTCAATTAGGGTTTCTCATGGAATCACCCTCAATTAGGGTTTCTCATGGCATCACCGTCAATTAGGGTTTCTCATGGCATCACCCTCAATTAGGGTTTCTCATGGCATCACCCTCAATTAGGGTTTCTCCTTTCCTATCAATTGGAGATACTCATCCCAATTAGGGTTTCACTCTTTATTCCCGTAATTGGGGTTTTACATTATGTTACCCTGAACTAGGGTTAAGATTCATTAACCTTCTAGATTAGGGTTTCATGATATCTTTATTAAGGATCATAACCTAATCATCACATGATCAATACTCATATATGAATTCTTTTCTATCATCCTCCCAAATTGATTAGGTCACATCAACCCTTTAATCAAGTACATACAACTATGATTAACATAGTGTGCTAAGACATTACTCTCATAACCTTTTAGGGTTAATTAATCTAAAGGTATTGATCATCTAGGTACTTTTAGGGTTTTAAACTTTGTACCTAACCTTAATAATCATCATTGGAACAATGGATCAGTCATCATCTTAATTCTCAAGAGATTTAATCACATTGGACCTCTATTACATGAGGTATCCGAATGAACTGACCAATTGGATCTTTAATTACAATAGGTATCCAAGTGGATTAACCATATTGATCCTCAAACAATTTTTATTACTTGGGCCTCAAACGGTCTTGGTCTTTCAAAGTTCAAACGGTTTGAAACAATTTGGTAAAGGTGACCTTCAAGATCGTTTGCTAAAGTACCTTTTTGAAACCGCATGAACTCAACCGGTTTGGGATCGTTTGGTCCCAAAAGGTCTTGAGACGGTTTGGTCCAAGCCTCCTCAAAACCGCATGGACCAAAGATGGTCTCAACTACTCCAATCGGTTTAGGGTTCTCAATGTTGATTCCATCAACCATTGTATTCATGTAACCAATCATCAATTGGCCTATCACCATACTTTGATTGAGTTAAATAGATCATACTTCAAATGATTTGACCCTCAATTGACCCTCAATTGGTCATAAATTAGGGTTTGAATCAATTGGATTAGGGTTTAGAATCAATGATCCTTCAACATTAATCAATGTGTAACTAGTTACTTTAAAACTATTGGACCATCATCCAAACTTGTAGAGTCATGCACTGGGTAGTCCTCTGTTGAAGACTAGATAGGAATGCATTTTATTTCTTAAACTTGTAATCATATTTGTGAGCTTCCGTGAGTTTGATGTACAAGCATGAATGTAACAAATATTTTCTATGTGTTTGATACATTTTGTAAATATTTGACCATAAAGATCGGGTCTTTACAACATGGTATCAGAGCCATAAACGGTCGACACTCATGCATGTCTCAAAAAAATTAGAGTTAAGTAGGAACACCAATAGAGTAGTTAGAGCTTACAAAAATAGTTGACAAGAAATACTAGTATAATTGGGCTAATTACTAGGAAATACTTACACTACAAGTAGGTAACATTAAGAGCCTATGTTGTGATGTACATTAAACTAAAAATTCATCTTGCTCATCTGAATTTTGGACTTCCCTAGGGATAAATTTACTTGAAGCTATTATTGAGGACGAAGTGTTGATGAACCCCTTAGAACATTCAAGTCACCACCCTAGGTATACAAATGGGTAGAGTATCCTTACTTTGTCGTTAGGATTGGACATACATTAATAATTGCATATATTAATATAGAATAAATAATTATCCTAGACCCTAAAATGGGAAGTTTCACAATCACATTCAATGATTTCCATTTAAAAATATAAAAGCATATGTAAAAGTGATGTCACATAAATAATTATTCAAAAAACAATTGGGGTATATGTGTGTACTTGTGCAATGAGATCTAGTAGGACATCACTTTGACCCCTAGGTATGTGTAGAGTGCCCTAGATTATCTTCTTAGTTGGGACACTCACAAACAAATATAAATATGGAAAGTAGAATTAATAAATACCATAATTCCTAACAATGTTTGAATTTATGTCAATATTGTCACGTATGACAAACTTCCATTTTGAATATTGATGAAAAAGATATTGACAATCTGAAGAAAAAAATGATTAGTATATTCCCTTTATAATTGTGTAGTTAAACCTTTGAGAAAATTAAAAGTATTTAGAGAAGCTTTGACACTTGAAATAAATTTAATACTAGATTCACATGAGTAGAAAATTGGGGAAAGAAAAAAATTGCAATAGGATGAGACATAGTTAATATTATATTAAATTAGGATAAAAATGATGAACTCAATATTTTGTGAACTTGTAATATCCATGTACACGTAAATTAATAAATAGTACAATGTAGATATCATAGAGAGATTAAATCCTACCTTAGTTGAAATTGAAAATAAAAGTATATAGGAACTTCTTGATTATCTAATAAATCATTACACAAATATATGTGGAAATAATAATAAAAAATTGATCAAGTATAATATATATATGTATATAATTAAGACCTAAAAAATCAATAATTAGAGATAAAAGTGTTTATAATGCAATATTAGATACATACAAATAGGAAAAAGAAGGTAAAAAAAGGGAGTCAAAATTTGAATCCATTTGGGGGTTAAGTTGGTAACCAATGATTGTTGGGAGAAAAAAACTTGAACTGATATTTTATTAGACCCTCAACTATATATATTATTTTTAGAATAATATAGTAAAGAGACCCTATAAAAAAATATATAAATTATGACACAAAATAAACATCACTCAAACATTAATGATAAGTATATTGGATTAAAGTTGATGAAGCACTAATAACTATGGCTTGACCAATAAGCTTGCAGTGTAATTCAAACTTTTGATAATGATTGTTAAGAACCACAAATTGAACATGTAAGCTCTCATATTAGGATATGATGTTAGAAGTCTTATGGACTAGCAATCATTAAGAACCAAATCCAATAATAGATATACTTTTGCAATTAACATTTACACCTAAATTAGCTCAGATTTTCGAAGCTAGAATAGTAATTGATTTGGTTGGTCACCCTAGCTAAGGCATAGGCCAGTCAAAGGAAGATTAGAGTTGTGTGCATTAGTGAGGTTGAAATTTGTGCAAAATAGAGTGGTATGATAGGAAATTAGGAAATGGAAAGAATTAGTTGTCAAAAAACATAAGATTTTAGGGACGAAATCCCTTTGAAGGGAGGTAGAGTTGTAACATACTAAAATTTGGGACTAAATTCAAATTTTGAACTATGATTTGTAATCCTTCAAAAAATTGAATATCATTTTCCTAAATTGCACTCACATTTGTCTCCCATTGGAAATATCTTGAAACTCAAGCACTAGAATACAACTTATCCTCATTTGGCATAGTCATCCCTCTTGGGACCCACAAGTGAATAATTGAATTCCATTAGAATTTCTTGGCTTTGGAATCATATAAAATGATACTAATAAATTTAGTATTTATTTGTAGAGTAAATAATTCCTTTTACTATTTTAGACTAGTAAACTAGAAAAGTAAATACTTTTAGTGGTTAGACCAATTGCTATTAAACCACCATTCAAAATTGCATTAGAAACGGAGTAATGAATTAGGAGAAATGAATAGTGGTAGTAACACCATTGCATAAGGCAATTTACTAGTATTTATTAGCAACCTAATTAAGGGGCTTGATTGGGGCCCATTTAGAACATGGTCTTCTGCCCTAACTGCATGCCCATGTGTCTGGGTAGCGGTTGTTACCGCTACAACATAGAACCAATAGGGAAACGCCCACTGTCCTCACCTCTCACCTCTCCATGACCTCACTTTCTCTCCCTCTCCCTCACCGTCTGGCCTTGTGCCATAATTATTGATCAACTATTGCAAGGTAGAGAGACTGTGATGATGGGGCATTACAGATGACGACTAAGAAGAAAACAACCAGCGTTCCATGTGTAGTTCCATCCAACCCCTACGTCGGGTTCCCTGGACGTGCACCATAGGGTCAGTGCCTCTATAAAACCTTGCCCATCCACCAGCTACAAACACAGCCACGTCCTTGCTATCAGCGAACCACATCAGCCGCTAAATACCACCTCCTCCCTGACTACCTACAACTCTAGAAACAATTTGGTCCTTAATCTTTCGTTGACAATACCAATCACCCTCCATCCCAGTTTTGTAGCCATCGTCGAATCCTTCCTCCCTCTGTGATTCCATGCTCATAGATCTACAGGCCATCAACCTGCTCAAGCCCGACCTGTAGAAAAAACGGACCCCGACGCCAGCGCCCTGTGTTGGATCTCACCAGCCACCATGACACACATGTGTTGCCACCATTACTCCACGACAGTCGCCCAAGATCTTCCAGTATCTACCCTATACTCCTTCAGCCACCACGACGCCATACAGGACCTAGAAGTACCTCTCAATGCTACCCTTTGTCTCTCATATTCAGATCCTCGACACTCCCCTGCACTGTGGCCCACCTAGTCTGCTACATCAGGTTGGATCACCGCCACTGCCTAGGTCTCTACCTCTCTTCATCACCACCATCAAGTTCTTGAACCCTGTTGCCTCACGACATCTTGCCACCACCCCAACGCCACCCATCTGTCTCTTCATCGCCTCAACGCCCTCAATGACATCACCTCAACTTGCAACTCATCGTGCTTATGAACATCTCCTCTGATGGCCATCCAAGTCACCTACAGACACAACTACATTGCCACCATGCTACGTCTGACCTGCAGATCTTGATCTCCTCCCCTTCTTCACCCTTCAATCTGATGATGCACCCCCTCTATCCAGCCATCAACTCCTGCCACAGTGCCATGGTCAGTGCCACGAGACACCACCCGTCCAACCTTCAGAGCTCGACTTGACCCCCTTCTACTTCCTCATCTTGGACCATCTCTGCAAGACTTGCAACTAACCCCTCCAAGAATCTCCAACTCTTAAGGAAGGAGTCCATCCCCTCCAGTTCGCATGCCACAACCTAGAGTCCATACTACTACACACCTCCACCAAGGTCGAGTCTAATGTCTTATGATGCATCTGGTCATGGGCGTCGATCTTCCTCTGACCATGGCCATTGAAGGGACTCACACGATGAAGGTTCATCCCTGGATCGAGGAGACAGCATGATCAAATTTCACGAGGTCATTTCTCTCAGCCCCAAAGCCTGCCTAATAGTTCTGTTGTTGTTTATGGAGTGCCTCAGATTGTGGAACCTACACATGGATCATCTACTGATCAATCAATTAGAATCTTATCACAAGGTCTGGTATGAAGAATCATCAACAAAGATCATCGCTACCTCAACCATGCGTAGGTTAGTACTTCATTGCATTCAGTTTATGGTATTAAGAAGAGGTATAAATGTGATATACTAGATGCAAACTTGAAAGTTTAAACAATAAGCCTATCTATACAGGTACGTATGAAACCAGTGTGTATATATAGGTACACTACTAAATACTACTAAAAAGTGAATCTACAAGATGATACAAACATATTCATAAACTCTTGGATGGTAACTAGGGTATAATAGGTAATGATGCATTAGAACCCTAGAATATGTTCCGTCTAAGAGCATCTGCTTATAACATTAGCTTCACTGGGTTCTAGGTGAGGTTAAGTCATAAACCTTCATATACTCCACTCATCTTCTTTATCTTTGGGTTTAGGTATGTCTGAGTCAGGAAAAACTATGAACTCTTGCATACATTATCTTGGTTACCAAACTAAATCTTTAACTCATAGAATTCAACTACTCTTTGATAGGTATATTCTCATATGGCAATTACCTTTGTTCACCTAATGTTTTCAAATCATCTATCCAATATACTCTCAAAGGGTGTGGTACTTCCTCCAATCCTCAATTATCATGAAAAGGTTTCAACTCAAGTATTTATCTTTCATATCACTTTTATCCTCCATATGGCATATAGTTTGCCATGTCTCTCACGCCTAAAACAAGATGAAATAAGCATTTGGTTGCAGTCCAAATATAGAGTTCATCCCATTCTAAGAGTAGAGATGGTGCATCACACATCACCATTACACTTTCCAGTCTAAGTTGAAACATACTTGACATGACTCCACACAATGAATATCTCAATTCTATGTTTACATCCATGGGAAGGCTTTTCCCCATCACTTTTGGGTCTTATCATTACTCATGTATACAATCCTTAGTCATTTCCTCAAGGTCTCTAGGGTGTCGGTACTTTTGGGGTGATATTTCCCTTATGCATCTAGTGAATGCCTCTCACATTTACCCCTTTAGGGCCCATGAACTCATGAAGGTGTCCAACCTCCTAACCCATGGGCCTTGGGAAAAGGTAGTTGTTACCTCTTGACCCTATGGTCTTGTGCATTCAGGGAATATTAAACTTCTACTTCCATCGGTCTTATCCCTCCTTGACCTTAGTATTGACTTAGGATTCTATTATAGCTTGTGGCTCTTTTGTTGATACTCAAATACATTACATGCTTGAATCCTCAACCATATCTCCATCATCTGTCTGGGCACTCATAGTTTACCTTACATCCCTTCATGGAAAACATGGCGACCTACCTAACTAGGCCTGGCCCCATTCTACGAGTTACCTCCATGGTAACATATCCTTATGTCCCTTAGAGATGGCCGTACATGGGTCTATAGATTCATACTCAACTATGTGCTATTGCACTTAGCCTCTCAAGCTCTTATAAATGACTTTAAGGCTACCTAGAACCTAAACAAGAGTTTGTTCTCACTCCTACATGAAGGGTCCTTTTCTAGGATAGGAGAAAACTATCACTTGATAGTAACAAAGGTCGTAAAACGTTCTTGCATCCAAGGTTTATATCATCACGTATATGCATAGCTCCTATCATGCTACCCATGCACATGGCTAGCAAGTAAAAAACTTATTAAAACATGTCTAAGTTCCTTGGTATGTTGTACTTGTTCATCATTCCCCCATATTGGGCCAATATTGTATGTCCTCAACTTGGGTGAGTGGATCACCAATCATATATCTCAGTTCAAGTGGGATTTCCTTTCATTCCAACATATGGGGGCCATGCTTATATCCAATGAGCCCATTCAACTTGTGAGCATTATGTGCATTAGGTACTGCTACTTCCCCTCTTTGGTCTAGGAACCCCAGGTTCACCCCTTATACCTCAGGTGTCTAAACTACATGCTCAGCTACTCAAACATGTACCAAACCCATACATGATAGGGCATATACTTCCTAACATTCTTCCACATGAACAACCCTTAGAGTCCCACACAAGGATAACCAACTGGGTGTGAGGCCTTACATCTTGTTATTATATGATACCTCTCCAGGGTCTTTGTAACTCTATCATTCCTACACCTAAAAGGTAGGCACTCATATCATATGTACATCAGTTCAAGAAGCCTCTTTCTCTTTTATAGGGTTTGGTTCCTCCAAAGGCACCTAAGTACAACAACCTCTATAGGTCATGCATGAAGAAACTCCATACACCTACTCAGGGTCATCCATTCTAGGCCATATCATACCAAATCTCCTCATGGTTCCTCATATCCTAGAGTCTAGGTCTCCAACCTTCTTCATCTGGGTCTCACTCTCTCCTGAGCTAACCCTATAATTTTACTAAAACTAAAGTACCCTAAGATACACATCCATTCTCACATGGACCATGAAACATAATATCAAATCTTATATCTGGATGAGATCAGCACAAAGCTCCTTGTTCATATCTTTCAGCATGCCTAACTCATAAACCAACAGGCATCACCCATCTGGCTTAAGACTAAGACCCATTTCTAACCTTTATGCCGCTCACTTCTACGAAGGTGCATGCCTCTTTCCTTCTCATATATTCTCATTAGGGTTCCTATTCAGTCACCACTAACCTTTTGAATAAGGGTGATATCCCTCTCTCCTAGATCTATTCTCCTATCAGGCATGACCCACCCAAGGTCGGGTCACCAAAAGACACTAGGGGTAATGCAACCACTCATAGTTTATGTTTCTCATGTGTACTCAAAACCTCTATGTAAAGCATGCATGTCTAACCCACGTACTTGCATGCATGGACAACTAAGGCATCCAACTTATAGTGTCCTCTCTTTCTCTATCCACTGCTTAAGGTTTTGGGTTGTGCATCATCCTTAGAGGATGCATCATGTCTCTTCCTCTCCCTGGAGGCCTTCTCCTCCAAGGCTATCCCTCTCCTCTTCTTCCTACGAGATGGTCTAAACTCAGTGTTCTCCTGAGGGGTATCCAAAAGCACAACAACATGGACATGCAACTTAAGCATGTGTGATGTCCCCGAACTTTCTAAAACTTAATCTGATGAGAACTGGGTGTAGATTGGTGTAGCTACCCAAAACATAGATGCATCATATGTCAAAGGTTTCTCTTCCTATGAAAACTCATGGAGGAGAGACACCAACTTTTCTTATCATAGTTGGGGTACACCAAGGATCCACACTCAGCCCATATCTATTCATTTTTGTTATGGATGAGTTGACAAAGAATGTTCAAGATGATACTCCTTGGTGTGTGTTATTTGTTGATGATAGTGTATTGATCAATGAAACTAAAGATGGATTGAATGATAAAGTTGAATTTCATAGAAAGGCATTGGAATCAAATATATTGATGATTAGTAGGAGAAAAATTGATTATATGCATTGCAATTTCAACCAATCTCACAATGTGAATGGTGGAGCTAAGTTGGATGGAGTAGACATACCAAAATGTGATAAATTTTGTTACTTGGGGTTCTATTATTCAAATAGATGGGCATGTCCAAAATGAAGATTGTTGTATGATCACTACAGGATGGTTGAAATGGAGGAGTGCAACTGGAGTATTATCTGACCGAAAGATCCCTCTCAGATTTAAAAAACAAGATTTACAGAACTACTATACGGCCAGCCATGCTCTATGGGAGTGAATGTTGGGTGGTGAAGAAACAATGTCTCAACAAGATGAACATGGATGAAGTGTGTATTCTGAGATGGATGTGTGGAAAGACAAGAAAATATCACTTGAGAAATGACTATATCAAGAGTAAGTAAGGTGGTGAGCATTGAGGACAAGTTGCAAGAGGGTTGACTCAGATGGTATGGACATGTACAATGTAGACCGACTAATGTGCCTATACGAAATAATTTTATTGAGTCAATCACAATTAATAGAAGAAGAGGAAGGCCTAAATTAACATGGGAAGGGCTTATAAAGAGAGATTTTGAATCCCTACATCTCGACCAGAATATGACCCATGATATAGCTGATTGGAAATGAAGGATCCATGTAGCCGATCCCAACGTAGTTGGAACTGAGACTTAGATGATGATGATGATGATGATGATGATGATGATGATGATGATGATGATGATGATGATGATGATGATGATGATGATGATGATGATGATGATGATGATGATGATGATGATGATGATGATGATGATGATGATGATGATGATGATGATGATGATGATGATGATGATGATGATGATGATGATGATGATGATGATGATGATGATGATGATGATGATGATGATGATGATGATGATGATGATGATGATGATGATGATGATGATGATGATGATGATGATGATGATGATGATGATGATGATGATGATGATGATGATGATGATGATGATGATGATGATGATGATGATGATGATGATGATGATGATGATGATGATGATGATGATGATGATGATGATGATGATGATGATGATGATGATGATGATGATGATGATGATGATGATGATGATGATGATGATGATGATGATGATGATGATGATGATGATGATGATGATGATGATGATGATGATGATGATGATGATGATGATGATGATGATGATGATGATGATGATGATGATGATGATGATGATGATGATGATGATGATGATGATGATGATGATGACGACGACGACGACGAAGATCATGATGATGATGATGATAATGATGACGACGATGAAGATGATGATGATTGGTTTCAGTCTCCCTTCAACCTAAATTCGATGGTGATACTTGTCTTCATATTAGCCTATACTCATTTAGCGTATATGACATGCCAATGTACACTAGTTGGCTTAAATTGGGTAATAACACATAATTGTGAATAAAGGTGTTCAAATACTCATTATAGTTTGGCTAGGCCTTAAACACATTGATAGGTAACAACTAAACAATTACATATCTTTAACAACCCTACTTGCTCTTATTGAAATGATATTAGGTAAACCTTGGTCTAGTTTATTATTTTAATAATATTTTTTATTATGAAATTTTCTACAAAATATTGAATTTCACTTTCAATACATTAGCATTAAACTAAACTTTGGGGATATATATCCACTACCACCTTTAGTTACATCCAGAATGACTATATCCCCAACAAAATGAAATGTCTTAATTATCCTAAAACCAAAATGTACTATTTTAGTTATGCCATGTAGTATCTAATCTACACTCTCTTCAATTTTGGTGACTAAACATTTGTATATAGTTAAAAAAATGAAAATAGCTTATTTATACCATTTTATAAATTGTGATATTTTATTTTTTAAATCTTTCAAATTCCTTATAAACATTTGTAAATTCATTAACGTGTACATTTAAAATTATTATAATATTATAGAATGAATCAACTCTTATAACTTTTAGAGTCCTAAAAATGATCATATTGACCCTAGCCTATTAATACCCTAAACAATCAAAAGTAAAAAAGTAGCAGTTTATTTGGATATTCCTACCTATAGTATACCTCAATGTTCATATGATTTTGAGTCCATTAGACCATACATTTAATTGATACAAATTACAATACACATTACTTGTTGATTTCATTCATTAAATTATTTTCCCTAAGTTCAATTGATTATAGTGTAATCCATTAGTGCATCCATGTGCTTTTCCGGTTTGAGGAACGTGTGTTGTCACAATTATTATGTATTGTCATTTCCTCCTTGTGTTCTCTTCCTCTTATCCTCCCCTTCTTATCTGCCCCTACTCCTCCCTACCTCCCCTCTTTTCTCCTTAACTAGCCAATCCCTATTGAACCGACATCATTTAACAAACTGTAGCTACATAATGATGTAGTTTTCTAAATCTAAGCTTTCCCCAATATATCCAAACACATCCACCATGATTACCCAAACCCCTCGCATTAACATATGGTCCTAGATCAAATCCAATATCAATATTATCGAATAGGACAACACCATCATGTAGATGATAGTTCCATTAACCATATTCCTACATTTCATGACAATTCTATAACCACATTATCAGTTACCATACCTCCTCCCTCTCCTACATAAGCTGCTACACACCCTGACCAAGAAGCAACATACCTTTATTGATAGGAGATTGACCAGCACTTGCAACTTAAAAACATAGTCACCCACCACCCAATATCTATGGAAAACATAATCATATGAATCCACACCTAGCCCCCTCTCAAACCATCCAGATGCTAGGTATCAAGAGAACAACCCATGCAATTAAGTATCCTCATCCCTACTGATAAATTAAGGTGTGCATAACATGATTTTTAGACTGCAATGTGTCCTCACCACTTCATGTCTCCACCCTAATTCCTTAGCTTCCTTGCAACCCTAGTGTCCATTAGAGCCTAATTCCCCTCCAGTAGGTGGGGCCCACATGGGCATATGGCATGCCAAGCTTCAGTGACACGTCCTAGGCGTGTTAAAAAGGATATTTTTGGTGATAAAGCCAGCCTTGCACTAGTTTTGGTGACCCAGAGTTGGGTGTAGATGGGCCATTCTGGGTCTTCACTAAAATGGGACTAGATCATGAGGCCATATAGTTGAGACTTGATTAGGACATCAAGAGTCTAAATGAGGGAGATTGTAACATCCCAATAAGTGAGGCCTCGAATAAAATAATCTTAAAAGGAAAGATTGAAATACCCATATCACCAAGGTGTGCCTCCTTTTCAGGTAGCTCATTAATATGTACTATGTGATTAAGCATGCTTAGCCCATATTAGTACTATGATGGGTGACTTGTCGGGAAGTTGATCCCAAATTTTACATGAGTGAGGATAGAGCAGACAACTATGGATAGTGATGGTCTATGGGGCCAACCATCATTCCCCAAACTCTACTAGAGCTTAGGTAGTGGGGCCATGTGTTATGAACCATCTCTAGACAATGTTGCTTGTAGGTTCAATAGATATGAAACTCTAATTTCCATGCAACAATTATAGGGTTTTTCCATCACCTTCACTAGATCATAGATCAAATATCCCAACAACTATAGACTTATCTCCATGTACCACAACTCCATCGCTGCTTGCACTCACCTTCACCATTTTCTCTCAAAATATAAGAAGGAGAAAACTTCTTATAGATTGTCGATAGATGGGGTGAGGCATGGATTCTTGCTTCTAGAAACCCACAATACAACAATGAACTTTTTAGGGTAATTATTTCTTCCATAAGTCAGAACATTGAGGTTGTGATCAACCCCAAAACCGGATGGTCATCACAATTTAGTTGTGCAGTGATAATGGGTAAGCCATACCCTTGATCAACCTCAAGGAATACCCAACATTGAGGTTGTGATCAAACTCAAGAATGAATAGTCATCACAAATTAGTTTTGCAGCAATAATGGGTAAGCCATTCTCTTCTTGTAATTCCCTTTTTAATAATATGGTTAATGAGATAATAAAATTATTAGAGATAAGCATATGTAGATATTTACTCAATCAATATATAGAAATATGATTGTACTAATGAGTGTAATAGAAACCTCAAAATATACATGCTCTTTCTTTTTAGTATACTTATATTTTAGAATATAAAAAGAGATAATTGGATTTCTATACTAGATAGGTTAATATGAACAATTTATTGTAAACACAATAGTTATTAGAATACATAAAAAACTAGCCGTATGTCACACATATATATAGTATGTATGTATGTATGTATGTATGTATGTATGGGATAAAGAGAGGCATTCTCTCCCCCTCTCCCACACCCGTAACGGAGGCTGAACGTCCGGGAGGGTGGTAAATCAAGGCGGCAACTGGGATTCAAACTTGGGTCCCTTCGTGAGGAGACACCGTGCTTGACCACTTGAGCCACTCCTTGTCGGTTGTATGTATGTATGTATGTATGTATGGGATAAAGAGAGGCATTCTCTCCCCCTCTCCCACGCTCGTGACAGAGGCCGAACGTCCGGGAGGGTGGTAAACCAAGGCGGTTGTATGTATGTATGTATGTATGTATGTATGTATGTATGTATGTATGTATGTATGTATGTATGTATGTATGTATGTATGTATGTATGTATGTATGTATGTATGTATGTATGTATGTATGTATGTATGTATGTATGTATGTATGTATGTATGTATGTATGTATGTATGTATGTAAGTATGTATGTATGTATGTATGTATGTATCGGAATTAGGTAAATTTTATTCCGAAACCCTCAAGCAAATAGCCCTTGGGACAAAATACAATGTAGTCCTTACCACTACATTACACCACTTTAAAAAACAAAGAAATTTGTTACTTTCTATCTATACATTTGATACTATTGTATAGAACTTTGCTGATTTTGTTTGCTAGGCTTTCCACGTCTCTCTTCTTCGCCATGTGCTTCCTGTTGTTCCTCTCCTTCCAGATATGGAAGTAAAAAGCCGATAGGACCAGCTTCTCAATCCATTCTTTAGTTGCGATCATCCTCTCCACAGTGCTTAGCTGCTTCATCCTGAGCTTTCTCTGCTGCCGCACCTTCCTCCAGACCTCTTCAGTATACTTACAAGATTCAAAAATGTGCTCCCTCATTTCCTTTTCCTCATCACATAGCATGCAGGTATCATCCACTCCTGGATACCACTTTGCAACCTTGTCTAAGGTAGCAAGTGAGTTATGTACTGCCCTATACACGCACATGTCCCACTTTGGAATTCCATGATCAAACCAAACAAGTCTCGATATATGTTGGCTGTCCTTCAAACGAACGAGCTCCCATAATCTTTCCCTTTTCTCCTTCAAGGTCCAGGACCTTCTTTCATCGTCTATGTTCTTGTTATCCTGCCAAACCTCCGTCATCCTATTAATGACCCTTGAGTAACCCTCTCTGGTCCTTGGTTTGAAGTCCAAACCTTTTGGATATCGAGTCCTCATCCATTTTGCCCATAGAGAGTCGTCCATCAAGTATTTGAACACCCACTTTGCTGTACCCCAATTTGCAATGGATCTTGGGGATTTCAATCCAACTCCTCCTTCTTCCTTCGACCTCGCCAGTTTTCTATACCTCATTGGATGCACTTTGTTTGCCCAGACAAAGTTCGAGATAGTGTTTTCCATTCTGTCTAAGACCGCTCCCGGTATTTCGCTCTGTTGTGCCCAAAAGATCAGTAAACCTTCAATCGCTACTTTTGTTAAGGTAATCCTACCTTCCATGGACGTTCTTGATATGGGCCACCTGCTTATCAGCTCATCTAGCCGGTCCGAGCATTCTGTGAAGTCTGCAACTCTCAGATTGCCTCCTGCCAACGGGAATCCAAGGTATTTGGTGGGCAATTCGCTGACAGTGATGCCCATTGCCTCCTCTATTGCTGCTGCGTTCGTGCCATAGTTCTTTGACAAGAATAGATGAGTCTTCTGTAGATTTGTCTTCAAACCAGTGTCCTCCCCAAACTTTCCCAGAAGCTCCTTCAACTGGACCATGTATGCTTCCTTTGCTTGCATAAAGACCAGGACATCGTCGGCGAAGATGATATGACTAAGAACTTTGGTACCATGCACTGTGTACGTATCTATCTTCTTCATTCTTTCCTTTCTTTCCATTAACCTGGTGAAGTACTCCATAACAATGGTGAAAAGTAGCGGAGAGAGGGGGTCTCCCTGTCTCAGTCCATTTCCCCCTTTAAAAATGCCACATGGGGAACCATTTACCAGGACCGAAAAACTTGTTGTGGTGACGCATTGCTTCATCAAGTTGATCCATCTTTCCTGGAACCCCATTTCAGACATGATCCACCACAACGAGCTCCAATTGACACTGTCATATGCCTTCGAGACGTCCAACTTCAAGCATGCCTTCTTGTGTCCCCTCATCACATTGAAATCCAAGAGGAATTCCCCTGCAAGCAATGCGCAATCGCTGATGCTCCTGTTAGATATAAAAGCCCCTTGATTATCTGAGACTATCAAAGGAAGGACCATCTTCAACCTCTCTTCCAATAGCTTAGCTATCACTTTGTATTGGACATTACAACATGCTATTGGTCGGAAATCAGCTAGAGATGAAGTTGTTTTCTTCTTCGGTATCAACACTAAGAAGACATGGTTGACCTGTCGGAGCATGCACCCCCCCTCCATGAACCATGTAACAGAATTACAGAGATCGTCTTTGATTACCTCCCATGCTTCCCTATAGAAATGTGAATTGAATCCATCCGGGCCTGGCGATTTGTCAGTATCGATACTCCATAGAGCTTTCTTCACTTCTTCTTCATTGGTTTGCCTGCAAAGAATATTATTATGAGTTGTAGTGAGCTTATACCTCCAATGGATATCCTCCCCCTCCATATTCACAGCTTCCTCGTAGCCTTTGTTATAAAGCTTCTCATAGAACTTAGTCGCTTCCCTACCCAAGTCCTCTTGACTATTGAGGGTCTTTCCTTCTTCATCAATCAACTCTGCGATAGTGTTGAGAGCCTCTCTGTGCTTGACAGCATTATGATATATTTTGGTATTTCGATCCCCATCCTGGATCCATTTCTGCCTACTCCTCTTCCACATGAAGCTTTCTTCTGCCTTTTTCAGGTCTTCCAGTGTGCGTTTGAGCTCTAGCTCAGTATCAATAAGTTTTGCGTTCAGCGGGTCACTCAGCAGCTGATACCTGACCTCCTTCAACTCTCTCTTGCTAGCTTCAATCAATATGGGGATATTAACATGTTCCTTGGACCACCTCTTGATAGCTCCTTTCAGACGTTTAAGTTTGTTGGTGAAGATGTAAATTGGATTCCCTTCCACAGGTTCTGCCCAGCTCTGCCTCACCAGCTCCTTGTAACCCGTCCACTTTGTCCAGAAATTAATGAAGCGAAAAGGTATGTTGCTCTTCGATTTCTCCCTTATTTGCATTAGTAGGGGCGCATGGTCACTTATATCAGCAGACATGGCTCTAATGCAGGTGTTTCCAAAAATCTCTAGCCATTTAGTATTAACTAGAGCACGATCCAACTTTGATGCGATCCTTTTACCTGGCTTGCCTTCATTATTCCAAGTAAAAATGTCCTCCCCTTGCATAGGTAGTTCGCATAACTCAGCTTCATTAATCAGTTGATTAAAGGATTTCAGCACAGCCTCGGGGACCAGCCTACCCCCCCGCTTCTCCTCTTGCAATCTAACATTGTTGAAGTCCCCCATGATCAGCCATGGGAGTTCGATCCATCCTGCTTGTGCCATCAATTCCTTCCACAGGGACTGCCTCTGCGAATGTAGGTTAAACGCGTATACAGCCGAGAAGAAGAACTTCAAACCACCCTTATTAGTACAGAGAGCCGAGATGACTTGATCATTATTAACCTTCGCCTCCACCTCCCAAGCGTTCGGGTTCCAGCCTAAACAGATTCTACCCAGCTCGACAGATTCATGATTAGTAATATGCTTCCAACCATTCGGGAAAATAGAAGAAGCACACCTAATGTTCACACGCTTTATCTTCGTTTCCAGGATAGCCGCCATTGAAACACCACTGGATTTGATCCAGTTCCTCACCTCACGCCTCTTATCCGGGTCGCAGATACCCTTGACATTCCACGTGAGTATGGACATGGATACTTAACGTTTGTTCCTGGTGCGCCTACCCGGTGCCTTCTCCTTCCCCTCCGAAGAGGTCTTTTCTTTTTCCTTCCCCTTTTCCTATCTTGCATTCTTCTGTGCTGAGTCAGGGTTCTTCTCTTCCTCTAGGAATTTGTCAATGTCTTCCTCCGTCTCACTCAGGGCACCAAACGAATTGGCATCCACTTCACCTTCTTCCTTGTCGTTAGATGTGCTTGCTTTCCCTGCAGGTTCAGTATTGCTTCTCGGTTTCGCTTTCCAAGTCTTCTTCAGAACTTGAAAACCTTCCTCATCCCCCTTTGCAGGTTCGGTATCCTTCATCAATGGACATTCTTCATCAGCATGACCAAAGACACAACAAGTTGTGCATTTCTTGGGTACGAACTCATATTTGATACTGAAGGGGATTTCTTCCTTGCCCGGAACATTGACCCACACCTTATCAGGGTTGGTCTCCTCCACCTCTATCTCGACTAGTACTCTGGCTTCATCAGTTCCTTCCATTTCAGTCGCCCTCGTCTCCACGTGCAGCACCTTGCCTACCCCTGAAGCCACCGTACCAGCAGCCTTCTCCGTCCACATCTTGCCATTAGAGGGGATGCGGATCCAGATAGGGACCGACGATACATCTGTCTTCTCCAAGGTATCACCATACGCATAGTGCTTTGTTACCACCAGATGCCTATCAAACCATCTCGGACCACTGTTGAGGCATGCCTTCTTGTCTGCAGCATTGGAGAACCGGATTATAAAGAATCCATTCTCCTTCGAGATCACATCAAAATCGCCTCTCGGTTTCCATACTCGCCTGATCCATGCCAGGAGATGTGGGTAGAACGGACGTTTGCCCATGACGTAGATCGAAACCGCGAACTCCCAGACGTCCTTCATATGTATGTATGTATGTATGTATGTATGTATGTATGTATGTATGTATGTATGTATGTATGTATGTATGTATGTATGTATGTATGTATGTATGTATGTATGTATGTATGTATGCATATGTGTGTGTATGTTCGTGTCTGTGTGTGTGTGTGTCTGTGTTGTGTGTGTGAGTGCTCACATGCACATTAGTATTAGAAATATTGAATAGCGTAAGTTATGATTTTAGAAATTTTGTTAGTAAGGACATAATAAATAAGATCTTATGATATAATTAGGATACTTTGGATATAAAGTGTTATGAATTAGGTCATTTTATCCTATCACACCTATTATTTATATAAGTATATATATGATGCAATAATGATGATACTATAATATAGTTAATATGGTATTAATTCATGAAAATATTCATATTATTTGCATCAATCATTGGTTAATTGGCAACTTAGAAATTTCAATTTTCATTTTTAATAAAAATTCCTTATTTTTATTATGAATTGAATCCCTAATATCTATATAACTTATGATATTTTTTGGATTAAAAATGTTCTCAAGGGGGTGAGCTAAAACCACTTAAACAAAATTCATTAGACCATCAAAGTATTTCTCAACATAATAATGTAAAGAAGAGAGATATTGAACAATCCACATATATGCACAAGTTGTTGGATCAATGGGCTCTAGAAGGGGGGGGTTGAATAGAGCTTCACAATTCTCACAAAATTGATTAGACCACCAAATTATATTAATTGCAGAAACTTAAACAAGTAGCAATTTGATGACCTAATCTAACATGCACAACAAGGATAAGAGACAAGGAAGAGAAAGCACATGGATAGGTGGTTTAGAGTGGTTCCATGTCCTAAACTTAGGAGCAATGTCAGTCCACTACCTAGAGTGGGTTAGTCTCTAGGATTTGTAATCTTGGTACTCTTATATTCCACAATAAGATTACAAGATACAACAACCACACATCCAAGGGCTTAGTACCACAAGCAAAGATCTTCAACCTATAGAAGGAGCTTACCCACTTGAAGCATGGAGTCTTCAGCCATCAACATGGACTTACCCACTCCTTTCTTCAAGTCTTATGCCTTCAAGGGATTACCTATCTTCCTTGACTGTTGCCTTGCTTCTCTCCTTCACTTGGAGATCTGGAGCACCTATCTCCTTCACTTGGAGACTTGGAGCATCTTGCCTTCTTCAACCTTGAAGAACAGCACCACCTTCTCCTTCACTTGGAGAGGGATCTTCAACAATCTTCAAAGGAATGGAGGTTGGAAGATTGAGGAGGAGAGCTTTTACATCAACACATGGAGTAGCTCTCTTATACAGGGATCTATCTCACTCATACTCATGAATTTTACTTGAAGGTAGAGAGAGAAAGGGGCTCAAAGGGTTAGAACACTCTCAACTATGCTAGCACCAAGTTTGCAATGAATGAGCAGCCTTGGAATGAACTCTAAGAGGGTCTATTTATAGTTGAGGGTGCCCCTTAAGTTGTGGGACACTTGGATGCAAAAATAGTCATTTTTTGTTCAAGGAAACGACTCTATTTTTGCCCAAAACACTCACCAACGGTCACATCACTTTTTTCTACAAATTCCATACAGTGCAATCGGTCGAGTTTCAATAAAGGTAACTCGACCGATCAAGTAAACGACAAAGATGATATTCAAATGATCGGTCGAGTTTGTCCTGACAAAACTTGACCGACCATTTGAGTTCGAAATGGTCAGTTACCTGATCGGTCGAGTTCTGTGTAAACACAACTCGACCGATGCAATCTGCAGAAAATTGACTAAGGGTTGATCGGTCGAGTTTTATGGCTTGGAAACTCGACCGACAAAGTGCCTGAAATCAATTTTCAAAATTGCATCTAAAGTGATTAAAACTTGGTGATTTTTGTCCCAAACAATTTCTCTCACTCAAGTTACAAGTCAATTCATCATTACAAGTGATTACATAAAGGTTCTAAGTTCATTTACATAGAAATCCCAAAAGGCACACTTGTAGCTATTTTGACTTGAACTTGACCCATTCTAGGGCTTTGAATATTGGATCCTTTTCATGTACCTAATGCCTGCAAACAATCTTAATCACACATATTAGATACATATGAACGGAATGGTTAAGTCATTATCAAAATATAGGCAATGTATAACCTCTAGGTCAACATTCTCCCCCTTTTTTACAATGACAAACCATTCCTCAAGCATATTGAAAAGGATATGAAAGTTATACCTTTGCCTTGTGAATCGGGGGGGATTCATGATACGAACAATGTGAATTATTCCCCCTCAATCTGTGCTTCTATTGACCTGCATGGTTAAACTATCTACACAAAGTAGTAGCAATATACATGTAATGTGTAGTCCTTTGCAAGTTCACATAGTGAATTGAACAAGAAAAGGATCTCACAAGCAGAAGCAATATTATAGCAAAGAAAAACCAATATGGTTGAGTTTCAAGACATGAGCTATCAATTGAAATATCTCTCCCCATTTTGACATTATCAAAAAGGTAGGGGGGCTAAAAGAGCAAAAGCTAGGTCTTCTCCAAAAACTCAACCAAACATGTAAGCAAAGAATGAAACAATAGTTTAAAGGCAGATATCACATACAGATAAAAGATGACATACAATCCAATTCATGATCAAAATATAACTCAAGATGGCACCAAAGCATAGGATAAATCATAAGAAATAGCCATAGTACACATCAAGAATATTACAACTTAGATATACGTCCACATACGAGAAACTACAAACATAAAAGTGATAACACAAAGATAAGAAATAGTACAGCTCAGAAGAATGTGCCATGATATTTCTGATACAAAATAGCCTAGAAAGATATATATGATAAGCATGCTAGAATAAAAACAAAGACACCACCTAAACATCTAAGCTATCTATATCAACAACATCCTCATCTCCAGGTGTGTAGTCCTCATCCCCGTCAAAAGGCGGAGCAGTAGTGCCAGCATCAGAACCAGCACCATCACCATCACCGTCGTCGGAAGCATACTCATCATCACCGTCATCAGCATCAGCATCATCATCCTCGGCCTGGTCTGGCATCTCCTCATCATCAGGAGGGCCAAAGGAATGACTGGGCCAGCAGGCATTCTGCTCAGCCCACGACATACCAAGAGCAAGAAGCTCCTTGGCCTGTGGGAAGGACGGAGCAGAGTCACCCAAGGAGGCGAGAAGAGTGCCCAGGGGGCCAACAGGTAATGGTAGAATGGCAGGAACGGAACTACCAGCATCAAAGGGTGGCGGAGTAGCAATGGAAGGCTCGGCAGTGGGATAGTAATGCTCATATGCATATGAAGCATAGGCACTACCGGGGTATGGCTGGTAGGTAGGGTAGGGTGATGCATAGGATAGGTTCATGTGAGACATTATGGAACACAGATCCTGGTGCGGGTGATCCTGAACCTATTGATTGTACGCCTGTTGATGCATCATATAACCCATGAGGGTTTCATTAGACACATGAAAAGACGTACGGTTGGGTCTAGGAGGAGGCTGCGGTGGTGGAGCTTGGGTGGATGAGGATGGGGTAGTTGAAGCGGCTGTAGAGGCAGAAGCACCAGAGGCAGAGGAAAACACAGGAACAGACTTTTGAAGAGTGGTTTCACTAATACAAACACCCTTTCTGGAGATCGGATAATGGAAGTCAGAAAAGAGACATTTTTCAGTAGCAAACTTAAAAAAAAATCATAGATCAAATCCGGGTAGGGTGGGTGGGTGCCTTCGGTGTTCTTACCAGTGTCAAAGCAGGTCATGTGATGTAAGATATACCTGGCCCACTTGACACTGATATTGTTTAACAAACAATACATAATGACTGCGGTGTTTTCGGCAATGTTCGTTTGATTTCTCTTGGGGTGGACATTACAGTTAATCACCAAAGCCAATATGCGCCTCTGTAGGTCAAGAAAGGAGGAGGGTAGGGTGGACTTCTTCCTATAGTCCACATCAGGTTTCTTCAAAAACTGATGAACATCTGGCAACATCAATTCATGGTGTTTGTAAAAACCTTCCAGGTCAAGAAGATCGAAATACTCGCCATAATATTTACGCCATGTATCATTTTCCTGATCTTAGGCAAAAAAGACATTTAATGTATCCTCGGAGATCTAGAAACGATGACCGGCGATCATAGAGGTAAGAATGACTTGAGTATTCGGCGGCAGGATAAGCGTGTCGTAGTTCCAACGCAAGTTTGCATAGAACTCGTGAATATCTTTAGTGCTTGATAGAGTGTTGTTAAAATAGTCACGTTCAACTGCTAGGGCGGACAAGTGGTGGGAGGCTAGAAGCCAAGAAACAGAGGCAATAATCACTTGATACCTAGGGGAAGGATCGATCAAAGCATGAAAAGGAAAAGGGCTTCAGGGAAGAAGGTCCTTGACCTATTTACAGCTTCAACCGACACAAACGAGGTATTATCAAATGGAATCAAACAATTATTGGATGAGGAAGCCGGGGCATTGCTTGGAGCAGGACGTTTTCATCTATGAGAAGCCATGGAAGTAAAACAAGATGAAAAATGTGCACACAAGAAATAGCAAACCTCAAACGCCGAAGAAACACCACCACTGATGCCCGGGGAGGTCAAGAACAACGAGTCTAGGTCAAGCTAGGGCTAGGAATGGGAGGGATAGGGTAGGGTTTGAGAGCTTAGGGCTAGGAGGTGAGGAATCGGTCGTCTATTTTCTAGTTGAGAGAGAAAAAAGACGTTCGATCCTAACTTTTAAGGTGGCCCAACCCGCGGATCGGTCGAGTTCTGTGTGTGGAAAACTCGACTGAACGGTCCATTAAAGACATGCTCTCGACTCCTGATCAGTACAGTTTCTGAGGGTGAAAACTCAACTGAAGGTCAACCTGACCTAAAAGTCACATCCTTAGTTTCTAGCCATATACATGCCAATTAAATTTATTTTTCCATTCTATTATGTATCATGAACATACTTAGGCACATTTAGCTCATCATTGGGAACTATTTTGCGGTAAAACATGGAATTCGATAAAAACCCAAAAACAAGCAAAAAAACTAAGCATGTTTACAAGCAAGTTAGGCACATTTAAGCATATGTAGGCACAACGAGGTGAAGAAAGACATGAGAAACCATATAGGAAAAAGACAACTAGTTAGATCACATGGAAATATCATTCAAATCAACAATAAGCGATTTAGATCGAATAAAGTTAAATTGATCTCTAGCTAGAGGTTTTGTAAAGATATCCACCAATTGATTTTCTGTGTCCACATGCGTGATATAAATATCCTTCTTGGAAATGTGATCACGGAGAAAGTGATGGAGAACCTCTATATGCTTGGCTCTACTATGCAATATAGGATTGTAAGATAGATTAATTGCACTAGTATTGTCACAAAAGATAGGAGAAGCATCAAAAAATATGTTGAAGTCTTGGAGCATTTGCTTCATCCATAGGATATGTGCACAATAGCTCCCGACTGCAATGTATTCAGCCTCGGTAGTTGATAATGCCACTGTACTTTGTTTCTTGGAGAACCAAGATACTAAGCATGGTCCTAGAGTGAAGCAAGTGCCACTTGTGCACTTTCTATCAACCAAACACCCTGCGTAATCCGCATCACTATATGCTCTAAGAGTAAAATCTCTTGATTTAGGATACCATAGTCCAAAATTTTGGGTTTTGGCTAAGTACCTCAAAATCCTCTTAACAGCAATAAGATGCAACTTCTTAGGGCTATATTGAAAGCGATCACACAAGCCAATACTAAACATAATATCATGTCTAGAGGTAGTTAAACAGAGCAAACTTCCAATCATACCTCTATAGATCTTCTCATCTACCTTCTCACCTTCTTCATCTTTGTCAAGTTTGGCGGTGTTGGACATGGGTGTATCCATCGACTTCATGTTCTTCATCCCAAATCACTTGAGAAGTTCATTTGTGTACTTGCCTTGGTTGATGAAGTTCCCTTCTTTTGTTTGCTTGATTTGAAAGCTGAGGAAGAAAGTCAACTCACCCATCATGCTCATTTCGAATTCACTCTGCATAAGAGAACTAAACTCCTTGCAAAGATCAAGATCAGTCCCGCCAAAACTGATATCATCAACATAGATTTGAATTATAAGAAAATGGTTAGAAGTGTGTTTTAGGAACAAGGTAGAATCAACTTTGCCCATGACATAACTGTTATCTAACAAAAAGTTCTTTAGTTTCTCATACCAAGCTCGAGGTGCTTGTTTGAGTCCATAGAGAGCTTTTTGCAACAAATAAACATGATTGGGTAACTTGTCATTTTCAAAGCCTGGAGGTTGAGCAATAAATACTTCCTCCTCAATTGTACCATTCAAAAACACACTTTTAACGTCCATTTGATATAATAAGAAATTTTTGTAACTAGCAAAGGCAAGTAACATACAAATAGATTCTAATCTAGCAACAGGAGTATAAGTTTCATCAAAGTCAATACCTTCCTGTTGGTTGTAACCTTGTGCTACTAACCTTGCTTTGTTTCTTACCACTTTTCCTTGCTCATCTAGCCTGTTGCGGCAGACCCATTTGGTGCCAATGATTTTTCTATCACTTGGTCTTGGCACTAGAGTCCACACACGATTCTTCTTGAATTACTCTAACTCTTCTTGCATGGAAAGGATCCAATCATCATCACCAAGGGATTCTTTGATGTTCTTTGGCTCTAGTTGGGAGATGAAGGCACTGTCTGCTTGTTCTTTGTTGTGAGCAGCTCGTGTCCTCACTCTCTCAAATGGGTTGCCAATGATCAATTCCTTTGGATGATTCTTTGCAAAGCGGGGAGTGGGGTCCTTCTTTTCTTCTTCTTCTTCTTCTTCTATCACTTGCTTACCTTTATTTTCGATGTTGAGGTCTTTTAAGATAGGAATAAAATCATCTGCAACATCGTTATCAACAATATTCTTGCCAACAACAGGGTTAGTTTCAATAAACTTAACATTGATAGATTCTTCAATTTTAGACAATTCAATGTTGAATACTCTATATGCCCTGCTAGTAGTGCTATAGCCTAGGAAGAAAGCCTTATAAGATTTCTGATCAAACTTGTCAATAGAATCCTTCGTGTTTAAAACAAAACAAGGACATCCGAAAACATGAAAGAAATCAATAGACGGCTTTCTACCACGCCATAGTTCATAGGGGGTTTTCTTTAAAGAAGGATGTGTGAAAACTCAGTTTTGCACAAAGCATGAGGTGCTAACAGCTTCAGCCCAAAACTTCTTAGGAGTGTCATACTCAAGAAGCATGGTCCTAGCCATCTCTTGTAGTGGCCTATTCTTTCTCTCTACAACCCCATTTTGTTAAGGCGTACGAGGAGAATAGAAATTGTGCGAATAACCAGATTTTTCACAAAAATGCTCAAAAAGATCATTTTCAAATTCTCCCCCATGGTCACTACAGATAGAAACAATTCGGCAAGAAGCTTCGTTTTCAGCCCGTTTATAAAAGCTCGAGAAAACATCAAGAGTGTTGCTTTTAGAAATGAGAAAGAAGGTCCAAGTATATCGTGAGAAATTATCAACAATAACAAGACAATACTTGGAACCACGAAGCGTTTGCATTCTCATTGGTCCGAATAGATCAATATGAAGAAGTTCAAGAACTCTCTTGGTACTCATGACTCCATTGTATTTGAAGGAGGATTTGGTTTGTTTCCCTTGTGTACAAGGTTGGCATTCTTCATCCTTTTCAAAATCCAATTTGAGAAGTCCTTTGACCAAGTCCTTTTTGCTCAATTTCTTCATTTGATGCATATTCACATGACCCAAATGGCGATGCCAAATAGAAATATCACCTTTATCCACTACCAAGCATTTATTTAGTACGGGATTAAGATCATCAAGAACAATAACATAAAGATTACCATTTCTAGTTCCCTTATATATAACATTGTAGGAGAGGGAATCTAGAAGCAAATATTCTAAAGAAGTAAACAACACAAGATATTCGTTGTTACAAAGTTGACTAACACTAATTAAATTGTGATGTAGGCCATCAACAAGCAACACATTTTTAATACATAGCTCATTTCCCACATCACCCTCACCTATGACCTTACCCTTCTTGTTGTCCCCAAAGGTTACCGATCCTCCTTTCTTTTTCACAAACTTGTTGAAACGGCTGATTTCTCCAGTCATGTGCTTAGAGTAGCCACTATCAACAATCCATCTCTTTTTAACCTGCAAGAAAGAAGGATGTCAGAACCCAACTCAAACTTTGGGATCCGGGGTTAGCTTGGGGACCCATTTCATATTTGGGTTGGTCCCCTTGGGCTTGTAAGGACAATAAGTGGAGTAATGGTCATCACATTTACAATGAACACAAACCATATGGTTCTTAGAGTCGGAAGTCTCTCCATGGAAAATGGGAGGTTCCACACTCTTCTTCTTACCCTTGTTCTTGCTCTTTTTCTTATCTTTGGGAGCAGTCTCATCATATCCCAAACCACTAGTACCAACATGTTTGGTAGAGTGCTCTAGGACATCATTGAGGGATTTCTTTCTAGAGAGAAACCTTTGCAAAGAAGATCTTAACTTAACATTATCATCACTAAGGTTAATAACAGTAGTAGAAAGACTAGCAAGATCATCTCTAACATGCAATAGGTCAGCCTCAAGATAGAGGGATTTAGTATGAAAAGAATCTCTTTCTAAAGCTATGCTAGCAACTTCATTACTTTGCAAAATAGGTATAGAAGATACGTCATTTACTTGAGCAAGAAATTTGGCATTTTCAGATTTAAGCAAAATAAATTCTCTTTGATAAGCATAGACTTCATCTCTCCTAGCATCATCAATAAGTTTGAGTTCCACATTTTTAGTTTTAAGGACATCAAGCTCATCTAGGCACTTTTGGTTTTCTATCTTAAGATTTTTAATATTTTTAAGATATACACCATTCTCAGCCTCTATTCCATTGTATTGAAGTTCAAGGTCAAGAAATTGCCCTTGCAAGGAATCTATACTCTCAAGATGTAGTTTTTCATTTTGATCAAGAATATCAATTTTAGCATAAAGATCATCAACTATCTTGCCTAACCTTTTCCTCTTAGATTTGCATTTAGTAAAGGATGATTGGCATTCATTTAGAATATCAATGATAGTTTCTTTAGGCATCTCTAGCAAATTTACTTCACTTACCTTGCTTACCTCACTTACCTCACATACATCTTCACTAGTAGAGGCCATGAGAGCTAGATGGCATTCTCCATCTTCGGAGCTTGAGGAGCTTGAAGAAGACTCCTCCCAAGCTGCATGGGCTGCATCTCTTGATCTTCTTTCTTTCTTGTCCTTCCTCTTGTACTTGCCTTCTCTCTTGTGCTCCTTATCTTTCTTGTGGCTGCTCTTATGGTGGCTCTTCTTTGCCTTGGGGCAGTCATTCTTGTAGTGGCCTTTTTTACCACACTCATAGCACCTTGGAGTTGAAGAGTAGGGCTTGCTCTTGACGTGTTTCCCCTTTGAGTAGTTTGCCTCATGCTCATTGGATCCTTCATCTTCACTTGAGGAAGGGCTGGGAGACTTCAAGGCGAGTTATTGTTGCCAGACCATTTCTTCAATTTGTTCTTTGAAGGTTGTATCCTTTATTTTCTTGGACTCTTTTTCTTCTCTCCTCTCTTCCTCTTCTTACTTTTCAAGCCTAGGTTCATGGGCTTGGAGGTTACCAACCAGCTCTTCGGTTGACAACTCACTTAGCTGGTACACCTCTTCAATTGAAGTAACCTTAGGCTCCCATCTCTTAAGAAGAGATCTCAAGATCTTAGAGTTGATAGTACCTCTATCCATCACACTCCCAAGGGCTGCCAAACTATTTAAGATGACATTGAGCCTAGTGTACATATCAGTCACTCTCTCATTCTTACCCATCTTGAAGTTCTCTAGAATACCACCCAGCATGTAGACCTTGGCTTCCTTCACTTGCTCAGTTCCTTCATAGGTGACACACAATTTGTGCCATATCTCATGTGTGGTGTCCCATGAAGAGATCCGGTTGAACTCGGATGGAGTAAGGGCGGCGTAGATGATTCTCACAACTTTGGCGTTGAGTTGAGCATGCTTCATTTCAACTTCAGTCCATGTGGTGATGTCCCCCTTTGGATCTTCATATTTGAGATGGACTATCTTCCACATTTCATAGCTCACACCTTGAAGGTAGAACTGCATCCTTCTCTTCCAATAGAGGAAGTTGGTGTCGTCGAAGACTGAAGGTCTCATAGAGAAGCTTCCTTCTAGGTTAAGCGAATCAAGTGATGAATCGCCCATCTTCTCCTACTTGTTGAAGTAGCTTGGAGAAGACCTGCTCTGATACCACTTGTTGGATCAATGGGCTCTAGAAGGTGGGGTTGAATAGAGCTTCACAATTCTCACAAAATTGATAGACCACCAAATTATATTAATTGCAGAAACTTAAACAAGTAGCAATTTGATGACCTAATCTAACATGCACAGCAAGGATAAGAGACAAGGAAGAGCAAGCACATGGACATGTGGTTTAGAGTGGTTCCATGTCCTAAACTTAGGAGCAATGTCAGTCCACTACCTAGAGTGGGTTAGTCTCTATGATTTGTAATCTTAGTACTCTTATATTCCACAATAAGATTACAAGATACAACAACCACACATCCAAGGGCTTAGTACCTCAAGCAAAGATCTTGAACCTATAGAAGGAGCTTACCCACTTGAAGCATGGGGTCTTCAGCCATCAACATGGACTTACCCACTCCTTTCTTCAAGTCTTCTGCCTTCAAGGGATTACCTATCTTCCTTGAGCATTACTTTGCTTCTCTCCTTCACTTGGATATATGGATCACCTATCTCCTTCACTTGGAGACCTGGAGCAGCTTGCCTTCTTCAACCTTGAAGAACAACACCACCTTATCCTTCACTTAGAGACGGATCTTCAACAATCTTCAAAGGAATGGAGGTTGGAAGATGGAGGAGGAGAGTTTTTACATCAACACATGGAGTAGCACTCTTACACAGGGACCTATCTCACTCATACTCATGAATTTTACTTGAAGGTAGAGAGAGAAAGGGGCTCAAAGGGTTAGAACACTCTCAACTATGATAGCACCAAGTTTGCAATGAATGAGCAACCTTGGAATGAACTCTAAGAGTGTCTATTTATAGTTGAGGGTGCCCCTTTAAGTTGTGGGACACTTTGATGCAAAAATAGCCATTTTTTGTTCAAGGAAACGACTCTATTTTTGCCCAAAACACTCACCAACGGTCACATCACTTTTTTCTGCAAATTTCGTACAGTGCAATCGGTCGAGTTTCAATAAAGGTAACTCGACTGATCAAGTAAATGACAAAGCCGATATTCAAATGATTGGTCGAGTTTGTCCTAACAAAACTTGACTGACCATTTGAGTTCGAAATGGTCAGTTACCTGATCGGTCGATTTCTGTGTAAACACAACTCGACCGATGCAATCTGTAGAAAATTGACTAAGGGTTGATCGATCGAGTTCTATGGCTTGGAAACTCGACCGACAAAGTGCCAGAAATCAATTTTCAAAATTGCATCTAAAGTGATTAAAACTTGGTGATTTTTGTCCCAAACAATTTTTCTCACTCAAGTTACAAGTCAATTCATCATTACAAGTGATTACATAAAGGTTCTAAGTTCATTTACATAGAAATCCCAAAAGGCACACTTGTAGCTATTTTGACTTGAACTTGACCCATTCTAGGGCTTTGAATATTGGATCTTTTTCATGTACCTAATGCCTGCAAACAATCTTAAACACACATATTAGATACATATGAACAAAATGGTTAAGTCGTTATCAAAATATAGGCAATGTATAGCCTCTAGGTCAACACAAGTATGTAGAGTGATTCCATCTCTCAAGAATGTATCTCCACTACTTAGTTAGGTCAATCTCTAGGATTTTCAACTATAACCAATACCTTATATTCCATTATAAGAGATACACCATATGACCACCTTTTTTCAAGTTAAAAGTCTAAGCTAGCTTCCCTTATCTAGAAAAGGGAGCCAATAACTTTACAAATAACTTACCTACTCTTTATTTGGCATCTTGCACCTTCTAAAGGGCTTAATAATCATTTACCAAGAGTCTTTGTCCTTCTCCAAGGACTTACACACCCTTGTCATTGATCTTCTACCTTTGTCAAGATCTTACTACTCTTTAGCCAAGAATCTTCTACCTTTGACTTCACATTCACCAAGAGCCTCATGTCCTTATTATTCTTCTCCTATTTCATCCAAGAGAGAGAGTATTCATCCTCAAGAGAGAGAGAGATTGGAGGTATGGATGAGCATCGGGTCATATCACCCTAGGTTTTGGAAATTACATGCCCAAACATATATTTTTAATTGGGTTTTGGGTCAAGTTTAGGCCCAGGTAATTATTAGAAAACGTTTCCCATACCTGGAACACATAATCGAGCTAGGTTTTGGGTCATATTCAGGCTGACCCAGATAACATAGTAAATGAATATATATCCAGCATATATACATAAGTCAAAATATTAACATAGTTTTTAAAATGTATAGAAATAGGAACATGTAATATATATATTTATCATTAGATGGACTAATACACTTGCAAATTTTATATAAATTCAATGGGGAAACAAATAGAAATTAGATCAAACATTTCCAGAAGAAAAAAACATCCTTTTATCTCCCTTGAGCTCTCATCAAAGCCACCTTTTTGGATTTTTTTTCCTTTATTCTCTTTTTCTATGGGGGCTCCAGATTGGATTGTATGAGTTCTTTTGATCTTCCCAACTCAAAAGAGGATCCCTCTAGAGAATACAAAGATTCATGGATCTACTTTGGGATAGGTAAGGGCAAGACAATGTCCTTCAACACATGTGAAATCACACTCATATCCCAATTATTTATCTAATATATTAAGATGATCCAACCATTAATGGAATTTTTGTAGTTTACACTAAATAGAAGGTGCACATTTTTATTTCAACTAATGGTCTAGTATGTCTAGACTAGGTGATTTATGAAACATGTGTAAGCAGTATCGATCTGATCTCTTAGCTTGTATATTACTATAAATAATAATAAATAGATTAGATACAAAATGAATGCACATATTTTAGATTTGTTCTAGTGCATTGCTCTTTTAATGTTAATAACATGACTAACTAAATATATGTTATTCAAATGTATTTTTGAAATTTTTTATTCAAGTGTATCATACAAAGATACATATCATATATGTTGGGAAATACAAGCACAGAATAAGGCAGTGGAAATAAAAATTTAATCTATCCATTTTCCCATAATAGAAAGATTGTGTCAACTATTATGAAATAGGAAGGAAGGTTTTAGTGAGTTATATACCTGGTCCTGAAGCGAGTCTGGTGGAAAAACTTTCTTCTTTGTAACTGTCAGCTAGTTGCTCTTGGACGGTGGTTGTACAGCTCGTAGTCTTCACCATGAACAACAAACACGAATAGATTTTGCAGTGCCCATGTGGTCTCGCCATGGACTACAAGCTAACTTTGCTCTCCAAGCAGTAGTCGAAGGACTCCTGCCTCTAGAGTAGTCTACATGGACCAACCAAAACTCTTGTCATTCAACTAAAATAAACAAGAAGGATTGGTCCCTCTCGTTGGCGTACTAGTAGCCAACTTGCTCTCCCACAACAAATGTCCTCAGTTGTTCTCTCTCATCGCTATCCCTCCCTGGTCAGTTTGGACTTGCTTAAGCTCACTTGGTTACCACAACTAGAGAGGACAACAACTTGTTAGAGGAACTAGTTCTCAGTTGGTTGTGTTGTAGTTGTACTTTGGGAAGCCCCCCATACCCCTCTATTTATAGATGGAGTTAGGATCAGGGTTCCAAATATTACTGGAGTGGAAGGGATTGGAAGATCTTGAATTTTCACAACCTACAGCACTCTAGATGGTCGTCACACTCAAATGATTGTCTGGTGCATGAGACAGTCATCTCGTAGATTTTGTAGTTCCTCAATTATACATGAATTTGGCAAAACTTATTTCTAATTAATGTGAACATTAATTCCTTGCACCATAGAATTTGTGCAATAAAAACAATAGAATTCTCTCACAAATTCTAGAAGGTTTCTAGAACCTTTGTTTGGCTTCCAAGAGAGTTGTCTCACCTAGGCGAGATGCCTGTCTCGTTCACCCAAATGATCGTTTGGTGAGTCGAGCCAAATCAGTCGGTTCACAGAGCTGAACTAAGACAATTCATTCTCTGATCATCCTGACCACCCAAATGGCCGTTTTAACACTTGAGACGTCCATATGCCTGTCCAAATGGCTCACCTGGTGAGATGTTCGTTTGGCAGTCCAGTCAGCCAATACAATGATTTATTGCATGAATTGAATACCTAAATGCTTAGTAATCAATCCAAATCTCATTCAAGATAAACTCATCTTCTATATGAGTTCCTATGTGTGTGACCCTATAGGTCCTATGTCACATTGGTAGTGGATGTCCATAACTAGCTTACAAGCAAAGTGTGGTTCCTAGTTGCACATCAGTTCTACCCAAGTGAATGGAAAGTTAGAGAACAACTTCAACCTACAATCTGTATAAGGTGTTGTAGTGATGGTATAATTCTTTTGGCGATGATATCTAGAGTGATCTCGAGGTATGGACTCATCATCCTCTCAACGTTCATCTCATGTTCCTTGAACTAAGAGCAGACTGTTTGAGATAGTGTGACCTTAATATCATATAAAGATTCACATGTGCATGTGCATGTGCATGCATTTCTCAGTCTCTCTTATCAAATGGTCAGGATATCATACTCCATTAGGAGAGAAAAATCACATATATATCACTCACAGTCAATCCCCATGTGTCAAATTCACCCAATCATCACTGTTATAATAATCTATATTTTAGTACTGTGTTTGATGATGTAAAAGCGTACCCAATGACATTTGATGAGTGTAGTGATTTCAGGTCTAAGAATCACAATCACCACCTTCACTATGAGAGATGACTATGACCACCAATCATGGTTTCCATGTGTCACTCTCAAGGTGGGTATGCCTAATACATTGTTCCCTAACATGTATTTGTGTGCTTGGTTTGATATTTCCATATCATGACTAATGAGATTCTATCATCAACCAACTCACACTCTAATCGTGTGTGTTATTGGTGTTTATCAACCTTCCACAGTAACAACTGATTAGGGACATAGTGAGAATGTAAATGTCTACTCTTAACATCCATATGATCTCATTGTTCAAGTCTTGTACTTGAAGACATACGTCATTGAGTAAACATGATTCTCTAGACATTCAAAATGTTTCCTCATTATCTCATAACTGAGTTAAATAGAATGAATTGTAAGCTTTCCTTTGTAATTATTATTAATAAAATCCTTTTATGGTATATACCAAGTCAATCATCATGTGATTGGCTCTCTAGGAATACCTTACCAACAGAATCCCACTTGCACTTAGAGCCAATCACAGAGCCAATCACCCATGAATCATATTCTTAGTGATCAAGTATGTCCACCATGATTCTGTTGTGCCAGTGATGATCCAGCGAGTTAGCAATACTTTGCTAATTAGTCAGTCTATTGCATGTTTCTTATCTCTTCTCCATGAGGTGAAACCACAGTAATATAGTATTTGATATTCCTAGCCTAACAAGTAGCTCCATTGTTGTCACAATATTTCTACTGAGTCATCAACGGTTGGAACATCTAAAAGTTCATCACATGAACTTCTAGACCATATAGTATCACTTTGTGTTCATAACACAAGTATACTCGACTTCTATTGCAAAATATAATTAATGATTATTAGTTTGGAACTCTTCAAACTAATAACATCTATTTCTCTTATTATCAAACATATATTATTGTGATCGCTTTTATAAATTTGAAAGCTTACATTGGTGTAACACTTTACACCAAACTTCTTCCTTTATTGTTGTCTCTGTTGACTAGCAATGTATCCCTAAGTACTTCACAAGTAATAATGACATTCTTTAATGACATTCCAATAACTCTTATTGGATTTCAATATTATATTGACATGCCCATTACATACAAGATTATATGGGATAAACACATTTATAGACTTCGTGATAGATCCATTGCTACAACACATGATATCTTATCTTTGACATTTCTTTTCTTCACAAGAATTGAAATATTTTGTTCATGAGAAACAAATCCAGATTCTCTCAATGAATCATCTATGTTGAACTATTTCAACATTTTGCTATTGTATGTGCTCAACTTTCATTGTGAAACTTTCAAGAACTATCTCTATAGTCCTTAGTTCCTATCTCACAGGATATTTTACCCAATCCTTCATGGCTGAAGGTGGTTTTCTGCCAGTTTTTAATGTTCATAATGTTGAGACTTTTATTCCTCATCACATGAGGAGTACTCATATACTCTCCCACTAAATATTTTGTAACCATAGATTTCATCTTTTATTTAGACTCAAGTCAAACTCATTGACCATCTTGTCAACTCAAAAGATCCCATCTCTGAGTTTCTTTTTCAATTGAACTTGGTAGTTTATAGACTTTATTTGCATTTATGAAGTTATATAACCTTTAGGTTGTGTCACGTACACATACTCTCATGTATTCCTTTTAAGGAATCTAGTTTTAACTACTCATGCCAAATTTCATATCCTATTCTAATTACAATAACAAGCATGACAATTGGTAAAGGAACTTCTATCATGTTCAACACCTTGAATTGATTTAAAAAACTTTTCAACCAATTTTTCCTTTTATGTTGTCCATGTAGTTCTTTTCCATAAGACCCTATTGCACCCTTCAGGCATTACCCCTCTAGGTGGCATTGTTAAGGTGTTACCTTGCTAGTATACATGAGCTCGAAAATGGCCTTAAGCCATTACTTAGATTATGGTACTCAGTAGTATCTAGTTGATTAGTTGACTCATTTACTTATGATCAACTTGTCTGAGTTGTTGGATTCAGAATCCTCTAATCTCAAACATCATCTTCTAGAACTATTTTTCTCTATGTCATTTGAGGAACTTTTGAGATTCCACAACAATTTGTGATTTTCCTAGTTCTCATTGTACCTTCTAGTTGACCTCGAATAGTTCGAGTTCTACTTTTACTCCCACTGATTCTTTTGGAACTCAATTATTCTATTCAACAAAATGCTTTTGGAACTCAGTTATTCTATTCAACAAAATGCTTTTGTTATTCTATTGTAACGACCCACAATTTTGAGTGTCCAAAAGACCTTAAAGTCATGAATCATTACTCATAAATTCTAGAATCAGATTCAAGAATTAATATAGAATAGTAAACAATTTCTATTAATAATATTTACATGTTTGCATAAAGCTCCCCTAAGGAGTTACATAAATTTTAGAAAGAGTTAACATGTACATGTGTGAAAATATACCACTAAGACTAAAGCTTCATGAATTACTTTAGTGTCTTCAACATCTTTATCTATAACCTCATGTCCACGAATCAAGTATACCTAATACCTAAAATGCCAAAAAACAAATACGCAGTCAGCATATTCCTATATTGGTACGTGGGTTCATCCAATAATCACAAGTACACATATAAGAAAACATCTTTATCTTACACATAAGAACATAAACTTATTTTCATATTCTAACCCATATATGGTCTACTACCTCAGGTGTAATCATTGTCCCTCTGGGGCTCGTGTGAATTACCCTTAAGATCAGTCTAACCTAGGGTTGAGAATATTGTTATTTACTTTACATGATATTCATAGGAACTTTATAATTTACAAGAAGTAATTAAACAAGCAAGAAGTTTATCTTTCATTCAATCTCATCGAGAAACCTCGGCAAACTCAGAATTTGATACATGTATTCATAAGCCTAATCATGTACCTTATATCATTGCAGAAACCATGTAGGATATCTCATATACATTAAGACCAAACATCAAAGCAACAATGCATTCAATCTGAAATATACATACTACATATGTGTCACCATGTATTCACATTACATTAATCAGATGTTGATGTGTTCCTAAACTAGGGTTTAGGGTTATCATACGTTTGGATTAGGGATTAAGGTTACAAACCCTAATGTCATGGTTTCTAAGATTACAAACCTAGATATGTATATTAGGTTAAGCCCTATTCATCATCTTAGGAATATTAGACTATTCATGATACCTAGATCACATTATCAACATTAGATCATAGCAAGATGTCGACAATGGTTATAAAACCCTAAATCAGCATGAATAAGATGATTAATCTAGAATTGTCAACTATTCATCATTATCAAGGATTTCCTCATTATACATGTCTAGATCGGGTATTAACACAACATAACAATATTACCCAATTAAGCATCATATTAAACAAAACTAGGTCTTCCTTTTCATTAAACACATTAGGACATGTATTGTATATACTTTTGAAACATGAAGCATAATTGGACTCTCAAACTATTTTATTTGGATTCATCTCGTTCTCTTGATCAATTTTCATATATTATGTCCCCATCAGAGTTTCCAATTATTTTCTATAAATTTAACAAGAATACATCTACTTTGGCCAATCGTAGCCTGACAAGTCAGCAATAATTATTTTGTTTACTATTTGCCACGTGAGCGGGCTCTGGAAAATGGCATGTGGCCATGTCGGCCCTGTGCCCCATGCAGGAGGCCCCTTTAAGTTAGCGGTTAAAGACCCTTGTGCCCTTATTGGTCACGTACAAGGTTCGGGGCATGTGAGTTTTTTACTCCAGCTCACCCATAATCTCCTGACGCAGCCCAGTGACAAACCCCAAATGAAAATCTATAGTTGTTCTCATCAACCCCGATGCCGCTGAGACCCAGAGAAGGTCAAAGGAGATCCGCCCACCTAAAATGAACCTATCCCTTTCCTTCACGCGGTCTGTGAAGGTCGGAGGTAGGGGGATGAGAGCCCTATGCCCCAGATATACACCAGGTTATAGAACAGAATGTTAGGTTATTTACTTATGCATCTTTGTGTGCTGTATGAGGTGTCATCTTCCTCTTCTACCACCAACTACACGTCTACCTCTTAGCCCTTGACAAGATCAATGACTGGAGCCCCATTGGGATCAGTTTGCTTCAACTTCCACCACCGCAATGAGTCTTGCAGAGGTCTGCCCTAGTGGCTAGCAACATGCTGCCTTGGCTCCATGCCAAGGAACTTTCATGGCTCCGTCATGTAGGTTCCCTGTGCCATGTCGTCTTCATCCAACCCTTACCACCATTGTCAGTAGGTTGACTTCCTCTATAGATGCTGACGTCGATTGGCTCTGGGCTGGGCGGCACCTTCTGGATCCACCGATCAGGTCGAGTAGAGGCTCTGTTGCTTCCTCCTCCCTTTACCTTTGCCATCAGCAAGACATGATGGCCGGTGCAAAACCACCGCAACAAGCTCAGTTCTTCCCCTTCTATGTATCATCGTGAGATACAAGGAAGCCATGGGCTCAGGAAGGAACCCTACATAGGTATATATATATATAAAGGAAAGGGTCAAAGCATAATTCCCACGATAAAGAAACTCTTTATCTTTCTCTCTCTCTTCATCTTTCTTTAAAGTATTTCCTAAATAAAATATCCTCCCCACATGGAACTCATTCAATCCTTTTCCACTTATACTTCAAAATCGGGGTTCACTGGGTTACCTTTTATGTACCAAATTTTTCCTTTCCTTTAAACCATGTATCCTATTTCTTTTAGGTACTTACATATTGTTCCTTTATTTAGCTTCCAAGAAAAAGGTGGATAATCTTTTAATTAATCATCTAATCCACAAATTTTCTCGGATTATCCCAGAAATCCTCTCATTATCTTATATTCCAATTATCCATCATCCGTGACTATTTTGGATACCTATTATGATCACAACTATCCACCATATCCAAAATCATGTCTTAGGGACCAATATGTAAACTGTGATTATCCCATTGGGCTGAAAAGTGACCCTAAGGTCCATGAACCACATCTTGGGCCTTCCAAAGGCTCCATGAGCTTAGTCACATTCCTAATTACCAAACTTGATGCTTTGGTAACTATTGTATCTTATATTTGCCTCACATGAACACATATGTTCCAAAGTACATTATTAACTTAAATTGAACATTTACTATGATTCTAGGGTTTGGAATCATCAACCAAGATCCCTTAAATCACTTCATTATTACATGTTCCCTAATTCATTTAGGCTTGAAATCTACGAATTTCAAGGATGTAACTTCATTAAAAGGAATTTGTCCTCAAAATTAAGGCCTACTAAGCCTAGGTGAATGATGACTCATATTATCTTCAAAACTTAGGGTTAGCACCCTACTTAGATGGCTTAACAACTTTTCCATGGTATATCAATTTTCATTTTATTAATAAGATTGGCACCTAAATTGAAATTCAAGTATATCGACATCTACAATATACCCATCTTATCATCACTTGATGATTTCATTCTCATTGGTGATTTCATTATTACTTGGTGATTTCTCCTTTCACCTAGGTTTCCAACCTATTATTCATTATTTTCACATGAGGGTGAGGTGACACCTCTAACCCTGGTTCATGTTATTACACATTCAATGTAGGATATCCATCCTCTTTATCTCAATTTTAAGCATAACGTGTGTCTATCCAATCTCCCTCCCTTATAATGAGATGAAATAAGCATTTAACTACAGCCCAAACACAAAGTTCATTTCATTCCAAGAGCGGAGATGGTGCATCCACACGTTACCTTTCAATTTCACATTTTTTATTTTGAATCATACTCAATATGACTCTAAACATACTTGTTCTTAATTTCATAGTATTCGTACATTCCATGAAATCAAGTGTCCTTTTTCTTAATCTTAAGTTAGGGCACAACTACTCTCAAGTTTTCATGACTTCATTACATATTTTATATTTACATCTCCCATATCAACTGAGCCTTAGCTAAATCATTGAGGTCTCTAGTGCTATAGGTACTTTTGGAGTGATCTCATCCTTATGCATCAAGGGAGTGTTTTTCACATTCACCCTTCTGGGCCACATGAACATCGGAGAGGTGGCCAACCTCCTGAGACATGGGCCTAGGGCAAACCTAAATGTTACCTCTCGACCACTTGGTCGTGTGCATTCAGGTCATTTCAACTCCCAACCCATCGGTCCTATGTACCTCTAATACACCCTACTTGACCCTAAGATTGCATTAGGACTCTACCCTCGCTAAGGGTTTCTTTTGATATGTCACATCTTTTAAGCACATTATTCTCTTATTTAATTCTTTAACCCAGATTGCCTTCACCTCTCACTTTTGAGTAGACATTATGCAGTGTAGTCCCAACATTGGGCTCGGGCCACCTTCCCTCCAGGGCTTGGTGCCATGTCGGTCTTCCCTCATGGGCTTGACCTTCTGTGATCTTCCCCTCCAAGGGCTTGATCCTAAACAACTGCAATGTGGAGTTGGGCCACCTTCCCTCCTGGTCTTGGTGCCTTTCTGGTCTTCCCTCCTGGGCTTGACCATCTCATGACCTTCCCTATTGGGCTTGATCATCCACTCAGGCCACCTTCCCTCCTGGGCTTGGTGCCTTAACAGTCTTCCCTCCTGGGCTTGGTTCCTTACTGGTCTTCTCAATCCTAGGCTTGACTAGTTGTGTTACTCAGAGATGGCATCCTTGGGTTCAAAGAATGTAAGTGCTTTCATCTTTATATCTTTAACTCTTCACCCCTCTAGGTGACGATTAAGGTTATCTCATTACTTACTTACATTTATTCACTTACCTATTAAGGGAAAGTCCTGGCCTAGGGTGCCTTCTTGGCTCATAGGAGGGGGTTAGGCTCTCTAGCCACAACCTGATCCCAAGATCTAAGTTTTGCATCCCTCCTAGGTCATCTTCCCACTCCTGGGTCGACCCACCCCAGGTTGGCACACTAACCCTAAAGATTTCATAGATATCTTTTTTTATCATAAGACATAACTTTTTATGATTACAACCTATCAACCCATGTTTGCTCAATTCCTAGAATACCCCCTCATGGTTTCAGTCCATTCAATGAACTTGGATCACCTTCCCTTCCTGGGGCTTGGTGCTACATCGGCCTTCCCCTCCAGGGGCTTGTCCACCATCACCAAACTTCTAGAGACAACATGAGGGGTTTGACCAAGTTATATTCAAACTTTCATTTTCATATATAACTATTGAGTTCAAATATTTCTTAAGACATCTTACATACGTGTTATGCTCCTCGTGCATACATGCATGGGAGATTGGGTTACCTCAACCCATCCCTTTATCTTTCTTATTCCCACTTTCAAGTTTCACTGAGTGGTGTCCCATACCACCACACCATGTTCAAGATTTAAGATTAAGGTTTTAGGGTTAGGGTTAGGGACTATACTCTACCTCAGAGTTCCATATCCCTTGACCCACTAGAGTTTTTATACCCTAATCCAAGTCCTTCCTCTAAGAAAGGGCTTACCCATACATGTATATTTCTAGTGTCTACCCTCTCTAGAGGGACCTACACAAAAGGTTACAACTTTTCACATTTTTCTTCTCTAATTAACAATTTATTTTCAATACTTTTTAAGCAAAGAGATGAGAAGTAGATGAAAATGTGAGATGAGAAACCTAAAAGATGCATTATGCTTTACTAATTTTTCTCTTAGATTTCTAAGGATGATTTGAAATTATAAACTATTAAGTATTAGTTGATGAATATGTGCTTTGATACCAAATGTAACGACTTGCACTTTTGAGTGTCCAAAAGACCTTAAAGTCATGAATCATTACTCATAAATTCTAGGATCAAATTTAAAAAATAATATAGAATAGTAAACAATTTCTATTAATGAACACATATTTACATGTTTGCATAAAAAGCCCCCCTAAGGAGTTACATAAATTTTAGAAAGAGTTAACATGTACATGTGTGAAGATATACCACTAAGACTAAACCTTCATGAATTACTTTAGTGTCTTCAACATCTTTATCTGTAACCTCATGTCCACGAATCAAGTATACCTGATACCTAAAATGCTGACAAACAAATATGTGGTCTATATATTCCTATACTGGTACGTGGGTTCATCCAATAATCATAAGTACACATATAAGCAAACATCTTTATCTTGCACATAAGAACATAAACTTATTTTCATATTGTAACCCATATCTGGTATACTACCTAAGGTGTAATCATTGTCCCTTCGGGGCTCATGTGCATTACCCTTAAGATCAATCTAACCTAGGGTTCAGAATCTTGTTATTTACTTTACATGATACTCATAGGAACTTTATAATTTACAAGAAGTAATTAAACAAGCAAGTAGTTTATCTTTCGTTCAATCTCATCGAGAAACCTCGGCAAACTCAAAATTTGATACATGTATTCATAAGTGTAACCATGTACCTTATGTCATTGCAGAAACCATGCAGAATATCTCATATACTTTAAGAGTACATCCAAACATCAAAGCAAAAATTCATTCAATCTGAAATATACATACTATATTTGTGTCACCATGTATTCGCATTACATTAATCAAATCTAGACGTGTTCCTAAACTAGGGTTTAGGGTTATCATACGTTTGGATTAGGGATTAGGGTTACAAACCCTAATGTCATGGTTTCTAAGATTACAAACCTAATTATGTATATTAGATTTAACCCTATTCATCATCTTAGGCATATTAGACTATTCATGATACCTAGATCACATTATCAGCATTAGATCATAGCAAGATGTCAACATTGGTTATAAAACCCTAAATCAGCATGAATAATATGATTAATCTAGAATCATCAACTATTCATCATTATCAAAGATTTCCTCATTCTACATGTCTAGATTAGGTATTAACACAACATAACAATATTACCCAATTAAGCATCATATCAAGCAAAATTAGGTTTTCCTTTTCATTAAACACATTAGGACATGTATTGTATATACTTTTGGAATAGGAAGCATAATTTGATTCTCAAACTATTTTATTTGGATTCCTCTCATTCGTTTGATCAATTTTCATATATTATATGTCCCCATTAGAGTTACCAATTATTTTCTATAAATTTAACAAGAATACATCTACTCTGGCCAATCGTAGCCTGACAAGTCAACAATAATTATTTCATTTACTATTTTCCACACAAGCGGGCACTGGCCAATGGTATGTGGCCATGTTGGCCCTATGCCCCACACGGGCAGACCCTTTAAGTTAGTAGTTAAAGACCATTGTGCACTTATAGGTCACGTACATGGTTCGGGGTAGGTGAGTATTTTGACTCCAACTCACCCCTAACCTCCCAACACATCCCAATGGCAAACCCCAAACGGGAATCCACATTTGTTCTCATCAACCCCGACACTGTCGAGACCCAGAGAAGGTTAGAGGAGATCTGCCCACCTAAACTGAACCTATCCCTATCCTTCGTGTGGTCCGTGAAGGTCGTAGGCAGGGGGCCGAGAGCCCTATGTCGTAGATTTACACCAGGTTATAGAACATAACGTTAGGCTATTTACTTGTGCATCTTCATGTGCTGGCTGAGGTGTCATCTTCCTCTTCTACCACCAACTACATGTCCGCTTCCTAGCCCTTGACAAGATCAATGACCAGAGCTCCACCGGGATCAGTTTGCTTCAACTTCCACCACCGTAGTGAGTCTTGTAGAGGTATGCCCTAGCGACTAGCAACCTGCCACCCTGGCTCCACGGCAAGGAACTTCTGTGGCTTTGTCATGCAGGTTCCCTAGGCCATGTCGTCTTCGTCCAACCCCTACCACTATTGTTAGTAAGTTGACTTCCTCTATGGATGTCGACATCAATTAGCTCCGGGCTGGGCGGCACCTTCTGGATCCATTGATCAGGTCGAGTAGAGGCTCTGTTGCTTCCTCCACCCTTTACCTTCGCCATCAGCAAGACATGATGGCCGGTGCAAAACCACCACAGCAAGCTCGGTTCTTCCCCTCCTGGGTATCATCGTGAGATCCAAGGAAGCCATGGGCTTAGGGAGGAACCCTACATAGGTATATATATATATATATATATATATATATATATATATATACCTGCCCAAGAAAGCCTCCTGCTGATCCCGTCTCCTCTAGAATTATTCTCCATTCTAGTTAGAATCATCTTGCTGATTCACCTCTTCTGTGTTACCATAAACTATTAAAGTTAACTTTATAGGTGAATCAAGGAAAGGGCTAAAGCATAATGCCCACGATAAACAAACTCTCTATCTTTCTCTCTCTTCATCTTTCTTTAAAGCATTTCCTAAATAAAATATCCTCCCCACATGGAACTCATTAAATCCTTTTCCACTTATACTTCAAAATCAGGGTTCACTGGGTTACCTTTTATATACCAAACTTCTCCTTTCCTTTAAACCATGTCTCCTATTTCTTTTAGGTACTTATTGTGGGCGATGATCTCCAAACCACGATATAAACACGATTTAAACTTAGCGGAAGCAAATCGATTAACAGTGGAAGACAAAAATCACGGGAAATTAAAACTTTTCGAGACAAGAGCTTGAATCCATAAAGCTTCATTCATAAAAGGAGATAAACTGTTTACATCTCATGATAATTACTTCTTGAGTAATTATATACAACAGGATACAAAATCTCAAGAACTCATAACCAAAAGACTCCAAGACCTGAGAGTACAGAGGACACATAGGACTGACTCTAACTACACCACATGGCGGGCTAAATCTCCACCTGAGATTTACTGCTGCTCCTGGTGCTGCTGCTGGTACTGGTCACCTGTAGACCTGTTCCTCCGTCCTCGACGTCCACCTAAAAAGTTGAAGTCTACGGGGTGAGACAATTGTACATAATTGTCCCAGCGAGAGTTATAACTCTCCGCCAGAAGCTTTATTATAACATCAAATAATAGCTTAAGCAGTAAAAGCTTACAAAGTATTCAATAGCAGATGCAGTTGTAAACAAGAGTTCAACATTTATCAAGCATGAAGAACATATGCACTATACAGTGTAACATCAATCAATTAGCTCATAGTTACCTTTAACAGGTATACTACGCTTGTAGATTATGTTTTTCAAATAGTCTTATTATTATGCCCTGTGGAGATGAGGTTTACCACTCATACCCCAACCAATCACTGTTAAGTGCCTTAGTATCATACTAGGTCATTGAAAGAGTCGGATTCTCATGACCTTCACCTTCCTCAGTCAGTAAGAGGATCACTTGTAGGACATCTTGTGTCTCTACTAATATAGCTCACCAGGGTAATCTGGTCCTTCGCTATTTTAGAGTTACAGTGGCGTTCTGTACTCTCTTCGTCATCAGGAGATTTCATGTTTATCTTCACTGATACGGATATCTATGTTTTCCTCATCATCAGGAGGTTTCATTTTTACCATCCACTGATACGGTGTGAGTTTTGTAGTGAAGGATTGACGGATTATACATCTACATCAAATTCCTACACTAGGATGTAAGGTTCTACACATCCATATACCCCACATACTCAACAGTATGTGATCCAGGAGTTCCCGTAGGAAAACCTATTTCACCATCATTTGATCTCTGACAATGATGGATCTATGATCAGGGCTTCTACATTACACTTGATTAGTTAGGTACATTTAGTATTCTTTTAATATCATACATTGTTCTTCAAACAATAACAGTAGCATAACAGCTATGAAAGAAGAATACTAAATGTAACAAGCCTAACTCTCATCAATCATCATTTCTCATTATACTCATCACAAGTCATCTCTAAAGCATGACCTTGACGGTTTTCATGGCTCTTTCAGCCCATTAAAACATAGGATGCCACTGACAATGCATCAAGATATTTTACTTATTCATAAAGCTTACAGCATGCTTTTAATGAATATAGTATCATCATTCATACCTGGATATGATCACCTTCATATCAGAACTTGCATGGTTAATTCAACTGATAAAGGTAATTCAAAACAAGAATATACTTTCCACTCTTGTCATAAGAGCTAAGTTCTCTGATTCTCATCAATTAGAGTTTGCTACTCATATTGCATGTCATCACCCTTGAATTAGGGTTTACTATTCACATTATGGTGAATTGAACTCATAACATCATTATGTATGAGGAACATCATCATTGATGCTCTCAGATTAGTTTAAGATTCATCATTTATCATAATTAGGGTTTCATGATCTCACATAGGTGGATCATACCCTAATCATGCACATTCATGTGTATTGAAGGTACTTTACTTGAATTTCCATCATAAAAGGGTACTTTCTCTTTCTTAAGATACTTTCTCTCTCCTCATACTTGTAGATGGTGATAACACCAATCTAGATCAGGTTGGGTTAAATTCTCTTTGATTAACATAGACCAAATCACCACTATTGAGTGAATAGGGTTTGATTAGAACAAGGTTTCACTCAATTTAACCTTTCAAGGGTATTATGGTAAATTACACATTGATCATCATCATGGTTTAATTTACTAACCACTTGACCCTTAATGTATTTTGGTATCATTAGGGTTTAGGTTGAACAACTATTAAACCATTTAAGCCTTCAAGGCATTAGGCAGACTTAACTTCAAAAGTCTCCAATAGGTTTCACACCTTCAACCTTCAAACGATCCTGAGATCGTATAAGGTTGTAGACCGTTTAAGCTTTGTAGACCATTTAAGGTTTGGTTGACTTCAAGACCGTTTAACACTCAAGACCGTTTACCCTCATTCGGTCTTTAGGTCGAATGGTCTCATTCGGTCTTAAGGTCGAATGACCTTATACGGTCTTGAGGTCGAATGACCTTATACGGTCTTGAGGTCGAATGACCTTATACGGTCTTGAGGTCGAATGACCTTATACGGTCTTGAGGTCGAATGACCTTATACGGTCTTGAGGTTGAATGACCTTATACGGTCTTGAGGTCGAATGACCTTATACGGTCTTGAGGTCGAATGCCCTCAAAAGCTCAAGATCGTATGGACCTCCAAGGTGGTTCAAAGGGTAAACTCGATTAGGGTTTCCTATGTTGAAGCCTTCAATTGGTCTCAAGCTTGCTAACCACTTATCAATTGAGACAATTAGGGTTAGCCTTAACTAATTGGTCACTCAATTGACCCTCAATTGATATCCAATTAGGGTTGGAGTTGGTTCAATTAAGGTCTATAAACGTTCAACCATCAACACTCAACAATGTGAATCAAATCGAAGTTGAACCCATCAATTGACCTCCAATTGGGCTCCAACTTGGCCCAAACGGTCTTGGGATCATTTGGATATCCTCCAAACGGTCTTGAGACCATTTGCCCAAGAATTCATAAAAATCTAGATTGATTTGATAGGGGTTGAACCTTAATTAAGTCACAAATCAGCAATTTGATTATTTCAATAACCCATTGTAATTGGGCCCTCAATTGATCAAATTACCTTAACCCTAGACCTCCAAACGGTCTTGGGTTGTCATCAAACGGTCTTGAGATCGTTTGGATGAGTTCCAAACGGTCTTGAGACCGTTTTCCCATCCATCCTTTGGACTCTAGTGAAAATTCATCAAGGTTTGATTTATTGAGTTGATCATTACATCAATACTTAATTGCAATGTGATTTGGTATCTTTGTACCTTCAATTGGTCAACTATACTTGACCCCAGGCCTCCATACGGTCTTGGGTGATCCCCAAACGGTCTTGAGACCGTTTGGATGATTCCACAAACGGTCTTGAGACCGTTTGGGCTAATCAACCCAAAATCTCAAATTAGCTCATTGTGATTTCAGCACAGATTTCAATTAGGATTTGCCCTAGTAATCAACCTTCAACTCTTAACTCGTTTGGAATTAGTCCATCAAATTTGGTGAGTCATTAATTAACATCATTATGAACAGTAATCTCATACGGTCAACGCTTAGTCAACCATCTTATACGGTCTTGAGACCGTTTGCCCAAAAAGGGCAAATTAAGCGGATTGAAAATCAGAACTAAATTCAATTGAATTTGCTAATTGTTTTGCCTATATCTCACGATTCCTTTGGATTTAACCTCTCAAATTTTGTGGGTGATTAACCTACATAATTTGGAACAGGATTCCCATATGGTCCACGCTTGGTCAACGCGGCCATACGGTCTTGAGACCGTATGCCCTCATACAACCTTGAAACCGTTTGCCCACCAAACGGTTTTGTAAACCGTATGGGCAATTGGTTGAGGTCGTATGGTAAAGTGGAAAACTGTGGATAAGCATAGGAAATAACGCCCTCATCTTCTAGCTCAAGAACAGCAACAGTTCCTCACGGATTTGCTTGCAAGGAAGCAAGGGAAGATAGGGAAGAAGAAGAACTAGCAACTAAAAGCATAGAAAAGATGTATATAACAAAGCATAGGTTTAGAGTTATAAAACCCGCATAAAGCTTGCTCCTTGAGCTCCAAGCTTTCGAGCTCCAAGCCTTTAATGGCGTCCTAGAAGCTTCACAGGTCGGCCAAGGTGAATCCTCCAAGAAAAGTTGAGAAGAGATGGCTAGAAAGATAGAGCTAAGTGAGCTAGCCATGAATTTGACCTTGAATTCGAGTTTCATCCAAGAATTTAAGAAAAAGGAAGGATCCAAACCTACCTTGCACTCCCCTGGTCGTCCTCCTGAGCTCCAGAGCTCTCCTTAGTCGGTTTGAGCAAGGGGAACAGTGAAAGAAACGAAAGAAACATTCCTTTGCTAATTGAGGAAAAGGGCTTATAAACTTGGGTGGAATTTCAACATAAGTACATAGGTTTTCCTCATTTTCTCATATAAGTCCTCCCTTTCTTTTTTGATCGCCCCTACCTCTTATTTCTAAGGACAACCTTCTTCTAAGGTCAAGAAATGAAGGTAAGAAGATCAACTTATTACTAAAGCACACACATAAAAGGGCTATAGTACTTACACCTTGATTATTCAATCACAAAGGTGTTTTTCATTATATGATTATTCAATTGAAGTGACTTCTTAATCATTTCTTCTCTAAATGATGACAAGAGTCTTACAAGATATTTTAGATGGTGTATTTTACAAGTTGCACCCCTCAAATTGGGTAAATTACACTTTACTCCAATTTAGGGTTTCAAGCACAGGGATTGCTTCCACAGCTGCACCTTGGTGCTCAAGCTTGGGAAATCCCTCAAACTTTACCATAATCATTCTTATGATGTCTCAACATCAGAGGAAAATCTCAACATGTGTAAATTGCAAGTTAACCCTTCTAACTGGGTGAATTGCACATAGGTCCCTGTATTACAAAACAATCAATTCAACATTGTTTAAAAGGGACAGAAAAGGAAAAGTATGTTCCTCAGGAACTTAATTACATGCAAAAAGATAATCAACAGTATCTTAATTACATAATTAGGCAAAACACCTAGGGTTAACTCATAACCCAGGTCAGGGATGTTACAAATTATCCACCCCTTACAAGGATTTCGTCCCCGAAATCGATAAAACATATTAAGAGAAAAGGGCAGGATACTTCCTTCTCATCTCATCCTCTAGTTCCCAAGTGGCTTCTTCAACACCACGGTGGTTCCAGAGGACTTTCACAAGGCTTATATCTTTCTTCTTTAACTTTTTAATTATGTTATCAAGGATTGACACCGGTCCTTCCTCATAAGATATATCATCATTCAATTCTACCTCCATAGGTTGTAAAATTGACTCAGTATCAGGGTGACATTTCTTTAGCATAGAAATGTGAAACACAGGATGTAACCTCTGTAACTCTGGTGGCAGCTCTAGTTTATAGGCTACTTTTCCAATCCGTTCAATGATTGGATAAGGCCCCATAAATCTAGGAGCTAACTTCCCTTTCCTTCCAAAACGAAGGACTCCTTTCCAAGGCGAGACCTTGAGATACACTCTGTCTCCAACCTGGAACTCTAAGGGTCTACGAAGCTTGTCAGCATAAGATTTCTGCCTATCCTGTGCAGTCTTAATCTGTTGTTGTATTACCTTAATCTTCTCTGTGGTCTGCTGCACAAGATCAGGACCTAACAACTGATGCTCACCAGTCTCATACCAGCACAAAGGTGATCTACAACGTCTACCATACAAGGCTTCATAAGGTGCCATATCAATACTATGTTGATAGCTATTGTTATAGGCAAACTCTATCAAGCTTAGGTGTAGATCCCAACTTCCGGTAAACTGGAGAACACATGCTCTCAATAGGTCTTCTAAGGTCTGTATGGTCCTTTCCGACTGTCCATCAGTCTGTGGATGAAAGGACGTACTAAACCTTAGCTTGGTGCCTAAGGCTCTGTGTAACTGTTCCCAAAAATGACTTGTAAACTGAGGACCTCTGTCAAAAACTATTGTGACAGGAACTCCGTGCAAACGCACTATCTCTTGTACATACAACTGTGATAACCTTTCAGCAGAATAGGTTGTTTTGACAGGTAAGAAATGCGTTGTCTTTGTCAACCTATCTACAACTACCCAAATGGAATCATGTCCTTTGTTTGTCCTGGGTAGGCCAACAACTAAGTCCATGGTCACATGGTCCCACTTCCACTGTGGTATGGGTAAAGGTTGCATTGTTCCTGCAGGCTTCTGGTGTTCAGCTTTAACTTGCTGACACACAGGACACCTCAAAACAAACTCTGCAACATCCTTCTTCATTCCAGGCCACCAATACAGTTCCTTTAAATTACGATACATCTTGGTGCTCCCTGGATGCATAGCATACATCGAAGAATGAGCTTCTTCCAGGACTAACTTCCTCAAGTTATCCACATCTGGCACTATCATCCTCCCATGATAGCATGCTACATGATCATCCGAGTCATGGAAACCATCTCGCTTCTCATTTCCATACTCTGACCTAATCTGCTAAACTGCAGCATCATCTTGTTGTGCTTCCTTAATCTGCTCTCTTAGGGTAGGTTAAATATGCATCTCAGCCATCAACCCGGCTAACAATGACACCTTCAACTGTACATTGTCTTTCCTTAAAGAGATAAGCATATCTCTCTTAGAGCATACTAAAGAGGTTAGTTGTGCTCTTTCCATGGTTGATGTTGTTGATTTCCTACTTAAGGCATCAGCAACCACATTAGCCTTCCCCGGATGGTAATCAATCGTAAAATCGTAGTCCTTGATTAATTCCATCCAGCGATGTTGTCTCATGTTAAGCTCATGTTGAGAGAAGATATACTTAAGGTTCTTATGGTCAGTGAAAATCTGAAACGTCTCTCCATAAAGATAATGTCTCCAGATTTTCAGGGCATGAACTACAGTATCTAACTCCAGATCGTGTGTCAGATAATTCTCTTCGTGTTTCTTAAGTTGTCGGGAAGCAAAAGAAATCACTTGTTTATCCTGCATCAACACACATCCAAGTCCATTCTTGGAGGCATCACAGAAGACTACATATCCTTTTCCTTGTTCAGGTAGCACAAGCACAGGTGCATTTGTCAACCTCTCTTTCAACAACTGAAAGGACTGTTGACACTTATCACTCCAAGAAAAAGGAGCATCTTTCCGGGTTAACTTGGTCAAAGGTAAGGCTATAGAGCTAAAGTTTTTAATAAACCTTCGATAGTAACCAGCTAACCCCAAGAAGCTTCGAATCTCCATCGGTGTCTTCGGTTGTTCCCATTGTAGAACAGATTCTACCTTTGTAGGGTCAACACGAATTCCCGAGGCAGATATTACATGTCCTAGAAAAGATACCTCCGGCAGCCAGAACTCACACTTGCTAAACTTAGCATACAGCTTGTGTTTTCTTAGCAAGGTCAAAGCTTGGCGAAGATGCTGCTCATGCTGCTGAGCATTCTTACTATAGATCAGAATGTCATCTATGAAGACGACAACACACTGATCAAGGAAAGGTCGGAAAACTCTATTCATGAGTTCCATAAATGCAGCTGGTGCATTGGTTAGTCCAAACGACATAATCGTGAACTCATAGTGACCATACCTTGTCCTAAAGGCAGACTTGGATATGTCACTATCCTTAATACGAAGTTGATGATATCCAGAGCTCAAGTCTATCTTTGAAAATATTGTTGCACCACGCAACTGGTCAAAGAGATCATCAATCCTCGGCATAGGGTACTTATTCTTTATTGTTACTTTATTTAGTTGTCTATAGTCAATGCACAACCGCATTGACCCATCTTTCTTTTTAACAAACAAGACCGAAGCACCCCAAGGTGAAGTGCTCGGTCAGATAAAACCCTTCTCAAGTAACTCTTGAAGCTGTTTCTTGAGTTCTGCCATCTCGGCAGGCGCCATCCTATACGGAGTCTGGGCTATGGGTTTCGTATCTGGAATCAGATTGATTTCAAAATCACTCTCCCGAGGTGGTGGTATACCAGGAAGTTCTTCAGGAAACACATCCTCGAATTCCCTGACTATGGGAACTTCAGCAGGTTTGGAACTTTCCTTGGTAACATCTACCACATGGGCCAAGAATGCATAACATCCTTGCCTCAACAGCTTATCAGCAACCATAGCTGACACAAGACAGGTGGGCAGAATCTTTCTTTCACCTTGAAAGATCCATGTGTTGTTTCCATCAGCAAACATAGCCAACTTGGACTCACAATCCAAGACAACTCTATACCTATCTAAGGTATCCATTCCGAGGATTATATCAAATCCTTGCATATCAAGCGGCATAAGATCCACTTGAATGCGATGGTCAGAAAAGAAGATGATGCAGGGAGAGCATACTTCCTGCAAAATGGCAGACCCACTCAACGGGGTCTCCAACAACAAACTATCTGCCCTATGACTAACAGTCACGTTGCAGTTACGAATCACTCTATGAGTGATGAAAGAGTGTGTAGCACCCGGGTAAATCAGAACAGATACAACACAGGATGTAGACATATCAGGATATAAAAGTTCCATCTGACCTGCCACTACCCGTGGATTGACAACTGCATCTGGTGGGTTCATAGCATAGAACCTTGTTGTCGCCTGGTGTTGAGGTGGTGCTGATGATCCAGTTTGAGACGCTTGTCCATGTCCTCGAGCTGCTCCTTGAGATTGCATTCTCTGAGATCCTTGTTGATTCTGTCTCGGAGGTTGTGTCACACTGACAGGCCTAGAACGGTAGTCCTTCATCAAGTGTCCCACCTTACCACAGTTGTAGCATCTCCTCTCATGTTGTTGTGGTCGGGGTGGTCCAGTAACTGACATTGATGTAGAACTGTGAGTCCCTTGAAGCGGTTGACTCCGTCCTCTACATCTGCTTGGTGACCATTGAGTTTGAGAACTCGATCTGGGTGGTGGAGGGTTAGGTGTAGAGAATCTAGGTTTCTTAAAATCCCTAGATGAAGAACCCTGGAACTGTGGATATCTTTTCTGGGTTTGCCTCTTCTCAACCACAGATCTCTCTATCCTTCGGACTGACTCAACGAAGGTAGAGAATCTCTCTCAGTTTTCTAAGGCAGACACAGGGGTTGACATATCATCATTCAAACCCTTCTCGAATCTCCTGATTCTTTCCTCATCTGTGGCAGCCATGTGCGGACAGAACCGCAGCAATTCCATGAACTTAGCTTCATACTCGCTAATGTTCATCATGCCCTGCCTCAATCTCTCAAACTGAGAGATCTTCTCATCTAGGAAGGTCTTTGGAAAATATCTATTGATAAATTCCCGACGAAACTCTTCCCACGAGAACTCTATTCCAGGTCTCTTCTGCTCTTCCATGTTCCACAAGTGACTAGTACTGCCTTTGAGAAGATAGACAGCATGTCTAACCTTCTCAGCCTCCGGGATAATAAGAATCCTGAAAGCCTTCTCCAACTATGTTAACCATAGGTCAGCATCTGCGGGGTCGGCAGTCCCAAAGTACTCAGTAGCTCTGACACGATGAAGTTGCTTGAACATCTTACTGATACCTTGTCCTTCAGGTTGGGCAGGTGCCCTAGGTGCAGGCATGGGCATCTTGTCAGTTATGTGTGTCATGGCAGTCATAAACTACCCAAACATCGTCTGTACTGCTGGATTACCCATGTCAGCTGGGTCAAACTGGGGTGGCTCAGGTGCAGGCTATTCTATTTCTAGAACCCTTGCACCGCCTCGAGGTGCACTAGCACTACTCTCTTCCACGTACTCATCATGTGGCTCTACCATCCTTATGTATCTTCTTCTCCTGAGGAGCAGAAGATTCTATTAGATAAGGAAGGAGTAATAAAGATAGACTCGACATCCTAAGTCATATGCCTCTGTAGACTCAACAGACCTAGAGCTCTGATACCACTAATTGTGGGTTCTGATCTCCAAACCATGATATAAACATGATTTAAACTTAGCGGAAGCGAATCGATTAACAGTGGAAGACAAAAATCATGGGAAATTAAAACTTTTCGAGACAAGAGCTTGAATCCATAAAGCTTCATTCATAAAAGGAGATAAACTATTTACATCTCATGATAATTACTTCTTGAGTAATTATATACAACAGGATACAAAATCTCAAGAACTCATAACCAAAAGACTCCAAGACCTGAGAGTACAGAGGACACATAGGACTGACTCTAACTACACCACATGGCAGGCTAAATCTCCACCTGAGATTTACTGCTGCTCCTGGTGCTGCTGCTGGTACTAGTCACCTGTAGACCTGTTCCTCCGTCCTTGACGTCCACCTAAAAAGTTGAAGTCTACGGGGTGAGACAATTGTACATAATTGTCCCAGCGAGAGTTATAACTCTCCGCCAGAAGCTTTATTATAACATCAAAGAATAGCTTAAGCAGTAAAAGCTTACAAAGTATTCAATAGCAGATGCAGTTGTAAACAAGAGTTCAACATTTATCAAGCATGAAGAACATATGCACTATACATTGTAACATCAATCAATTAGCTCATATTTACCTTTAACAGGTATACTACGCTTGTAGATTATGTTTTTCAAACAGTCTTATTATTATGCCCTGTGGAGATGAGGTTTACCACTCATACCCCAACCAATCACTGTTAAGTGCCTTAGTATCATACTAGGTCATCGAAAGAGCCGGATTCTCATGACCTTCACCTTCCTCAGTCAGTAAGAGGATCACTTGTAGGACATCTTGTGTCTCTACTAATATAGCTCACCAGGGTAATCTGGTCCTTCGCTATTTTAGAGTTATAGTGGTGTTCTGTACTCTCTTCGTCATCAGGAGATTTCATGTTTATCTTCACTGATACGGATATCTATGTTTTCCTCGTCATCAGGAGGTTTCATGTTTACCATCCACTGATACAGTATGAGTTTTGTAGTGAAGGATTGACGGATTATACATCTACATCAAATTCCTACACTAGGATGTAAGGTTCTACACATCCATATACCCCACATACTCAACAGTATGTGATCCAGGAGTTCCCGTAGGAAAACCTGTTTCACCATCATTTGATCTCTGACAATGATGGATCTATGATCAGGGCTTCTACATTACACTTGATTAGTTAGGTACATTCAGTATTCTTTTAATATCATACATTGTTCTTCAAACAATAACAGTAGCATAACAGCTATGAAAGAAGAATACTAAATGTAACAAGCCTAACTCTCATCAATCATCATTTCTCATTATACTCATCACAAGTCATCTCTAAAGCATGACCTTGTTGGTTTTCATGGCTCTTTCAGCCCATTAAAACATAGGATGCCACTGACAATGCATCAAGATATTTTACTTATTCATAAAGCTTACAACATGCTTTTAATGAATATAGTATCATCATTCATACCTGGATATGATCACCTTCATATCAGAACCTGCATGGTTAATTCAACTGATAAAGGTAATTCAAAACAAGAATATACTTTCCACTCTTTTCATAAGAGCTAAGTTCTTTGATTCTCATCAATTAGAGTTTGCTACTCATATTGCATGTCATCACCCTTGAATTAGGGTTTACTATTCACATTATGGTGAATTGAACTCATAACATTATTATGTATGAGGAACATCATCATTGATGCTCTCAGATTAGTTTAAGATTCATCATTTATCATAATTAGGGTTTCATGATCTCACATAGGTGGATCATACCCTAATCATGCACATTCATGTGTATTGAAGGTACTTTACTTGAATTTCCATCATAAAAGGGTACTTTCTCTTTCTTAAGATACTTTCTCTCTCCTCATACTTGTAGATGGTGATAACACCAATCTAGATCAGGTTGGCTTAAATCCTCTTTGATTAACATAGACCAAATCACCACTATTGAGTGAATAGGGTTTGATTAGAACAAGGTTTCACTCAATTTAACCTTTCAAGGGTATTATGGTAAATTACACATTGATCATCATCATGGTTTAATTTACTAACCACTTGACCCTTAATGTATTTTGGTATCATTAGGGTTTAGGTTGAACAACTATTAAACCATTTAAGCCTTCAAGGCATTAGGCAGACTTAACTTCAAAAGTCTCCAATAGGTTTCACACCTTCAACCTTCAAACGATCCTAAGATCGTATAAGGTTGTAGACCGTTTAAGCTTTGTAGACCGTTTAAGGTTTGGTTGAATTCAAGACCGTTTAACACTCAAGACCGTTTACCCTCATTCGGTCTTGAGGTCGAATGGTCTCATTCGGTCTTAAGGTCGAATGACCTTATACGGTCTTGAGGTCGAATGACCTTATACGGTCTTGAGGTCGAATGACCTTATACGGTCTTGAGGTCGAATGACCTTATACGGTCTTGAGGTCGAATGCCCTCAAAAGCTCAAGATCGTATGGACCTCCAAGGTGGTTCAAAGGGTAAACTCGATTAGGGTTTCCTATGTTGAAGCCTTCAATTGGTCTCAAGCTTGCTAACCACTTATCAATTGAGACAATTAGGGTTAGCCTTAACTAATTGGTCACTCAATTGACCCTCAATTGATATCCAATTAGGGTTGGAGTTGGTTCAATTAAGGTCTATAAACGTTCAACCATCAACACTCAACAAAGTGAATCAAATCGAAGTTGAACCCATCAATTGACCTCCAATTGGGCTCAAACTTGGCCCAAACGGTCTTGGGATCATTTGGATATCCTCCAAACGGTCTTGAGACCGTTTGCCCAAGAATTCATAAAAATCTAGATTGATTTGATAGGGGTTGAACCTTAATTAAGTCACAAATCAGCAATTTGATTATTTCAATAACCCATTGTAATTGGGCCCTCAATTGATCAAATTACCTTAACCCTAGACCTCCAAACGGTCTTGGGTTGTCATCAAACGGTCTTGAGATCGTTTGGATGAGTTCCAAACGGTCTTGAGACCGTTTTCCCATCCATCCTTTGGACTCTAGTGAAAATTCATCAAGGTTTGATTTATTGAGTTGATCATTACATCAATACTTAATTGCAATGTGATTTGGTATCTTTGTACCTTCAATTGGTCAACTATACTTGACCCCAGGCCTCCATACGGTCTTGGGTGATCCCCAAACAGTCTTGAGACCGTTTGTATGATTCCCTAAACGGTCTTGAGACCGTTTGGGCTAATCAACTCAAAATCTCAAATTAGCTCATTGTGATTTCAGCACTGATTTCAATTAGGATTTGCCCTAGTAATCAACCTTCAACTCTTAACTCGTTTGGAATTAGTCCATCAAATTTGGTGAGTCATTAACTAACATCATTATGAACAGTAATATCATACGGTCAATGCTTAGTCAACCATCTTATACGGTCTTGAGACTGTTTGCCCAAAAAGGGAAAATTAAGCGGATTGAAAATCAGAACTAAATCCAATTGAATTTGCTAATTGTTTTGCCTATATCTCACGATTCCTTTGGAGTTAAACTCTCAAATGTTGTGGGTGATTAACCTACATAATTTTGAACAGGATTCTCATACGGTCCACGCTTGGTCAACGCGGCCATACGGTCTTGAGACCGTATGCCCTCATACGACCTTGAAACCGTTTGCCCACCAAACGGTTTTGTAAACCGTATGGGCAATTGGTTGAGGTCGTATGGTAAAGTGGAAAACTGTGGATAAGCATAGGAAATAACGCCCTCATCTTCTATCTCAAGAACAGCAACAGTTCCTCACGGATTTGCTTGCAAGGAAGCAAGGGAAGATAGGGAAGTAGAAGAACTAGCAACTAAAAGCATAGAAAATATGTATATAACAAAGCATAGGTTTAGAGTTATAAAACCCGCCTAAATCTTGCTCCTTGAGCTCCATGCTTTCGAGATCCAAGCCTTTTATGGCGTCCTAGAATCTTCACAGGTCGGCCAAGGTGAATCCTCAAAGAAAAGTTGAGAAGAGATGGCTAGAAAGATAGAGCTAAGTGAGCTAGCCATGAATTTGACCTTGAATTCGAGTTTCATCCAAGAATTTAAGAAAAAGGAAGGATCCAAACCTACCTTGCACTCCCCTGGTCGTCCTCCTGAGATCCAGAGCTCTCCTTAGTCGGTTTGAGCAAGGGGAACAGTGAAAGAAATGAAAGAAACATTCCTTTGCTAAGTGAGGAAAAGGGCTTATATACTTGGGTGGAATTTCAACATAAGTACATAGGTTTTCCTCATTTTCTCATCTAAGTCCTCCCTTTCTTCTTTGCTCGCCCCTACCTCTTATTTATAAGGACAACCTTCTTCTAAGGTCAAGAAATGAAGGCAAGAAGATCAACTTATTACTAAAGCACACACATAAAAAGGCTATAGTACTTACACCTTGATTATTCAATCACAAAGGTGTTTTTCATTATATGATTATTCAATTGAAGTGACTTCTTCATCATTTCTTCTATAAATGATGACAAGAGTCATACGAGATATTTTAGATGGTGTATTTTACAAGTTGCACCCCTCAAATTGGGTAAATTACACTTTACTCCAATTTAGGGTTTCAAGCACATGGATTGCTTCCACAGCCGCACCTTGGTGCTCAAGCTTGGGAAATCCCTCAAACTTTACCATAATCATTCTTATGATGTCTCAACATCAGAGGAACATCTCAACATGTGCAAATTGCAATTTAACCCTTATAAATGGGTAAATTGCACATAGGTCCATGTATTATAAAGCAATCAATTCAACATTGTTTAAAAGGGACAGAAAAGGAAAAGTATGTTCCTCAGGAACTTAATTACATGCAAAAAGATAATCACCAGTATCTTAATTACATAATTAGGCAAAACACCTAGGGTTAACTCATAACCCGGGTCAGGGATGTTACACTTACATATTGTTCCTTTATTTGGCTTCTAAGAAAAAGGTGGATAATCTTTTAATTAATTATCTAATCCACATATTTTCTTGGATTATCCCAGAAATCCTCTCATTATCTTATATTCCAATTATCCATCATCCGTGACTATTTTGGATACCTATTATGATCATGAATATCCACCATATCCAAAATCATGTCTCAGGGACCAATATGTAAATTGTGATTATCCAATTGGGCTGAAAAGTGACCCTAAGGCCCATGAACCACATCTTGGGCCTTCCAAAGGCTCCATGTGCTTAGTCACATTCCTAATTGCCAAACTTGATGCTTTGGTAACTGTTGCATCTTATATTTGCCTCACATGAACACATATGTTCAAAAGTACATTATTAACTTAAATTGAATATTTACTATGATTCTAGGGTTTGGAATCATCAACCAAGATCCCTCAAATAACTTCATTGTTATATGTTCCCTAATTCACTTAGGCTTGAAATATATGAATTTCAAGGATGTAACATGGTTCTTGAACAAACCTTTCTCAAGAAACTACTTTCTTAATGTGGTTTTTTTCAATCCTTAAGACATATTGGGACATTCACAAGTCATATCATATACGATGTCTTTATAAACCATTCAAGCGATACATAATTTAGTGATAGGTATGTGTTTAATTGAGGATGTAAGAAGACTCAAATTAATTGATAACCATAACTCTTTATGACGTGACCCTTTTATTCTAACACATCATTATGCTCATATGGATTTGACTTATGATACACTATCACAATTTTTTCCATAAGGTTCTCAAAGTATTGATATAAAGTATTTCAACATTTGATCTCATCAAAGTTTCTTAATACTTTTATCAAAGTTGTAACTCATTTATAATCTTGTTGAACACTTCAAGCGAATTATATCTCTACTTTATTGAGTACATGTCATCATATTACCAGTAAGTGAGATGAAGTATAAGCAATTATCTTAGCGTTCATTCAATTGAGATCTCCATGCATCATATGTATGAGATCTAGTGGAAAGTTTATCCTCCCACTACATTTTGTGAAGGATGTTATGTCACTTTGTTATGTAAGTAAGACTTGCATGTCTCCTTAGGTTCAATAACCAAGGAGAGTCTAGATTAACATCAATATGTACTCTAGATATGGATTTCTTATATATCATCAAGGTGACTTTTGCTAATGATTGTTTTGTGTTATCAATTATAATCCTTTGGTATTAACATCATAAAAATTCATATCAAGATTCTTTCATAAAGATCATTTGATGTTTGGACATTGCCATTCAAGATCATACCTTTGAAATAGAAACATATACCACCTTTTATTTATTTCTCATTCTGGTCTCACAAGATGCATAAAAGAAATGTTTTTAATGACAAAATGAAACAGCAGTTCTAATAACTCTATTACATGCCCATTGGGCTAAGATAAATTTAAATGCAGACTTAGGCTTCCACAACTCTTGCTCTGCCTTATCCTTCCTTGTTCTTTTATGAAGGCTTCTACTTCTTTTCGGACCATGCACATCAATATGTCAGTTCACTATTTGGTATCATATACCAAGATAAAGAAGTAAACAAATTTATCTTATAATGTTTATACCTAAAGTGGAGGCATCAGTGCTTTCCTTCTTCTTTATTTCCTCTAACCAGAGTGGGCGATTTCTCTTCCAATGTTTAGGCTGTTGACAATGGTGACAATTGCCTCTTCTCTTTATCCCTCCTTTTACCTTGAGATATGAATATTTTCACTTCTGTCTAGCTTTAGAACTCTTCTTAGCTTTGCCATTGCCCTTAGACTTCCCTTTAGTATTACTGATCATCATCACAGACTTAAGTTTGTCTTTCTTCATCTATGCCTCTTCTGTCCTCAACATGCCGAACAACTCTGTCAATAGTTTTTCAGAGTTGTTCATGTTGTAGTTCATGACAAACTGACTATATGACTCTGGCAGGGACTATAGAATCATGTTAGTGGCCAACTCATGGCCCAAAGGGAATCCTTGTCTAGCCAGGTTCTCCACATACCCAATCATCTTGACTACACGAGGACCTACTAGGTCTCCTTCTGTCATGACGCACTTGAACAACATCTTGGAGACATCATATCTCTCTTCCCTTGTATGATCTTGATACATGTTCTTGAGATGTGTAACCATCTCAACCACATTCATGTGTTTCCTATACAACTCATAATTCATGGCACACAACATTAGACATTTGACATCCACAATGTCATTAGTGTGCTTCGTGTAACGATCCCTTTCTTCCCTTAGTGCATTGGTAGGAGGTTCCTCTGGTTCTGGCATATCTAGGACATAGAGCTTACACTCTTGAGTAAGAAAGATTCTTAATGTCCTAAACCAATCATGAAAGTTGTTCCCAACAAGCTTGTCCTTATCAAGGACCAATCGTAGAGAAAATTGATTTTTTTGTTGCCATTTGATTCTACAAAATAATTGCAGTTTGTCAAAAATCATTTTTATTTTATTTAATTAAAATTTGACGATATTAATTAGGTCTTTAATTAACTATTGATCTCATTATTTTTTATCAAATTGATAACCCTCAAGTATTAATTTTGAAAATTGCTGCGAACAATTCCCTAATGAGCGAGATCCTAGACAATTCAACTATGGCTCGATAAACACCACAAACACCGTCAATCATCAAGGTAGGTAACTTTTTCCAATTGTGTCATATGGAATTATAGATAGATGATATACTCAACTCCTTGTCATAATCATCTGCATGCTTTTGGGCCCAGAGCACATATGAAGTCCTCTTTTCCACCTCACATTCTTGATTCTACTCTTCCCCTGTGTTTCCTACCTCCATTTCTACTTGTACCGGCTCTGCCACTGGGTCACTGCTGTCAGTAGGCTTGGTTACCTCAGTCTCCACAGTCTTTGGAGTCAACGTCTTCTTCCCACTTCTCAGTAGTATGGCCTTGACCTACTAGTTTCCTGTTGGAGTGTGAGTGTTTCCTAGAAAACCTTGCTGTGTAGGCTTCTTCAAAGCCGTAATAAACTTCCTATCTTGGACTATGCAAGAAGAAGAGGAATTTCTACTTCTTCTATATGCTTCTTATGTATGAATGATTATGAAGAAACTACTCATATCTATTTTACATGTAGTTTTACAAAGGAGCTTTAGGGACATGCTAATAGTCAGAACATAATCAACCATATTCCTAATAATTGGAACGAGATGATTAAGTTGAGGAGGCAGAATGAGTCTACTATGGCCCTACTCATCATGTATCACCTGTGGTTGGAAAGGAACAGAATGGTGCATGCAAATTTGTATTTAAGCTCTGAATCTCTGTGGAAGAGAGTTGTTAATGACTACAATATCCTTTCTGATTGATATGTCTTGATTCTAGAAATATACTGGAAGATGCCCTTCTCTGGTACTCTATTGGTTTCTGGGTCTACATTTTATCTGTAGTTTGTGAGTTCATGATGAATTACAGAGCTGAATGTGGATTTTAGATTCTCTTTTCTTTTGGTGTTTACTCCAGCTTCTTCTCATTTGATAGACATGGGCTATTCTTTGATCTTCTTTTGAGATATCTCTGGTTGGTTGAGCTTTTCTAGAACCTCAGTAGAACGTATGGGCCTTCTTAGGCAATCCTGTCTTTCTTTTCATTTCTATCTCTTTCATGGAAACAAATTGGATATGTTTCTTTGTTTGTATTGGCTTTAGTAAAGTGGAGCCTGCTTACTGGTCAAGGTCGAGATTGACCCTCCTTCCCATTGTCTATTGGATGCTTTAAGATGATTCGTTGTTGTTGGGAGATGTTGTTTGCTAGTTTTGGTTCGAGATCCTTCTTGTTTGTATTCATCTCTGATGTTGGTTCCTTCTCTTTGGTTGAGGTTGAGATTACTCCTCCCTCCCATATCTCTAATGAAGGTCTTTTGGTAGAGTGTCTTGGATTTTTTAGTTTGGTGGAACTTGAGCTCTTTGTCTTATCTTCGTATACAGGTTTTGGCTGTTCAAGGTGGCAAATATGCTCCCTGGTTGAGGTTGAGTTTGCCCCTCCCTCCCAGTGCCTTTCATAAGTTTATAATTTTTGAACATTGAAGACATCTTTGGTTGAGATGGAGTCTAGTAATAAACGATGACTTTTTCATGGATGAGTTCAAAAGATGGTGTTTAGGGCCCCAGTCGATATTTTGAAGATGGTGGAGCTTCATTGGTAGAGGTTGAGATCACTCCTCCCTCCCAATATATCTTCTTTTGTTTTCTAGTTGATGAACGGTGTTGTTATGTCTGAGATTTGATAACATGTTTAAAACTTCTCGAAATCCTGCTCCTGGCCAAGCAACACAAGTTACCTCGCTCATTTGGTTGATCTTATGGATGCTTTTGACTTATCGTATATTGTTGGAGTGATGAAAAGTTTTTTCTCTTGGCTCTTACAGCCTCTCCTAGCTCTCACATTCTTTGATTCTTTGTATGGAGCTTTGTACAACTTTTTTGTTTTCAGCTATCACCCTTGTTGGGGGTAGCAAGCTTTGTACAGAAACTACACAAAAAAAGATATAAAAAGTCCCACATGTTCTGCCTACCAAAAAAAAAGATACACACAACCCATAATATAAGATCTTAGAGTTACCAATTCCACTAAGATCTCATCAAATTCCTTCTACTTTATGAATATGTAAAGTGTAGGGGTTCATTGTAACCTAAAAAAATAGGTTAGGTCTGACTGGGTACTTAGGATCTGAAACCTTATTATATCAGTTTAATTATCACTGGGCTAGGTATGTGTGTCTCTATCTCAACCAAAATCACTAGACTTAGTGAGCATTAATAACATCTCACTCTCATAAGTAATGATAACATAAAGACTATTGGAGATATAGATTCATTTGCACTCATATACATGTTATCTTAGGAAGTTGAGAGGACTTAATTCAATGAAAGTTCTTAGTATCCCTCACATATTCAAAATATAGGACTCTAGATAACTTCTCATGTCCTTTAGATCGTTACTAGTGGATTTTGTATATGTTCCATTTAGACCACTAAGGAAGTTCAACGGTGCACATGGCATGCTAGATTAAGTAATTATTGGTTTCTCTATATGTTATCTCCAATTACTCATTCTTCATCATATGAATATCATTTATGTAGTGTCCTAGAAGTTATTGCATTGTAAGAACATTCATACAAGAAAACCCCTATCTTGAACCATCACCCAAAATATTTGGACATTTCAACATAATTGGCCATATATGAGACCTAATAAAAACTATTTATAGAAGAATAAAATATGTTAACATAATTATTAATATCATAGTACACTAATAGGAAAATAATTGGGAAATTTTCATTTTAAAATTCCATAACTTGATATTAATATGACTAAAAACATGAAATGGTAGCCCTAAAAGAACTTATTTATAGGAAATTGTGATTTATATGAATTTAGGAAAGTAACATATTGATAATTATATATCGAACATCTCATTAAACTACTATAGAAAAAATACAAGTTTTTGAATTTCTATGATTCATATCTCAGTTCTACTTAAACTCCAATTTCTAGCTCAATTAGACTTTCATTTTTGGATTTAACTAGAAAATTGGGTTTGGCATGACACGAATCTCTATACATGAATTAGATCGCTCTCACAAATCAAAATAGATGTTGTATAACACAAGAACACATGACTCTTAAGCCTAGATCCTAAAGGCTCTCCAATATATATCCCTTCCATCAAATCTACAAGGAAGACCTTAATATAGGTCAAAGAATAAGAAAATAGAGATTGAAATTTTAGAAATAAATTTCCTACTAGGAATTCTTTAGTATTATGTAATATAGAGTCAATAGGATAGAAATATGAGAATAGATAATTATTTAACTAAAATTTTACCCATAATGTCCTTTGGACCAATGTGGAACTTGATTCTTGCTTGGATGCACCAGATTTTTTTAACATCTCCACTAAGCACTTCTTCACCAAGGAGTTCATGTTTTTCATATATAGAATGATGATAAACATGGTTTACTATAGTGAATGGGACCCAAGAGAGAAAAAACATCCAACATGCAACCTATCAATAGTAGGACCTAGGAGGGGATCCACTCATTACTTATTGAGGAATCAAGCCATCCAAATCCAACAAACTAACAAGTATGATGGAAAGGAGACATTTTATTTCATATCTCAAAAGTTTTATACAAAAAAGAAATATGACTACATAGCAGTGGAAGATTAGACTATTAAATTATCACAAGATGTAGCATTTACATTGTTCCTAACCATAATGCATGGGTCATTACAAAAGAGAAATAATGCATCTAATTTATGTGAAGGACCAATGCAAAGGGCAATATGGCCATCCCAAGATATCCTCAAGTACATATTGTTGGTACAAGTTCCTACTAAATCATCTTCTTCTAATACACATTGCCCAGAGAGGGAAGAAACAAGAAGAATGTATGTGTTAGCTTAATATTGGTATGTGCAATAAGAGCATTACTTTGACATATAAGGATTCAGTTACAAGATGTAAGGGCATTCCCAGTAAAAAGAGGGTTATGAGAAATAAGGTATGATCAAAAGAAAGTAAAATAAGAAAACAATTAACAAAAGAATAATGAATAATGAGAGCAAAAATGCATGTAAAGATGCTTCCAATCAAATAATTCCATCGAAAAAAATAATTAAAGTTGCATGTAAGTATATAATAGACTAAGCTAACTATTGAAGGGATGAGACACGAATGGATCCAGATCTAGGGGAAAGAGGGAATGAAATTTGATACCCAAATGCAAGGGGTAATAAATCCCCAATACACAAATTTATAAAAAGGGGCACATAACCTCTCTCTCTACATGTGTATATATAGTTGTATGTGGATACCACTAATATATAATAACTAGTTTTATCACCAAACATGCATAATATGATGGCAATATTAAGTGATTTAATCCTCAAACATTCAATGATGCTTGGAACATTTACGGTAAATATGGCGGGTGGGATACCAAAGTCAATTAAGTAGAATTGTTCAACATTCATAAGAAATCAAATGAATACAAATTATGAAGTAGGGAATTTTGATTAAGGTATCAAGGAAGAATATTATTCAATAATGTGCCTCATTGTAGGAAATAATGCCAAATAAAATAAGGTAGTATACATAACTGATATTCACATACAATTCTATTACTATACCTCAACCATAAAATAATTGTTCCTCCCTAGATAAAATGTTTTGCAATTTAGTAAATACACATAAATATATGTATTTATTTATTTTTAGTTACCATTATTGGTTGCCTAAAGGTGGATTAGGTTTCTCCTAACATTCTCCAACATAGTCTAACATAACTATTTAGACTTAATGTAATTATCAACCATCCATCCATCCATATATATATATTTGTGTATGTGTGTATATATATATATATATATATATATATATATATATGCATCTATATGTTTATCAAACACTTACTTTTAAATGCTCTCTCTTTTTTACCATTTAATTTTCCAAATAAGTCAATATAGTTCGATATACATAGTAGATCCATTTTGTATATCTACATACTATTGACACGAGGTCTAAACTGACAACCCCTAGTTTTGATGATGACTAAATCATCCCACTTATTTGTATCTAATCCTTTTACTTGAGTGAATTCATATTATACAAGCACACTCCAAATACGTAAACTTGCAAGCGCTAATTTGGAAAAATCAATACATACATGCACAAAGATCATGATTGAAGAATATATAATTTTATACTTAGATATTTGATGTTTATCACTTGTAATAATTGTATGACTAGTAGTCAATCTCATATGTGTAAAAGAATCAATTATGATGGATTCATATATCACTTGCAGGGTCTTTGAATACCCAAAATAGCAAGTGCAATCCTTCGAATCTTCCTTTGGTATAACTTGGTCGACAACACTGTTCATGGGTTTTTCTAAAACCTCTCGCCGATCGAGTTTCTCATCAGTAGGCAACTTGACCAGAAAAAAGGCCCATACATAAGGTCACTCAACCAAGTTAACAAATCAACCAAATGCACTTTAGTGGCAATTTTTTGTATTGTAATAAGAAATTAGAGGGGTAAAAAAGGTGAAATACATTAGTTGAACTTACTCTTAAATGGCTATAATTCATCCTAAATGATTTTAGCATCTAGGAGACATCCTCAAATACAAACAGAACCCCTTGGGCTTCATCCATGGTTAGACAAGCATTACAAATGCCCCTATACTATTTTTGAGAGAGAAAGTGTCCTAAAGAGCCACCATCCACTCTCATGAGCTTAATTACTTGCTATATTATTAGAGTGAGTAGGAAATTTGTAAGAGAGATAGTCCTACATGCATATCTTGTGAGGCTCTTACTCCCCTACCTCCAATCTCTCTCCATCTCTCTCTTATGAAGATTACTATTCTCTCTTATAGAATTGAGTAGGAGAAGAAGGACATGTGGCCCTGGGTGAATAGCTTATCCTCGGTGAAGGTGAAGTCTTAAGTAGAATATTCTTGGATAAAGAGTAGGTATGACCATAGAAAAGGCAAAAGATCATCACCAAGGGTGAGTAAGTCCTTAGAGAGGGCCAAAGAATTTTTTTTCAATGATGGGTAATCCTTTTATAAGGCAAAAGACTCCAAAGAAAGAATAGGTAGGTCCTTTGTAAGGTTGTTGGACCACTTGCCGCAAAAAGGGTAGTAAGTTTAGCCTTTAATCTTGAAAAACTGGTCATTTGGTGCATATCTTATAATGGAATATAAGGTGGTACTGATGGTTGAAAATCCTAAAGGTTGACCTCTCTAGGTAGTGGAGCTATGTCCTTGAGATACAAAACCACTCTACATACTTGTGCATATTTGTGGATTGTTCAATGCCTCTCTCTTTTGGTTGTAATACTTGCATAATTATCTTGATAAATACTTTGAAGGTATATTGAAATTTGCTTAAGTGATTTTAGATTAATTCATGCCCCATTGTAAGCCCATTTATATCTGATAAGTAGTATCAGAGCAAGGTCTTCTTCAAGAAAATGCTTCCATGAGTAGGATAAGATGGGTGATAATCAAGAAGGTAAATTATTATTCAACATTCTGGTCTTTTGTGTGAGAAACTTTCAATATTGTAAGAGAATAATGCAATTCCATATTCAAGGGTCAAATCTTGAGTTGTGGAAATGGTGTATCTTCCATACAAGCAACCAGAGCCAAATCTATAAGAATGGGATGCATATGCTTTGAAGAAAGCAATCTTGAATTCCAAAGCCATAAGAATGCTCTATGTTCCTCTCTCTGTATTGACTTCAATTGGATATCTCCTTATGACACAACCAATGAGACATGGAGAAAGATATGTGTCACTCACAAGGGGACAAATCAAGTGAAGGAAATAAAAGTCTACATGCCCACACAACAACTTGAAACTTTTGCATGAGCAAGATCAATTGTCCACATGTATTCTAGACCTAATATTGTTGTCAACAACCTTGCAATACTTGGGTCAGCCTATGGATAAGGCGAGGTATGCTCAAAGATTCTTTACACTCTTCCTCTTTGGTGATATAAAATGTGTGCAATAGAAGAAACCATAAATCTCTCCACTCTTCTAATTGAAGATCTTATAGATGATCTTCAAGCCTATGGGTAAGGCTCAACTCACAAGAAGAATAGGAACTTGAAGAAGAGAACCAAATGAAGAAGGAGAAGGTGATTGATTTCCATGCTTCATCAGATCACAAATCCTTTCAAGGTTAAGAAGATTCCATTTACTCCAAAGGTAGAATCTACAAATGCAAGTCATTTTCCTCCTCCTTATGATTCACATGTGGAAATAAGGGTCACTATATGGACAATTTTCCACATGGATAAATACCCATCTTCACAAGGGATAGAAGTAAAGAGAGGATAAGCACAATAAGAAAAAGAAAGGCCACAAAATCTCTAGTGACTCCTCCAGCTCTAGCTCAAGTGAAAGATCTAGTGAAAATGAAGTTGGAGAATGCCACTTTGCTCTTATGGCAAGCTCAACTGACGAATAAAATGAGGTACATATAAACTCTTTATCTAAGAATGATTCATTGAAATTATTCACACTCCTCGTGTCTATCTTAAGTGTACTAGTCTTAGAAAGAAAAAGCTTGCCAATATTATTGATAACTTGCATGAAGAAAAATATGATATTGAACATGTTAATATTTGCTTGCAAGTGATATTGTCAATCTCCAAAAGCTTAATCAAGAACTTGAATTCATGTTCAGTGGTATTGATATAGAGAGAAATACCTTTCTTGGTTATGTAAATACTCTTGAAACTGAAAGTGCTAGGTTTCTTGATAAGATAACGTTTTTAGAATCTCAACTTTTTATGCCTAGTTCAAATGATGATCATTCTAAGATTCTTAATTCCCTAATGTTTGAATTTGAAGCTCTCAAAATTAAAATGAGGACAAAGACTTTATTTTGCAACAAATACAATATGAAAGTGGTGTTTATCTTTTTAATATTACTATGCTTGGGAATAAAAATGCTTCCTTGCTTGTAAAAATCAATGTTCTTGAATCTTGTTCTAGTTCTACTTGTATAAATAATGATATTGCTGCCTTCATATTTAAAAATATTATTACATGATTAAATCTCTTTGCTTAGAGACTGATCATTTGCATGATAGAGATTATATAAATCAATTGTTGTCTACTACTTCTTATTCTATGGATGAGAATCATGTCTTGAAAGCATCTTTGTAAAGATTCTTCAATGGAAAAATGAATCTTAATGAAATCCTTGATCATGTTACCAATCAAAATGGTAAATTGGTATTGGGTCTGATGTTAGCCAAAGGAACAAATTAAGAAAATGGCCTTCAATTTCCAATAAAGAATGATCTAGTTCCAAGTCCAAGGGAACTTGAAATTATTGTAAAGAAATGGTCATTATTCAATATATTGCCCTATCAGGAAAGGACCCAAATGCAACACGATTTTGATGGCCAAGCTACTGCCCCCAACCAAAAGTATGATCCGTGACCAGTTCAATTTCTTGTAGGGGATTTTTTGATCGATTGATAAAAGATACTCATTTGATTTGTGACTTTTAATCTACACAAAAGAAGAAAGGTTAAGTGTATGGTGAGGAACAAGTGGACAAAAATGATATTAATAAAGGTGATGATATTATCACTCGTATCCAATCATTGCTTAAACTACCAAGTTAGTATGCTCTTTACACATAGCATCTGTCTCAATTTATTATATATTGTAATCGTCATCAACATCTTGCTCAAAACTATTTATGAAGTTTCCCAGGTGCATTACTAACCTATTTATACATGATTACATATTGTTTACTTTTTTATATAGCCTCTAGAATTGTTTGTATGCATATCTTTGAGCTTGGACAATAATTGTTGTCGTATGACTTTACTTTGAGGAACTCCACCAAGAGGATGCCTTCGCAACTTTCCAACAACTTCTATTGGCTGAAAATTTCCACCTAGCAAGTTGTTGATAGCATTGTGCATTGAATATTCAGATGGTTTATTGGATAAGAATCTCCCTTCAACTAGATTTTCTCAACCAGCAACCTTATTCTATTGGCACTCTCCTTAGTACCTTTATTTGATATACATATTGCCATGCTTGAAATTTCTTATCTGGCATAGAACTTTATCTTATATTCTTCAACAAGTGGTATATATCTATTTCTTGTATTTCCCTTTCTTGAGTTGTTATGCATGTCTTGATGATAATTTCTTTAGAACTCTTGATTATGATTTGAATTGCTTCAGTTGTGCTCTAACTTATTAAATTTATCTAGTTGCATATCTTTTTTTTATGCAACCTTGATTTTTTAGTGGTAGTCATCTTTGGAGCTGATACATATTTTCTAGCAATTAATATCCATTCATGCTTCTTAAATAGCATATTATTTTGTATGGATATTTCTTTACAAATAACTATAGCTTATTTTAACTTGTGCATCTTTTACTATGACCTAGAGCCTACTAGCATTCCTAACTTGTGATATCATCTAGTGGTAGTCTTTCTACATGTAGTTCTAGCAGTGTTCATCAAATAGTATTTATGATATGCTTGTATCTCGTTTCATACATACTCACATTGATCCTTGTTTTGTATACAAGTTAGTTTGAGTTACCTGGTTGCATAGCCCTACCTTGATTTATAATACAACTACATCTAGGGTTATTCAATTGCATCTATTGATTTTCTTTACATGCATTGCTTGGAAAACAAGTCATGTTTATCTCTTCCAATCCCCACTTTTTCATATGACAAAAGGGGAGAAGACATGTCTTATAAAAATGAGAGATGACATATATGAGGAGAAGACATAGTTTTTGTAAATGTTATGAAAGGTAACCTTGGAGGAGAGACAACATAAATTGAGGGGGAATATATGAACACAATTAGCACAAATAGAGGGGGAGCATATGAAATCAATTCTACTAAAACTTGTACATTTCTCCATAGGTATGGTTTTACTCACATGCTTTTAATACATTTATGAAATGATTCATCTTCTAAAAGGGGAAGAATGTCGATTCAAGGTCTAAATTGACCAACCCCTTGTTTTGATGATGACTAAACCTAATCATGTATTTGTGTCTATTACTTCTACTCAAGTGATTTGGATTAGACAGACACAACCTAAATACTTAAATTTGCAAATCCTAATTTGGAGAAATCAAGCCATACATGCAGAAAGATCAAGATTAAAGGACAAATAGTTTTATTCTTAGATATTTGATTTAAGTCACATGTAATGATTTTATGGCTTGTAATTAAGCTTGTATGTGTAAAAGAATCAATCAATATGGATTTATATTCCACTTGGAGCTTCTTGGAATATTCAAAAAAATAAGTGCAATATGAGTTTCCCTTGGGTATAACACGGTTGGCAACACTTTTCATGGGCTTTTCAAAACCTTGTATCAGTTGAGTTGCTCACCAGTAGGCAACTCAAACAACCAGAAAAGGCCCAAAAAGCAAGTTATGTTGGCCAACTTACCAACTCGTCTAACTACACAGTAACAATCATTTTCTATAATGCAATATAGCCATTGAAGGGGTGAAAAAATTGTGAAATATATATATGTTGGACTTCTACAAAATGGCTAGAATTTAGCCTAAATGGTTCAATAGCTAGGAGGAATCCTCAATTGTAAATAGTACCTCTTGGGCATCATCACATAGTTAGCCAAACACTAAAAATGTCCCCATACCATACTTAAGAGAGAAGTACCCCAAAGAGCATCCATCTACTCTCATGAGCTTAATCACTTGCTAAATCCATTAGAGTGAGTAGTAGATCTGTAAGAGAGCTATTCCTACATGTATATCTTATGATTCTCTCACTTCCCTACCTCTAATTAGGGATGAGCATTGGACTAGGCCGACCCGATCTGACCCATGTCTCGACCGGCATAACCCAACCCAGGTTCGAGCCATGTATACATGGGTGGGTTGGGCCTAAGATTTTGACCCAAATTTTTACATGGTCTGGGTCAGGTCCAAGGTAAACCCAGGCCCAAAAACCTAGATTAATTATATATATTCTTGTATAAATAACCACATGTCTATATATTGTTGGTAAGGTATGCCATGAGAGAAAATCATATGATGATTGACATGGCATATACCATAAAAGGATTTGATTAATAATAATTACAAAGGAAAGCTTCAATTCATTCTATTTAACTCAGTTATGAGATAATGAGGAAACATTATGAATGTCTAGAGAATCATGTTTCCTCAATGAGGTATGTCTTCAAGTACAAGACTTGAACAATGAGATCATATGAATGTTAAGAGTAGACATATACATTCTCACTATGTACCTATTTGGTCGTCATTGTGGAAGGCTGATAGACACCAGTAAAACACAAGATTAGAGTGTGAGTTGGTTGATGATAGAATCTCATTAGTCATGATATGGCAATATAAAAACAAGCACATAGATACATGCTAGGGAACATTGTACTGGACATACCCACCTTGAGAGTGACACATGGAAACCATCTTTGGTGGTCATAGTCATATCTCATAGTGAAGGTGGATTGTGATTCTTAGACCTGAAATCACCACACTCATCACATGTCATTGGGTACGCTTTGACATCATCAAACGCTATCCTGAAGGATGGATTGTTATAACGATGATGATTGGGTGACTTTGACACATAGGGATTGACTGTGAGTGATAGATATGGGATATGTCCCTCCTACTAGAGTATGATATTTTGGCCACTTGATAAGAAAGACTGAGAAATATATGTGCATGCACATGTGAATCAATATATGATATTGAGGTCACATTATCTCAAAAAGTCTGCTCTTGGTTCAAAGAACATGAGATGAAAATTGAGAGGATGACAAGTCCATCCCTCGAGTTCACTCTGGATATTAGTGACAAAGGAATTATACAATCACTGCAACACCTTACATAGATTATAAGTTAAAGTTGTTCTCCAACTTTCCATTCACTCAGGTAGCACTGATGTGCGACTAGGCACCACTCTTTGCTTGTGATGTCATAAGCTAGTTATGGACATTCACTGCCAACATGACATGGGACCTACAGGACATAAGAACTCATCTAGAAGAGGATTTTAATCTTGAGTGAGGTTTAGATTGATTACTAAAGCGTTTAGGTATTCAATTCATGCAAGAAATCATTATATTCGTTGACTGGACTTCCAAACGACCATTTCACTAGGTGAGATGACCATTTGGGAAAACATACGGGCGTCTCAAGTGTTGATACGACCGTTTGGGTTCTCAGGCTGATTGGAGAACAAATTCACTTAGTTCATCTCTGTGAACCAATCAGTTCAGCTCGACTCACCAGACGACCGTCTGGGTGAGCGAGACAAATGTCTCGCCTAGGTGAGACGACTCGGTTGGGATCTGACAAAGGTGATAGAAAGCTTCCCAAATTTGTGAGAGAATTCTATCATTTTGATTGCACAAATTTTTGTGGTTCAAGGAATTAATGTTCACATTAATTAGTAATAAGTTTTGCCAAATTTGTGTACTATTGAGAAACTACTAGATGACTATCTCGCTCACCAGACGATCGTCTAGAGTTCTGCATGTTGCAAAAATTTAAGATCTTTCGGTCCCTTCCACTCTCGCACAATCCCACACAGATTAGGAACCCCAACCCTAACCCCCCTATAAATAGAAGGGTATTGGGGGCTTCCCAAAGTACAACTACAACACGGACAACTGAGAATCAATTCCTCTGATAAGTTGTTGTCCTTTTTGGTTATGGTAACCAAGAGAGCCCAAGCAAGTCCTACCAGATAAGGGAGGGATAGCAAAGGGAGAGAACAACTGAGGACACTTGTTGTGGGAGAGCAAGTTGGTGACTAGTACGCCAACGGGAGGGACAATTCCTTCTTGTCTATTCTAGTTGAATGATAAGAGTTCTAGTTGGTTCGTGTGGACTACTCTAGAGGTAGGAGTCATTTGGCTGCTGCTTGGATAGAAAAGGAAGCCTACAGTCAGTGGTGATACCATAAGAACACTACATAAGTTGTTTGTGTTTGTTATTCATGGTGAAGACCAGAAGCTGCACAACCACTGTCTAAAGCAACTAGATGATAGTTGCAAAGAAGCGAGTTTTGTCGCTGGGCTTGCTCCAGGACCGGTTATAACTCGTTAAAATCATCATTCCTATTTCATAATAGTTAACACAATCTTGCTGTTATGGGAAAACCAATAGATTAAATTTTTATTTCCACTGTCTTATTATGTTCCTGTATTTCCCAATAGTGGTATCAGAGCCATGTCAATTCATTATGATTTAGGATAATCGATATGATCAAATTTTGGTTTTAATCATTTATTTATTGCATATGATGTGACTATTTAAACTGTCTCCTATGTATATCCGATCAAATACCACATAATTCCAAATTAATATGTATATATATATATGCAAATTACATGTGTCACCCTAAAAGTGATTTTATGGTGGATGTGTAGCGTGGTTATGACTAATAACCCTATGTTTGTGTGTGGTTGGATGGTTTGGTTTTTATTCTTATTTATCTCAGTCTGCATATTGAGCCGCACCTCCTTATTCCCAATGTAAATATAATTCTTTCCTAGGAGGAGTTTTGTCGTTGGGCTTGCTCCAGGACCAGGTATAACTCGCTAAAATCATCATTCCTATTTCATAATAGTTAACATGATCTTGCTGTTATGGGAAAACTAATATATTAAAATTTTGTTTCCACTATCTTATTATGTGACTGTATTTCCCAATAGTAGTATCAAATCCATGTCAATTCATTATGATTTAGGATAATCGATATGATCAAATTTTGGTTTTAATCATTTATTTATTGCATATGATGTGACTGTTTAAATTGTCTCCTATGTGTATTCGATCAAAGACCACATAATCCCAAACTAATGTATATATATATATATATATAAATATATATATATATATATATATATGCAAATTACACACGTCACCCTAAAAGCGATTTTATGGTGGATGTGTAGCGTGGTTATGACCAATAACCCTATGTTTGTGTGTGGTTGGATGGTTTGGTTTTATTCTTATTTATCTCAGTCTGCATACTGAGCCCCACCTCCTTATTCCCAATGTAAATATAATTCTTTCCTACCTTTTCTTCCCTCGATTGTAACTCAAGGTTTTCCTTTAACAATGTAATAAAGTAGAAATAGGATAGTTCTTCTTTATGCAACGACAAAGATGCAGATCAACATGAGATGAGACGACCGTTTGGAGGTATGTGAAGGACAATATGATGGAACCAGATGACTTCCTGGTGGATTCACCTGACCATTTGGAAGGAATCCAAACATCAGTTGGACAGGAGGTCAGGCGACTATCTTAGGAGGCCATACGACCGTCTCCAATGACCAACCAACCAGCCAAGAGGCGAGACAACCAATTCAAGGGTTGAATCGATCTACCCGGATTGGCAAGTTCAAGTGTACACCAAGAGTAGGTTCATACATGTGATGTGATGATTGACCTAGGTGGTAGTAATTCCTTGTGGCTCCAAGGAATTACAAATAGACATGGCCATAACCATCATTTTTTGTTTTATATTTCATAGTTATGTTCTGGGATATAGAATATATATGATACATACTATATATATGTGGTTATTGGATACAATATATGTATATATATAATATATATAAATCCCTCAAATCAAACATATTAAGTATAAGATGCTTTCTAATAGCAGCCCATATGAAAGACTTATTTGACCATGCACATGTTATGTCTTTGCATGGTGTACGGCCTACCTCGTGGAAGTGTGTTGGTAATAATGTAGGTTCTGCCTCTGCGGGGTGCATTATTATCATCTTGGCTATTAGGTCAAGCTTAATTGGTGATTCTCACAGACGGTACCGGTTCCATATACTAACAGCTTGAAGGCAACAAAGATGGATCAGTAATTCAAGAAGTTTCTAGATAGCTTTAGGAAGCTTTCTGTGAACATACCGTTGATTGATGCGATTGAACAAATACTGTCGTATGGTAAATTTCTAAAGGATATCATTAATAAGAAAAGGAAGATTCTAGATGTTGAGGTAGTTATACTAAGAGAGCAAGTCAGTGCCTTCATTTTAGGTATACTACCACCAAAGAGACATGACCCCAGTTTCTTCAACATCACATGTTATATTGGGAAGACAAAGCTTGGGGATGCACTCTGCGATTCAGGGGTGAGTATCAGCTTGATGCCCTTATCTGCCTTTAGGAAACTTGGTCTCAAAACATCTAGGAAGAGCAACATGACAATCCAATTGGCAGACAACTCCGTGGTGACACCATATGGTATTTGCGAGGATGTATTGGTCAAGGTGGACCAGTTTGTTTTCCCTGCAGACTTTGTGGTGATGGAGATGCAAGCTGACCATGGCAACAAGCTTTTATTAGGAAGACCCATTCAAGCAACAGTTGATATGATCTTGGAGATGGGTAGAGGTCGTTTGACTATGGGAATTAAGGATGACCGATTTGGGATCACTATGTCAGATAATTCCAAGTCACCCAATGCTCAGGAGCAATGCAATATGATGAAGAACATGGATAGAAATATCTCTTTGTTCTTGGGAAAACCATTTTTGGACATGGAGCATGTAATGATAAAGGTGGATAAGGGTACACTAGTTGTGGACATCATGGAGAACACTAAGGTGGTCTCACTTGCCAAGGCAGTAGGGTATCCAAACGACGAATAGGAGGAATTGGGTTTATCCACTGTGGATGAGATGAAGAAGACTCTTTAGTACAGATACATCCACAACTTCCTCTAGAGGCATGTCTAATGAACCTTATAGATGATTGTCTGCAAAGTCGGTCATTAGAAGAATGTGTAAGGTTACTGAAGGCTTTGTCGTGCTATTACATAAGGCACATTGAGGATTTGGGACTGCTGCCACCACCAATGGTTTTTTCACTCTTGAGCCCACTCGAGTTGGAGCTAAATCCACTGCCACCCCATCTGAAGTATGTTTTTGTAGCTGCATAGGAGAAGTTGTCGGTTATCATATCTACATCATTGAGTGAATTGGAAGGAGAACAACTGATTGTTGTGTTAAAGAGCCACCTAGGTGCATTTGGGTGGACTGTGGCTGACATCAAGGGGATTTCCCCTACATTGTGCCAACACAAGATTCGGCTATAAGAAGGAGAAAAGCCAGTCATTCAACCTTAGCATCACTTAAATCCAATCATGACGGAGGTAGTCAAGAAGGAGGTACTCAAGCTACTGTTGGCAGGTATAATATATGCTATTTCTGATTCCATGTGGGTTAATCTAACACAAGTAGTACCAAAGAAAGGGGGAATCACTGTCACTACTAACTCATCTAATGAACAAATAACCACTAGAATAGTGAAAGGATGGTGAGTTTGCATTGATTATCATAGATTGAACACTGCCACACTTAAGGACCATTTTCCATTGTCGTTCATTGATCAGAGTTTGGAGCTACTCGTCGATCACTCCCACTTTTGTTTTCTTAACATATATTTGGGCTATAATCATATTTGAATCAAGCCTAAGGACTAGGAGAAGTCTACCTTCACCTACCCTTATGTCACTTTTGCATACCGTCGCATGTCGTTCGGGTTGTGCAATGCACTCACTACTTTTTAGGGTTGCATTTTGGAGATCTTCTTGGATATGGTGGAGTGATGCCTCAAGGTTTTTATGGATGATTTTTTGGTCTATGGGGCATCTTTTCATGATTGTTTGAGAAATTTGGATAAGGTTTTATAGAGGTGTGAAGATACACACTTAGTGCTTAATTGGGACAAATGCCACATGATAGTTAGCGAGGGAATAGTGCTTGGACACAAGGTGTCTAGCAAAGGATTGGAGGTGGATCCGGTTAAGATAGAAGTGGTTTCAAAACTTCCTCCACCAACATCTGTGAAGGCAGTTAGGAGTTTTCTAGGCCGTGCCGGATTTTATCTCCAATTTATTAAGGATATTTCAAAAATTGCTAAGCCATTGTTTGAGCTATTGGAAAAGGATGTTGAATTCAATTTTAATGAGAAATGCTTAAAATATTTTCAAATCTTGAAAGAGAAACTCATTTCCGCACCGGTTGTGTAGGATCTAGATTGGAGCCAACCATTTGAACTAATATGTGATGCATCAGATCATGATGTGGGGGCAGTGTTGGGTCAACACTTAGACAAAGTTTCTATGGTCATATATTATGCATCTAAAACACTTAATGATGCACAACTAAATTACACCACAACTAAAAAAGAGTTATTGGATGTTGTCTTTGCTTTTGAGAAATTTAGATAATATCTTGTGGGAGCTAAGGTGGTGGTGTGGATCGATCATGCGGCAATTAAATACTTGCTACAGAAGAAGGATGTAAAACCAAGATTGATTAGATGGATCATTTTACTGCAGGAGTTTGAAATTGAGGTCAAAGGTAAAGCATGGATTGAGAATGTGGCGGTTGACCACCTATCTAGACTGGAGAGGGTAGATGAGAAGGATGTTAATATACCCATTCTAGAGACTTTCCCTGATGAGCAGTTGTTCGCCCTTAAGCAACGGGATCCTTGGTTTGCTAACGTCATGAATTATTTAGTTTGCAAGGAATTACCCGCTGATTGGGGGTACCAAGAAAAAAAGAGATTATTTCATTCATTGTGCTATTATTTTTGGGATGATCCTATTTTGTTGAGACAGTGTAGGGATAGAATATTGAGGAGGTGCGTACCTAAATGTGAGTATGAGAGTGTGTTGAAACACTGCCACACACTACCTACAGGTGGACACCATGCAAATTCTAGAACAGCCACAAAGGTGTTGGAGAGTGGTTTATACTGGTTGATCTTATTCAAAGATGCATATGACTTTGTGCATAGGTGTGACACATGTCAACGGTCAGGTAACATATCTAAGAGGTAGGAGATGCCATTGAATGTGTTTCAAGAAGTAGAGGTTTTTTATTTTTGGGGTATTGATTTCATGGGACCCTTTGTGTCCTATAACCCTAACCTCTACATCTTATTGGATGTAGATTATGTGTCAAAATGGGTGGACGCAATTCCAACCCGCACCAATGATGCCAACGTTGTATGCAAATTTTTTAAGGATCACATTTTCTGTAGGTTTGGAGTGCCACAGATGATTATAAGCGATGGGGGAACTCATTTTACCAATCAGAAATTTGGGGCACTCTTAAACAAATATTGAGTGATACACCGTGTGGGTACACCATACCACCCACAAACTCAAAGGCAGGTGGAGGTTTCCAATCGTGAGATCAAAAAGATTCTTGAGAAGATGGTGTCATCTAGTAGAAAGAATTGGAGTGAATTGTTGGTTGATGTGCTATGGGCCTATAGGACTACCTATAAAACACCAATTGGAGCTACACCCTTTAGGTTAGTCTATGGATGGGCGTGTCATCTCCCTGTGGAATTAGAATATAAAGCTCATTGGGCATTAAGGAGACTCAATTTTGACCTTGATGAAGCAGGTAAGACAAGGATGCTGGAGTTGAATGAGCTTGATGAAATTAGGATGAATGCTTATGAGAATTCACGATTATACAAGGAGAGGACCAAGCAAATACATGACTGGCATATAGCAAGGAGAGTCTTTTACCCGGGAGAGAATGTGTTGCTTTTTAATTCAAGGATGAAATTACACCCTAGGAAATTGAGATCTAGGTGGAGTGGACCTTTTGTCATAGAAGAAGTGTTTCCACATGGGGCGGTTAGAATTAAAGAGGGAGAGAGATCTTTCTTGGTCAATGGCCAAAGACTGAAGCACTACTTTGGAGAAGATTTCAATAGGAAGGAGCATGAGGTGAAACTCATTGCTCCTAATTAATCTCAATAATGGATTTGTCTAGACTAGGATGTTAAACAAGGGTGCTTGTTGGGAGGAAACCCAACCATTAGGATGCTCATTTCATTCCTTTCCATTATGTTGGTTTAGTAGTACTTAGTTTTTTTATAATTTTATGTAAAAAGATACCCTGACTCATTTGTTAAGTGTGCAGGTTGTGACAAAGTCAGTGCCACCGACCCCCAAGTCAATGACACCAAGATCGGGTTAGCGAGAGGGCCAATTCGATTGGAACAAGTCGGTGCAACTGAAAACCAAGTTGGTGCCACCGACATGTCTGAAGAAAGTGCAGAAAAAATGGGTGCAGCTAACTGATAAGCAGTTGGTACCACTGACACCTCAGTCGGTGGCACCGACTTGGCTAACACCCCAGGCTCGGTGGGTGCATCAGTGCACTGGAAAAAAAATCATCGATCGATCGAGTTGGTACCACTGACTCGTCATTTGGTGCCACCAACATTAGAGACCACCAATCTGTGGGTGCCTTCATCAATGACCCAGATGCGTCAAGAATTGACGATCGATAGCACTGATCCACCCAAGAGTCAGTGCCACTAACTGGTCAATTATCTACCAAGTCAAGATGGTGCACCGGGCACGGATCCACCCCAGAGTCAGTGCCACCGACTTCGTCGTAGTAGGGTGGCGCCAAGTCTATAAAAGGGAAGTAATGGATTGTTTTCTTCTCACAACTTCAAGAACCACTGCTCCCCAGGTGCAAGTGACTACTCCGAGCATCCAGAAGATACATCGAGCTCTTCTTTTCTCAACCTCCTTCCCCGATCACTTCAACGTCATGGAAAGGAGAGCAGGAATCCATGGAGGTCTGATGCCACGACCCTAGATCAGCCACCCTTCGACGGAAGTTCCGAAGGTGTATGAAGACCTTGCCAAGAGGTCGTTCGCTCCAACAAGATAGGAGACTGATAGCTATTGGAGGACATGGGCTTCAATGACAACATGGTGGTTGTCCTCGAAGGGTAAGAGTTTGATGGAGGGTCCGTGAACCCTATCTTCAGTGGGTGGCCTACATACAAAGAGATTGTAATCGAGTTCCTGGCATCTTTGGAGATATTTGTTGCCCCTGACCCAGCACGCCCGGCGTGAGGCGAGTAGAGAGAAGGGAAGGTGGACTTCCACCTTTACAACACCAACTTCTCCTTTACTCTTTATGTCTTCAAGAACAACTATGGATGGCCTCATGTGCCATACCACCAGCCCGAGAACATCGACTTTGACGCAATATGGAAGGACCTCGTGATAGTGCCAGAAGGTTATAAGTTAAACTGGAACCATAGCTCATTGGTGGACCTCGAGCACCCCTTTGTTTGGGTACTACATCACATGCTCACGAACACTCTCTTTGCCAAGTCTACTCAAGGACAAGAGAAGGTCCAGCTGCCAAACTTGTACTTTCTCTATCAACTTTTGGAGGGGAGGCCGGTCAACTTTGGAGCCTTCTTCCTCACCCATGTGATGGTGGTGAAGAGCATTGTCAAGAGGACCACGCCTATCCTTTTTAGGGGACTTATCACCCCCATTTCTCTCTACTTAGGCATGGGTCTCTCTACTCTTGAGCCTCTATATTCCAAGCTTCGCATAGACTGCCTCCACTTCAAGTAGGTTGGTCTTATCTTGGTCCAAAACAACACCATCTATGCAATCTATTTAGTTAGTAGCACCTTCTACGAGCGTAAACTCCTTGATCCTATATTCAATATCAGGAAAGTTGATCATTATAGATGGTCGGATGTGGATGACAACGATGAAGGAAATGATGATGAGGAGGAGCAATCAAGTGACGACGTGGAGGAGGTGGATCCCACCATTCCTATGGCGCATCGAGTTGCTCCACGGAAGCGTCCATGACATTATGCTACTTCTACATCTTCTGCCCCACCACCCTCTCAAGAAGGAGAGGAAGCTTATTCTATGGCGGGCATGTATTCCATGTTTCAGGATATACAGACACATCAACAACAGCAAACTCAATCTCTGGTCGGAATTCAAGATGTGTAGGGTCGGCTGTACACCAACCAGCAGGCGATCTATGAGAACGAATGTCTTCTCTTGGCCAACCAAGCATGCATCAGCGCCTACAGAGGATGGAGAACTATCAACAGCCGTTCTTTGACCACTACTGGAGCCAGGGATACTTTGGAGGCTACCCGATGCCACCGAATATGCCTTCTTCTGATCCGACCTTCCAGGGGATGTTTCCTCCCCAGGACCCCAACCAGCCACCACCACCACCATATTAGTCAGCTATCTCCGTTCCACCTCTTAAGTTGAAATTTTGACTATGCAGTCATAGTAATATTCAAGCTTGGGGGGGTACTGGAACAATTTCTATCTTAGTTTTTTCTTTCATTTTAGCATTTTGTTTTTATTTTGGTAAAATTAGTTTTCTTGTTAGTTTTTCTACTATGTAGGATCCACATTCTATATAGTGTAATTTGTAGAGAATTTATTGCATGGTTTCATTTGAGTTTATCAATCTCTGGGTTGGGTGCACAAAAATGAAAAATAAATATGAGCCATTTCAAAAAAATTGTGAGCTTATCTTGTGAGTAATCGAATTGCATAACTGAGGAAGTACTTGGGTAAGTCAGCTCCAAGACATGAGAACATAAATGACGATCTTAATTATCTAAGAAAAGTTATTGACAAGGCGGTTGAGCCCGAACTGACCAAACACTAATGTGACCTTAAACTAAAATTTAAGAGAGAAACCCCTTGATTACCCTGTACACAAGTCATTAGAGAGGGACATATGATTGTCTCTGAAGGTTCTATCTCCTAGTTGTGTGATCTCTCCCACCATATAATTTCTCTCTACACTCCACCATAAGAAGATTGAGTACATGTTATCATTCTTTCTCTTGATTGCATTTGCATTGCATAGTAGATCTTGCATAATAGTTGTTGTTTTTGCTTTCATTAGTGAAAAGAAAAGAAAAATGAAAAAAACATACATGCATAATAAAAATTCTGGTGCATGGCATGTAGTTGCATAACATCTTATTCATGTAGTTTGCATATGCATTACATATCATCTTGTAAATATCGTGCCTAGTTTCCTCTTCTCTAATATTAGAAGGTAGCGATTTTTCCCATACCCTTAAAAGAAAAAGAAAAAGAAGAAAAACATTAACATAAATCAAATGTGCAGTGCAAGTGAAATCCCAAAGCAATTCTATCATGTTGAAAGGGGTCTCAAAGAAAAAAAAAGAAAAAAAAATTGAGTATAGTGTTAGAAAGTGAGGGAGAAAGGGCATAATCCTACCTGATAATAAGGAAGAATTAGTACATGATGTAGTTTGCAGATATTATATCTTATATTGAGATGAAATGATAGTTGCATGCATCATTCCACATCAATGATTAGGCATTAGGATCATTCTATAAATTCTCATCATAGTAGGTTCATCATAATTTTTTATTGCATGAATGATTTTATGTGCTCGTGATTCTTCCATAGCCACCCATTCCAACTACTCGTTGCTCTTATTGGTAGGCCGCTCAGATGATTTTCTCCCCATTCATTATCTATCAGGAGAACTGCTTCCATGTAGATGGTAGGTAGAAAAAAGAGCAACGTAAATAGGAGATTACATGATGCACCAAGTATGAACCAGACAAGTCTATCATATTAACTTATAGAACTGATATTGTTTCATTGATTGGAGGACAAACATCTTTTATAGAGGTTTCTGGTCGCCTAGACGACAGTTAGTGTTCAGTGGTCAGTAAGGGCCAGACTGAGGACCAAAAGGTGGAGACTTTCTAGATGTACCTTATGCACTTATGTCCTTCAACTGACTGGTCTCAATCAGATCCAATGGTGTTGTTGCTCGAGGATGAGCAAGGCTTAAGCTTAGGGGAGTTTGATGCACGGGTTTTGAGTCACTTTTACATGCCTGTTTTATACTTGTTTTGTGCATTTATTAGTCAATTAATTGATCTTATTTGCATAAATCATTATTATGGGCTTGTATTCTTTGTTTGCATCAAACTATGCTCATTTTATCATGTTTACATTGTTTTATGCATTCCCTGGCCTTATACTCATTTTTATGAATTTTTTAGGTACTTTGTGTACAACGAAAAGTCAGTGCCACCGACCATCATAGTCGGTGCCACCAACATAGCAACGGTGGCGGGGCAATAAGAGACAAGAAGAGTCGGTGCCAACGAGATTGGTTCAGAGCAGAAGATCAAAGTACGCACCTCAGCTCGGTGCCACCGACCATCATGAGTCAGTGGTACCAACTTCACCACAGCAAGGAGCGCACCCGAGGCTGTCGATGCCACTGACTTTATCAGATATCAACAATCTAATTAGATCACCCAGATTTGACGGTCCACGTTATGTGGTACCGTAACTTGGCCTATGTCCTAAAAAGGGATGGCCAGACCTAAGGGGGTCATCATGTTGCACTGTAAAAAGGCCAGAGAAGAGAGAGAGAGAGAAGCACATAGTCGAAGGACCTCAACCAGGATATCTGAGTGCCTCCGATGGATGATTTTGCTGCTGGAAGACTACAGAAGGTGTGTTTCTCGAGGAGGATCATCCATAACACCTTCTCTCTAGGGGTTACATGAATTTCCTTCATGTTTCCCACGTTTTTCTTCTCTCTCTATGTATTCACAACTGAAAACTATACAGGGCTAAACCCCTCCTTTCCTTAGGACCTGGGTTCATCAACCTTGAAGAGGAACAACAACAACTCCACCTTCACTCGGAGTAGCTTACTTCACCATTGCTTCATGGAGGAATGGGGTAGGGAAGATGAAGAAGATGAGAGCTTTACATACACAAGGGAGTAGCTCTCTTACAACAGGCCTAACTCACTCATATTCACAAAATGAAGTGTAAACTAGAGAGAGAAAGGGGCTCAAGGAGTTGCAACGCACTCAACTATAGCAAGGACTTAGAATAGCATGAATGAGCAAACTTGGAATGAACTCCAAGGGGTCCTATTTATAGCTGGGGGTGTTCCCTTGAGTTGGGGATCACTTAGGGTCAAAATATAGCCATTTTCCACAATGCAACAAATCTATTTTCACCCAAAACAACTCACCAACAGTTATAATTACCTTTTCTATGTTTTCCATACAGTACATTCAGTCGAGTTTCAATAGAGGTAACTCGACCGATCAACTAAAAGATAAAGCCAATTTTCTAACTATCGGTCGAGTTTGTTCTGGTAAACTCGACCGATGAGCTAAAACTAGATTTTCTTATGAGTCGATCGGTCGAGTTTTGTGAGTGTACAACTCGACTGATGGGTCATCTTCAGAAAATCAATCATAGGATCGGTCGAGTTTCCAACTTGACTGATGAACAACCTGTGACAAATTTTCTAAGTTGACTTTTGAGTGATTAAACCTTAGTATTAAGTGTCCCTCATATTTTTCTCATCTTAGTTACAAGTCATATCATCAATACGAGTGATTACAAAATTCTTCTAAGGTTGTTTGGAGTGATTTCCCAAATTGCACACTTGCATTTCATTTGACTTGAACTTTGAACAAGCTAGGGCTTGTGTAAATTAATTCTTTTCATGCACCTAAAGCCTGAAATCAATCTTGACCAAACATATTAGATACATAGGAATGGAATGGTAAAGTCATTATCAAAATATGGACAATGTAGAATTCTCAAGTCAACATAGTTGAAATAAATTCATAAGATGTATTTTCCTTTTTGGTCATCTTAATCACACCATAATTGTCTACTACCCCCTAATCTTATCTATTTCTTTAGTTAGAAAATTGATGCAACATAACATGTACGTATGATCTAGAAAGTAGTGTAATATTCTCAAATTCATACAATGTACGGCGTATCTGATAGTAATCTATATCTATACTATATAAGAAGGTCCTAAGAAGGTTTATGAGCGTCCATTAAGGACATTGTGATTTGTGGAGGCACCTTCTTTGGGGACCTTCAATGGATGATAGCATCCTTACCCATTTGACTTGGTGGCTTGGGACTCTACTCAGCACTACAGGCTTCCTCATGTGCTTTTGGGGCCTCTAGGGCCCAATCTTGGGTGCTTCAAGATCATATTTTGATAGTGGCTTAGATTGTCTTTGTGTCACCATTCCGAACTTTGACCTTAGTAGTTTTCTAACATGGAAACCATCCCCCCTAAAGCCCAGAATGCTTTGGCAAGTACCTTTTTTAGAAAAATTGTTGAGGATATGGAAATGAAGTTTGACATGGTTGTTAGACAGAAACTAGGGTTTGGATGTCTACAAGTTGACCGTGTGTAAGATTTTATTCTTGCTATTCATATGAAGGGATGACCTACACATGTCACCACTAGAGTATCATATTATCCTCAAGGATCGTCTCATGATTTGTTTGTTTCCAGTTGATGAGGTATGTCCAATATCCCATAAAGCATGCTTAGATGCTTTTGGAGAGCACGCGGTCCATTGTAGGGAGCTCCCATATTTTAGACATACTTAGACATGCATGAGTGGATGCTAAGAAAGAATCACTTGTGAACTTTTTGACAGATCCACATCACTGACATTGAGACCAACTGATGTCTTGATTTTTCGATGGATTGGAGGGAAGCATGCATGTATTGACCTTATTGGGTCTCCCAACTGGCGAGATTAAGGGAGGGGCCTTTATTGTGGGATAGGCTGCCCTTAAAGTTACCTCAGCCAAAGTAGTCAAGCATGAGAAAGCATGCATTGACAATCAACATATCTTTATACCTTTTGGATTTGATACTTTTGGTTTCTTAGCACCAGATATTATGGAACTTCTCAAATAGGTTCAAAAAGTGACAAATAGTAACATTATGACCCCCAAATTCATGAATGTAGTATTCTGAAGAATTGTGTTTGCTATCCAAAAAGGGGTGGCGGTGCAACTTGTTGTCCGCCTACCTTCTATCTCATTGTAAAGTATCTCCATCCTGATGTGAATTAATTTAAAGATAATTATAAAGAATATTGTAGTCTAAATTATATAAGATAGAGTGTGGGAAGTATTATAAGATAAAATGTGGGAAGTATTGAATATAACTATTTAATGCTTTTAGTTGTAGTGTACTCATTTATTCTAATAAGGCAGACTATGTGAGAATGTAGAAAGGTTTGGATGAAACATTTAGTTTTTTAGTAATAAAATGATCTTTGCCTATTCTCATTAAGATAAATGAAAGGTTGTGGGAAGGAGGGATGTAATTCTTGTCTTAAATTTTTCAATACATATTGGCCCTTGTCCTATTATACATGAAAGGTGGTGGAAGGATTGCATACACATTTTGTATTTAGTTATTTGAACTACTAATCGGGTCTTGGTATTCTAATAAGATTGTATGTGTCATCCGGAGATGACTCTTATCAGTTTTGGCATCAATGCTAGTCATCTTTTTACAGTTGTTAGGGGTGGAAGTGTGGTGTAATCAAGGGTGGAAAAGGTGGACAGTGTGGTGGCTTGACACGCTAAAATTGTGCGTATGAACGCAAGTGCACGCGTCGAGTAATATAGGCCTATATGAGGCTCGAGTCAAACTCAGGGAGATGTGGTCTTAGTGATTACTACTAACTATGGTGCAATCAGCTAAGCTGATTGAATAGTTGGATTTGAGTTTAAACAAAAATAAAAGGAAAGTAAAAGAAAATTAAAAGTGGTTGATTCGAATGAGATAGATTCCTTAGGATTACTGATTTCACCATGTGGTCTCGTTATATCTTATTTCTATCAAATTAATATAAATTTTACTCCTACCCTGGATAGAAATCCTATAGTTAGAAATGCCCGCTTCCACAGTGCAATTCACTATCTATATCTAAGCCAATTCCACATCTATAGTAATTTATATCTTAGTCTAGGTGCATTATCGAATACTCTAGGTTTCTTTCCACTAACTGTATGTTACCTTTCCCAAGGAACGCGTAGGAAAGTGTATAAATTATGGTGTTCTAACCTTTAATCCTCCTTCTGGAGCAATTATCAGTCTATAATCCTACCAATGGTGATCAAGCATAGATAGGTCATTCAATTCTACTCCAAGTGAAGGAGAGGGTAAAGGTTGAAGATCCAAGAAGAGTGGAAAAGTCCTTGAAGGCGGAAGACTTGTGCTAGAGTGGGTATGACCTTGGAAGAATGATGAAGACTCTTACAAAGTGGGTAAGTCCTTGGTAAGGTGGAATACTCTTTGTTCTTGGATGAGTAATTCCTTTGGTGGTCTTGTGTTGTAACTCTTATTGGTGATAATATAGATAAAAGCACTTGCAAAGTCCTATAGGTTGACCTCTCTAGGTAGTGGACTGACTCTCTCCTAGTTTGGAGAGTGGAACCACTCTACATGACCTTGTCAAGTGCTTGCTATCAGTTCCTCTCATCCTTGCTATGCTTGTTATTTAGGACTTCAAATTACACTTGAGCTATTGGTTTCAATTTGATATAATTTGAAGGTCTAATCTATCTTGTGAGAATTTTTGTAGCTCTATTCACTGACCCCCCCTCTAGAGCCCTAGATTCAACAAGTGGTATCAGAGCAAAGGATATCCTTCAACAATATCCTACGAGACGAGAAGACGGGCGACAACCTACTTGGTTCTCTCAACCTAGAGGGAGGATTCTCCATGCGTCTTCCGATCTTTGATGGCACCAACTTCCTCTATTGGAAGAGGCATATGCAGTTCTACATTCAAGGCATGAAATTTGACATGTGGAAGGTGATGGTCACACCTTACAAGGAGCCAACCGGAGCTGTTGTAACATTGAGTGAAGCTGCAGTCAAAGAAGCCCAACTCAATGCCAAAGCCATAAGCATCCTCTATGCAGCCCTGACCCTAACGGAGTTAAACTGGATCTCATCTTGGGACATCGCCTATGAGATTTGGGACAAATTGTGCATCACCTATGAAGGTACAAAGCAAATCAAGGAGGCAAAGATCTACATGTTGAACATCCTTCTAGAGAACTTCAAGATGGGCAAGAAAGAAGGGATTGTAGAGATGTACTCAAGACTCAATGTCATCATCAATGAGCTGGCTGCATTGGGTAACACTTTGGATAGAGGTGTAATAAACTCCAAGATCTTGAGGACTCTACCAAAGAGATGGGAGTCAACGGTCACCTCCATTGAATAAGTGAGGAGCCTTGGTGACATCCCAATCAAAGAGCTCATTGGCAACCTCCAAGCTCATGAGCCAAGGCTTGACAAGCAAGAAGAAGAAGCCAAGCTAGAAGGGAAGGAAGCAAAGAAGATCAAAGATAGTGCTTTCAAAGCACAAGTGGAGGTGGTCATCCTTCAACAACAAGTTGCTTTCTGGACTTCTCCTTACTCCTATAGTGATTATGATGGCCCAAGTGAGCATGAAGCCAATTACATCAAGGGAAAACACTTCAAGGGAAAGCTAGCCTTCTCCTCCTCTACTACTAGATGCTATAAGTGTGGACAAAAGGGACACTACAAGAGTGAATGTCCCAAGTCCAAAAAGTCACACCACAAGGGCAGCTCAAAGAAGTAAGAGGAGTACAAGAAGGAGAGCAAATACAAGAGGAAGGACAAGAAGGAGAAGAGACACAAGAATGCAGCTTGGGAAGCTTCATCTTCAAGCAGCTCAAGCTCCGAAGAAGATGGAGAGTGCCACCTTACACTCATGGCCTCTACTAGTGAAGATACTGGTGAGGTAAGTTTGCATGATTTATCTAAAGAAGTTGTTGTTGACATGCTTATCTCTACCCGTTCATCTTTTTCTAAATGTAAATCTAAAAGAAAATGGTTAGGAAAAATCATTGATGGTCTATATGCTAAACTTGAAATTTTTTAATTGAATGAGAAAACTAATCTTGAGAGTATTGATAATTTACAAGGGAAATACCTTGATCTTGAGCTCCAATACAATGGGGTTGAAGCTGAGAATGGTATCTAGCTTAAGAATATTGAAAATCTTAAGGAAGAGAACCAAAATTGCCTTACAGAGTTTGAAATAGTTAACACTGAAAATGCTGAATTTAAGCTCCATATTGATGTTGATAGAGAAGAAAGAGATGTTTATCTTAAAGAAATCCAAATGATTAAATCTGAAAATGCTAGATTACTTGGTCAAATAAATGATCTATCTTCTAGACCTTTATTGCCTAGTGCTAATGTTTCTTCTATCTCTCTTGAAAAGGATTCATATTTAACTAAAGCCTTATGTCTTGAGGTCGATCTTATTCATGCTAGGGATGACATAGCTAGCTTATCTTCTACCATTATTTCTTTAAATGATGATAACCATAGATTGAGAGCATCCCTACAGACATTCCTTAAAGGGAAGAACTCTCTAAATGAAATCCTTACCATTCTACCAAACAAAGTGGTACTTGTGGTTTGGGATTTGTAGGGGGAGCATCAAAGGGAAAGAGTAAATCCAAAGGTAAGAAAAAGAGCTAGGAGACCTCTTTCTTTATAGGAGAGTCTTTCGGTACTAAGAATCCTATGGTTTGTTCTTATTGCAAATGTGATGACCATTACTCTACTTATTGTCCTTACAAGCCTAAGGGGACCAGCCCAAATATGAAATGGGTTCCCAAGCTAACTCTGAATACCAAAGTTTGAGTTGGGAACTGACATTCTCCTTTTTAGCAGGAAAAAGGAAGATAGATTGTTGATGGTGGCTGCACTAAGCATATGATTGGTGATATAAGACATTTCAACAACTTTGCCAAAAAGAAAGGAGGATCGGTCACCTTTGGGGACAACAAGAAAGGTAAAGTCAAAGTTGAGGGTGATGTAGGTGAATCCTTGTGTAGAATGTTCTCTTTGTGGATGGCCCACATCACAATTTAATTAGTGATAGTCAACTATGTGACAATGGTTACCTTGTGTTATTTACTTCCTTTGAATTCTTGATTCTAGATTCTCTCACCTACCAAGTTATATATAAGGGAACTAGAAGTGGTAATCTTTATGTTATTATTCTTGACTGTATTAAGCTTGTTGTTGGTAGATGCCTAGTAGTCAACTCGAATGATATTTCTCTTTGGCATTGTCAGCTTGGTCATGTATGCATCAGCTGAAGAAGTTGAGCAAAAAGGATTTGGTCAAGGGACTTCCCAAATTGGATTTTGAAAAGGATGAGGAATGTCAACCTTATACTCAAGGAAAGAAAACCAAGTCCTCCTTGAAATCCAAAGGAGTCCTTAGTACCAAGAGAGCTCTTGAGATTCTTCACATTGATCTATTTGGACCAATGGAACTCAATTGCTTCGATTCCAAGTATTACCTCGTTATTGTCGATGATTTCTCTAGATATACTTGGACCTTCTTTCTCGTTTCTAAAAGTGATACGCTTGATTTTTCTCAAGCTTTTATAAATGAGTTGAGAATGAAGCTTCTTGCCACAATATTTCCATCTGTAGTGACCATGGGAGAGAATTTGAAAATGAGCTTTTTGAGCATTTTTGTCAAGAATCTGGTTATGCACACAACTTCTCTTCACCTCCAACACCTCAACAAAATGGGGTTGTAGAGAGGTATAATAGGTCTTTATAGGAGATGGCTAGGACCATGCTTCCAGAGTATGATACTCCTAAGAAGTTTTGGGTTGAAGTTGTCGGTACCTCATGTTTTATACAAAATTGGGTTTTTACCCATCCTTCTTTGAAGAAAACCCCCTATGAGCTATGACATAGTAGGAAGCCTTCTATAGAGTATTTCCATGTTTTTGGATGTCCTTGTTTTGTCTTGAATACGAAAGATTCTCTCGACAAGTTTGATCTAAAAGCTTACAAGGCTTTCTTTCTTGGCTATAACACTACTAGCAAGGCTAATAGAGTTTTTAATGTTGATCTTGCTAATGTAGAAGAATCCATAAATGTAAAGTTTATTGAGACTAACCCCTCTATTCCCAAAGATATTATTCCAATTGATGATGTTGCAGGTGAAGTAATTCCTATACTAAAAGAGCTCAACATCACCTAAAAGGGAAAAGAGGTGGCTACTCAAGAAGAAGAAGAGAAAGATGATGAGAAGAAGGATCCAACCCCCCAGTTTGCCAAGAATCATCCAAAGGAGCTGATTTTAGGTGATCCATTTGAAAGAGTGAAGATGTCAGCTGCATTCAACAAAGAACAAGCCAACAATGCATTCATCTCACAACTCGAGCCTAAAAATGTAAAGGAAGCTCTTGGGGATGATGAGTAGATCCTAGCTATGCAAGAAGAGTTGGAGCAATTTGAAAAGAATAAAGTTTGGACCCTAGTGCCAAGACCAAGTGATATAAAGATCATCGACACCAAATGGGTCTACCACAACAAGCTTGATGAAAGCGGCAAAGTTGTAAGGAACAAAGCAAGGTTAGTGGCTCAGATTTTGATGAAACTTATGCATCTGTAGCTAGACTTGAGTCCATTCATATGTTGCTTTCCTTTGTTAGTTATAAAAACTTTCTTCTATATCAAATAGATGTTAAAAGTACATTTTTGAATGGTACAATTGAAGAGAAAGTGTATGTTGCATAACCTCCAGGCTTTGAACATGATAGCCTACCTAACCATGTTTATTTGTTGCAAGAAGCTCTCTATGGCTCAAACAAGCACCTAGACCTTGGTATGAGAAATTAAATAATTTTTTGTTAGATCATGGGTATATCATGGGCAAAGTGGATTCTACCTTGTTTCTAAAGCACACTTCTAACAATTTTCTTATCATACAAATATATGTTGATGATATCATTTTTGGTGGAACTAACCTTGATCTTTGCAAAGAATTTAGTGATCTTATGCATAGTGAATTTGAGATGAGTATGATGGGTGAACTCATGTTCTTCCTCGGCTTTCAACTTAAGAAAATAAAAGATGGGAACTTCATTAACCAAGGCAAGTACACAAGTGAACTACTCAAGTTCTTTGGGATGGAGAACACCAAGTCGATGGACACACCTATGTCAAACACCGCCAAACTTGACAAAGATGAAGAAGGTGAGAAGGTAGATGAGAAGCTCTATAGATATTTGATTGGAAGTTTACTTTACTTAACTACCTCTAGACCTGATATAATGTTTAGTGTTGGATTATGTGCTCGCTTTCAATCAAATCGTAAGAAATCACATCTTATAGTTGTTAATAGGATTTTAAGGTACTTAGCCAAAACCCAAAATTTTGGACTATGGTATCCTAAGTCAAGGGACTTCACTCTTATTGCTTATAGTGATGCGGATTATGCATGATGCTTGATTGATAGAAAGTGCACAAGTGGCACTTGTTTCCTCCTAGGACCATGCTTGGTGTCTTGGTTCTCCAAGAAATAGAGCACAGTGGCATTATCAACTACCGAGACTAAATACATTGCAGCTGGGAGTTGTTGTGCCCATGTCCTATGGATGAAACAAATGCTATAAGACTTTAACATTCATTTTGATGCTTCTCCTATCTATTGTGATAATACTAGTGCAATTAACTTGTCATACAATCCTATCTTGCATAGTAGAGCTAAACATATAGAGGTTCGCCGTCACTTTCTCCTTGATCACATTACCAAGAAGGATATCTATATCACACATGTGGACATGGAAAATCAGTTGACAGACATTTTTACTAAACCTCTAGATAGAGAGTAATTTAACTTTATTAGATCAAAATTGCTTATAACTACTTTAAATGAATATGATATGCCTTCTAGCTAGCTGTCATCTATCCTATATGTCTTGTCTCTATTTTTATCATCTTTGCTTGCTAATACGCTAAAAATTCATTTTTCATGTTCATTTTGCCTTGTTTTTCTCTTGTTTTTGGGTATTTTTTGCAAACGCACGTTTTACTGCAAAATAGTATCCAATGATGAGTGATATGTGCCTAAGTATGTTCAAAATACATAATGGACTTGAAAAATAAATTTAATTAGCACTCTAATGGCTAGAAACTAAGTTTGTTATGTTTAGGTCAGGTTGTCCATCGGTCGAGTTGCCAACTCAACCAATCAGAGGCCGAGAGCTTTTTAGAAAAGCCTATCGGTCGAGTTTTCAAGTTCACATAACTCGACCGATGACTGGGCTGGAGTAATCTTAAGTTGGGTTTGACTGACTATTCTCCCTCTCAACTAGAGAAAAGTTGATCGATTCCACCTCCATATGCCCTAATCTCTCTACACTTGCCCTAACCTTCCTCAGCCTAGCCCTAATTCGACCTAGCTAGACCACCCTTGACCTTCCCCCTTTGCTAAACTAGGTCTGTGGACACTTTTGGTGGTGAGTTCTTAACTCTTTCTCTCTCCTTCCTCTCTTTTTTGTCTCCATGTCATCTAATAAAAGAAAGAGAGCCGCCCCAGCTAATGCACCATCTTCTTCATCCTCCTCCCGCTTGATTATGTTTGATGACACCTTCTTTGTCTTAAATGAGGCTCTAAATAGGTATAAGGAGCTCCTTCCTTGGAATAATTTCCCTTTTTGTGCCCTTTTTGAGCCTAGACCTAGAAGACAAGAGGTCATAGATCAATTAGTAGAGTTGCTCAACATTCACCATCCCTCAGCCTTGGGTGTTGAACGTGCATGCTACAACAATTGCATCACTAGCAAGAAAGCGGTTCACGAATTCTATGCTAACTTGCGTTGGAATTATGACACCCTCGTCTTATACTAGTAGTGCTTATATATGTACTTTATTTGTAGTTATTATATAATACACCTTCAAATATATATGAATTTTATACAAAAGTCAATCTGCGGTCCGGACCAGACCAGACCGGACCGAAGACCGAACTTATCAAAATTCCCAGACCGCGGATCGGACCGAACTCAAAATGGACCGGACCGGACTCAAAATGGACCGGACCGGACCAGACCGAATTGAGCAGTCCGGTCCAGTTTTGCAGTTTGGACCATTATTTGCTCACCCCTAAGAGATTGCTATGACATGTACTTGAATTAACTATTAGTCATAGAGATAGGAAATTCTAATCTTAGTATTTTACTACATAAGTATTTTTTTAATTTTTTACTTAATGAGATAAATTATATGATAAGTAATTGTTTTTTATTATTATCTATATGGTTTCAATTCGAAGCCCCCAATCTCTTTAATTATATGAACTTAAAATCAATAGTGTCTACAAAATAAATTTATTAATTTTTATGATGTATAGAATGTTTTGAGTGTACCAAATAAAATCTAGATGAAAGAAATCCTAAATGATTTGGGAAAGGATAAATAATTCGTATTTTATGCCTATTATTAGATATTATGAGTTAATGTTTAAAATGCACATGATTAGAGGATGAAGTTTTTGTTGGGTTGTAATTGTTTGATTGTACATAATTATGCTTAAAGTGATCATATCCATGCTGGCTTGATTAGTCGACTATCTTATAGCAATGTAGACCAACTAGCCATGCTAGTGGTGTCATTGTGAGCCATTTAGGAGGGTTGGCAATGGTTTTCCAGTTTGTTGGACCAAATTGTTGATTATTACATCTATAATATAGGCTGATCAAGAAAGTATATCTCTAAATTGTTCATAGCATCTATTTGTAATTGTTCTCACAACTACAAACAATTCTAATTTTCCTTAGACTAAAGAAAATATATACATAAGTTATATGAATCTTAATATTATTTACTTTTGCGTGTTGTACAAGGAAACCACTTTTCACCTGAATTTGATTACAATGTGGGGTTCATTTATATAATCTTCAAAAGTTATCTTGTATCCACTACTATAGAAACGGCCTTTGGCGTCGGTCGTTTAACCCCATTTGGCGTCGGTTTCCGACCGACGCCTATGTGGGCGCCGCTAAAGGTCGAACACTTCGGCGTCGGTTTTTAACCGACGCCTATTTAATCTATAGGCGTCGGTCGTTTAGTAGATAACCGATGCCAAAAGGGTTCGCGCCACAGAAAACAGCGTCATCTAGGGCACTTTCTGCGTCGGTTATTTACTAAACAACCGACGCCTATATGGAATATAGCGTCAGTCTTTTAGTAGATAACCGACGCATAAAGTGCCCTAGATGACGCCATTTTCTGTGGCGCGAACACTTTTGGCGTCGGTTATATACCAAAAGACCGACGCCTATAGATTAAATAGGCGTCGGTTTGATACGAATATCCGACGCCATTTCCAGGACTGCTTTGGCCACATCAGGCGTCCGTTTTTTGAAAAAAACCAACGCTGTAGGTCTTTGCTGACAGTTTTCTATAAATAACCGACGCCTATTTCTATTTTTTTTTTTCATATCAGTTTGCAGGCCTGCTGTGGCTGGTCAGCAGGATGAGAACCTGCAGTTCAGTTTTCTGAACTGCAGGTTTACGACATCCATTGATATCAGCCTACAAACAGGTCGCAAACCTGCAAAAGTCACAAGGAAAATTTCACACAAGTACATACATTCAGACATCAATTCAATTCTCACATTCACACATATAGAAACATTCAAATACATGTATTAACATTCAGAAATATTCATTTACAAAGTATCATTCATTATCGCTATCAACATCCCAATTATATCTTACAGTTGCCACTGCTTGTATGGCTTTTGCCCATTCTTCTCTTACTTCATTTAATGCTTCCATCGTATATGGAGCATGTATATTTTTTAAGCGTTTACCTATAGTGTGGTCAGTTTTAAACACCTGCAAAGAGAATGATGTATATATATAAGTAATAATATAAAAATAAGATTGATATATTTCATACTAACTAATGAGACTATATATAATACCTCATGTATGCTATCGATGTCCAATGCGGCATGTATGATAATCATCTGTATAAATCGCATCACATAGTATGCGCATGCCCAGCCATTGTCTTGTGTAGCACACTATAAATTGAAACATACAAAATAATACAACTAAGCACAATTCATATCAATAATATATATATTCGAGTCAGGAACTTACTTGTACGTTCTGCCAATTTATTGGCTGGTTCTTTTTCCTTGGGACCGTTCCTCCAGCCTTTTTGAATGCATCTAAACCCCTACATGTTAATATAACACAATAAATTGCATAAGTAAATAGTAATGTAATAAAAGATGTTAACGGATATAAAAATGAAATATTTCTCACCAGAATAATGGCATTCTCATTACGTGTCCAATTTTAGTGTTCAATGTACTCCCCGCAGGATCTAGATAATAAATAGTGAATGTCCCGGGGACAATAACTAGTAACTCCCAATGTCTACCGCTAGAGGTAAGAAGTTAACAATTAATAACTCAAAATGCAAAATAAAAATGGAATTTTCTTAAGTCCAAATTATAAATAAAGTAAACTTACTTGACATTGAATGGAGCTATTATTATCGTCTTCTTTTGCTGACCAAAAATTGTAAAAGCATCTATACAGTATTGTTGAACATTATCAGGATCTTTAGCTACCAAACTAATCAATGATGGAATCAAAAATCCCACATGATCAAATGCAAATTGTTTGCAATGATCTTCGACTAAGTAGCTGCAAAACATATAGGCGTATGCATTAATATATAAGAAACCAGATCACCGGATCTTACACAAGGTATATGGATGTATAAACAAGATCTCACCTTATCCATGTCTTTATCATTGATGTATTCAGCCAATCATACATAAACAGTTAAATAATATCTTGTATAAATAAAGAGCTATCGTATGATTGACCTGCATAATCTGCATCTAAAGAAACTATTATAGGGCAATGTATATTATGTGTCCGTAGCCAACATGCCATTCCCCTACAAGCAGGACCTAACGGGTATGTTAGGTCAGTTGGAACCCAAGTTGGTAATGCGGGAAGTGGAGGTGGAGGCCTAGGTGCTCCTGGTGTCTTCTTTTTAACCTGTATATATAATTTCAGATCAGTTGACATCATATATACACATTAACAGTCTAAATCAATGTAAATTTATCTTACAATTTCAGTCGTGTAGACGACATCTGCTTTGGGCCACAATATGACCCCGCCTTCTGCCTCACCAAGTGTATCAATATCTGGGTGGGCATATGGCAACGCAACTTCCCTCCAATCGGGTAATACATGTATCGGGCTCACACGAATGTAGCCCTGCGGCATTGGAGTCCCATGAAACGTTGCCCCGGGAAGGGACTGGTAAGCCTGCACCTCTGCAACAACATAGTCTTGCATTCTTAAGCGGCATGGCTTCAATGCCTACAAATTTACGTAAAGAATGTTATACATATATACATATAATCTTGAAAACATATCATCTTGAAAAGACTAGCTACAATGTCATAAACAATACTTACAGCAGATGTGCTAGGCGATGGGTCTCCAGGATTACTCACAGTCTGTGCATCAGGAGAAGAGTGGGTCGCCATAGGCTGATTGGAAGCCTGAGATGCCTGCCACCGCAGCAATTCTTCCTTGACCTTCTCAGCAACTACATCGTTGACCTTCTTAGCAACTAAATCCTCAACTCTCTTATTCTCCTATACATGGATAAAAGAAACATTAGCTTCTTATTAATGAATTTCCTTTTGCAGTAACATTCTAAAAAAAGAATAGGTTACCTCTTCTTGAGAAAGTCCCGCTCTGGGTTTGCGCTGGGATGGCCCAGAGAATGCTTTGATGCCAACACCAGCGCCGGCACCTCTAACACGTCCAGGATGCTCTGGGTTACCCAGAGCAACTGTCAATTCATCCCTTGTGCCCTGAGGGATGAACGTGCCTTGTTTCCTCTGCTCGTGCAGCTCCCGCTAATCACCATAAACAGAAATTGGTAAGTTAACACCACAAATAATCAATATTCAAATGATTTCTCTAAGAGTTGTATTTTACCATTTTTGCAGTCGCCTCAGCAGTTACAGGCTTCTTTATTTCACCCTTCTTGTTTTGCCTGCCAGCTATCCAGATATCATGGCGAGGCATGGGTGTGGCAGACTTGTTATAACCTCATTTTTCAATACATGTAATATCTCTTTTAAATGAATATATATAAGACCAATGTGTGACTTCATGGATGTTTTTGCATGAATTTTGTTTCTAATGGCCTTGCATGCTTCCTTGATGGGCCTTATTGGCCATTTAGCCCATTTGAAAGAAAAATAAAAAAGAAATGGAAAAGAGAACTCCATTTAATAAAAGAATACAAGGGAATAATGGAGTAATATAAAATAATGGTAGAAAGTGATGAAAAGGCTAGAAAATAATTTCCCATAATAAGTTTTCGTATTATAAAAGATCCTTGGGGATCAAGGAACCCAAAATAATTGAATAATGGCTAAGGAAATAAAGGATATATGGAAATTACCATTAAATAAGAGATAACTTGAAACTGAAGTAAGGGACTCGTTTCCTTGGGATAATGGTTTCAAATTTTGTACAATGAAAGATAAACGTATAAAATACTTTCCTTTAAAATTTGAGGCCAAAAGGGCTTATGGATTAGGAGTTATTAAATTTTCAAATTATCTACAAAAATAGATTGTTCCTTGGAAATTTAAGGAATTCTTTCCTTTTGGTTTTGAACGCGGATAATATGGAACGTTGGATCTAAATCCAACGGATCGGGCTGATCGCCCAGAATCCCGATAGAACTCGGACACAGCACGTTTACAGGGGATTTTCCCCTTGACTTTCCAATTGTTACAGCGCATCTGCGCTCATGTTTTTAATCCCAATAGGTTCGGGAGACTCAGACGAAGAGAGTAGACCCTGGTTTTGCCATCTTTGGCGGCGTATATCCAAAACGCCCAAACGAGCAAGAACCAGGGATGGCGGCGAGGTCGGAAACCCTAGAGAGACCCCCATGCCCTATAAATAGGGGTCCCATGAGTCAGGAGAATCCTCGCGATCTCAAACGGCGGCTGCTAGACCTTCAACTCTCTCTCTCTCTCTCTCTATTGCTTTCTCTCCGGCGAGCCTCAGCCGCGGCACCGCCGCGTGGTTTGTTTAGAAAGAACCGAAGGAGACGACGAGCAGGGATCGTTGGATCCCGGAGCATCGTGCGCCATCTGCGATCCAACGCCGCTTAAGGCAGCGCGCTGATCCAACCCGGTTAGTGGAACGCGTCGATCGGGATCCTTGGATCGAGATCCATCGTGCACCCACGCGTCATCGACGGACGAGAGGAGAAGCGCGCCACTGAGTGGAGGAATCTGACGCGGAGCGTCAGATCTAGAAAGGGAGCAGCGGCGCACTGATCTAACGGCCGAGTCTTTTTGGTAAAAACCTATCTCTGACCAAAATTATAGATAAATGAGTTTTCTTGCAAAAATCATAGTAATTGCTAGGATTATCGTATAAAGGAAATTTATATATGAAAGTGGGGTAGAAAAATTCAAGGAATCTGTTAAAAATATTTTTAACACCTGATTCCAGTTCAGTTTGCAAAAGTAATTTAATGATTAGGAAAATGCATACTAAATTAATTAAAAACCCTAATTACATGGAAAGGGTGTTTCTTGTAACCTAATGGGTTAAATAAAGGGATATTAACCTGTTTAGGTATAATATGAAGTTTTAATTCGTTTTTGAATACCAATGTACCTAAATTAGGGTTTATGTTTAAAAAGGAAAGATAATGTATATGGAGACCCTAATTTAGGATTAAAGGAAAAAGGGAATTTTGTTATTCCAGTAATTTGTTATATTATGATCCTAAAATTGTTAGGAATATTAAAAGGAAGTGCTTTAGGGGTTTTAAAGGAAGTTGATGAATTAGGGTTCATAGAAATTGAAATTGAAAGCAAAACCCTAACTTTCAAGAAAACCCTAAAAAAGGATAGAAACCCTAAGGAATATAATGATGTTGGATAAAATTTAATAAAAGTAAATTGTACTTTTATTTTCAGGGTTTCTTTGCCTTTGCTTGCTTAAGTTGGCTTTTCTCTTTCATTCTATATCTGATACTGCACTAAAAGGTATGTGGTTACGCTTATGGCTATACCGCTTAGTTTTCCGAGGTTTTACCGATGTTTCCTCGAATGTGTGAAATAACTATTGGATGATTTAAATCCTGCCTTTATAAAGTGACTATGGCTATCATAATGATTATAGATGTATGACTAGCTAGATCCGAGTCCACCCCTGTGGCTATGTCAAGGCTAAGGATATCCTAGAGCAAGGTCTAGGGTATCATAAGTCAGAAATTGGGCTACACATGTGTAGTGCCATGAGACTCTTAGCATACCATGAGTTAAGGAGTGGGCTACCCACGGGTAGTGCCATGTGACTCAGCCCTAGAAATTGATTCACCTATTGGGTGGAGTCATGAGGGGTAAAATGGGAATCCACCTAAGGGAGGTAGTATCCAGGTCCACTGCAGGGACAGCGCAGGGGATAGGGTACACGTGGATCGCGTAGTCATACTTAAAACGTAATATTGTTTGTTAATTGGTAATTGAATGCAATAATTGTTACGGATAATTGCACGATTAGTGAATCCCCCACATACCAGCTTTGGCTGACCGACGTTTTGTTTGTCGGCGTTTTAGGTACAAAACAGAAAAGGACAAACAGTAATCTGTCATATTGTGAAATACACTAATTAAAGTCAAAGGAGGATTAGTTAGTGAGCCAGAATTTTGGATAGAAGTATTAGAGTTCCAAATTTTCAAAGGTATGCAAAAGTTTTATTTATTACAGCCTTTCAGTTTAGTATAGTAGAATTTATTAATTGTTATCAATTAATTGCTGAACCTTGGTCCGGAATTTATGTGTGCGGCTTCGACCTCTCGGTCTCCCTTAAGTGGGGGTTATCGGGAGGTGGGGTCGTAACAAGACTCCTGAGTAGGAGCAGACTCCTGAGTAGCAGCAGACTGCTGAGTAGCCGCAGACTCCGCCTGTAGTCTTTGGCGAACGCTTGCATAGCCATTTGGACCCATAGTGTGGTCATGCACATTCAGTGCACGCCTTGCTTTTTGTGCGTCACTGAGGGCCTAGTTAGTATGCACATTAATGATTTGGTTAGTAGCACTAAATGTTAATCTTGAATAGGTGAATACAATGTATATTAATTAAATTGGGAGTGACGCCTAATACCTTGAATTCTTCAGATTTTCTTGAAGCAACAAAATTGTCCCAATCTTCTTTGTCCAAGAAGTTCCATTGTTCAAGGGCTGACTTCTTCTTCTTATCACCCTCTTTTATGCATTCTCTGTTCAGATTTGTCCTATAATTCCTAAGCATCTTTCAAGCGCGTTGCATCACACTTTTACGATGCAACTTCTCATCCAATGCAAACAGATCCTGTAAAATAGAAATGTTATTAACTAGTATCCAAAATAGAATTGCAAATAATAGAATTTGTAATCTACAAAATAGAATTGCAAATAATAATAACTCACGCATAAATCCTTCCATATCAAGTCTTTTTTCCCTTGAGGAACTTTATGCCAATTATCATACTTCACACCACAATGGCTCCGAGTGGTACACCCAAGATAGTTTACAAAATTATTGCGGTTCACTCCAATTGGATTTCCTCCATTATCAAACTCCACCACCAATTTGGATCCACTACCACTTAGCGCTAATAACTTCTTCAACAGAGTGATGCCCTTTTTCTTGTTAAGTGTTTGGTGCTGCGCATCAAGTTGCTCCAGTGCTTCAGTGGGTACATGTACATCATCAACCTAAAATTTGACAAAAATAAACACACTAAATTAGCCCAATATAGAAATATAGGATATATGACATAACTAGAAGATAATGAATTTTATAGAAATACAGGATATGTTTTTAGAACTTACATTCACCATGCTCGTCATGGACAGCATGCTCATCATGGACTTCATGCTCATCATGGACATCATGCTCATCATGGTCAGCCATCTGAAAATGTCATTAAAAAGGCAAACATTTAGCATTTGTATTAACTAGAAAAAGGCAAACATTTAGCATTTGTATTAACTAGAAAAAGGCAAACATTTAGCATTTGTATAAACATACATGTCTCTAAAATTGTGATCTTTTATCAATTAACAATCCTTCATTGTGATCTCCGCGCACATATAAGTCATCATTAGCTTCAATATTTTGTGGAGTTGGCAACCCAACTGAGAATGGACTGGAGTCATCATACTTATCATAGTACTCTTCTTCATCTATAGGATCTTCAATGAATTGTCTTTTACCATGAAGAACAACCGACCATTTATCATTCGTAGGATCATCGATATAGAATATTTGTTTCGCCTGTGATGCCAATATGAATGGTTCACCCTTCTCGCCAATCTTTTCAAAGTTCACCAAAGTGAAACCCAATTCATCCACTATAACTCCTTTGGTGTTATCAACCCAATTACATTTAAAGAGCGGAATTTTGAAATCTATGTAGTCAAACTCCCAAATGTCCTCAATGACACCGTAATATGACATTTTAGCTTCACGTGGACTCTTATCCTTTGCACTTGCAAAGTACATAGTCGACGCTTGAAGAGTGACCCCACTATTTTGGACGACACTCTTATCATCTTGGCGCTTTGTGTAATATGTGAATCCATTAATGTCAAACCCTTCATAAGACATAACATTCGGTTTTGGTTTAAAGGCGAGGCATTTGATAGTTTCTGTAATATCATTTGGTGTTTGAGATAGTTGATGTAAGACTTTATCTTCAAACCACTTAGTAAAAGTCTTATTATTCTCTCTAGCAAGCCACATTGAACTTGCTCGAGGATGTTGTCTCTTTATGAAATTGGTATGTTCCTCGATATAAATACTCACTTCGTCCATATTGTGTAAAATATACAAGTGAGCTTGTTCCAACTGCTCACGGCTGATTACTTTCACCCGTGATCCCAAAATTCCTTTGCCCTCCTCAATATTCTTGTCATTATCAGGAGTGTCATTACCACTGAGAAAGTCATTGCAAAAATCCATAACCTCTCTCGCCACATAACCTTCAATAATACTCCCTTCAGGCCGATAACGGTTTCGAACATCACCTTTAAAAACGCTCATGTATCGTTCAAAGGGATACATCCAATGCAAGAAAACTGGTCCCAACATTTTCACTTCCCTAGTCAAGTGGACAACAAGATGTACCATGATATCAAAGAATGAAGGAGGGAAATACATCTCAAGCTGACATAGGGTAACAACCACTTCTCTTTGCAAATTATCAAGAGTATCAGGGTCAATAACTTTACTGCATAGACTGTTGAAAAAGAAACAAAGTCTGGTAATTGCAAACCTTACATGCTTCGGCAATATAGATCGAATTGCCACGGGTAATATTTGTTGCATTAGAGTGTGACAATCATGAGATTTAAGACCTATCAACTTTAGATCTTTCATTGATACCAATCTATGGATGTTGGATGAGTAACCATGTGGCACCTTAACATTTACCAAGCATTCACAAAAAGTTTTCTTCTCCTTTCTAGACAACGTGTAACAAGCGGGAGGTAAGTATGTTCTTTTACTACCCATTTCACGTAATTCTGTTAGTTCTGACCTTATTCCCATTTCACGTAGGTCCAGTCTGGATTTTATCCCATCTTTAGTCTTACCTGGTATATTTAACAGAGTACCAATGATGCTATCACAGACATTTTTCTCAACGTGCATTACATCGATACAATGCCTGACTGTCAAAGAACTCCAATAAGGAAGATTCCAAAATATTGACTTCTTCTTGAATGAAGAATTGTCACTCCGTGTGGCCATACTACATTGTGATTTCTTACCAAATTCATTGACAATGTCTTTTACTCTTTCATAAACAACATCCCCTGGTATAGGTTTAGGTGCACTCCGTTCATCATTCCATCCATTGAATGCTTTGCGCTTCCTACGATACAGATGGAATTTTGAAAGAAACCTTCGATGACCAATATATAAAGTCTTGCCGCCATGTTTTAGTCTTATTGAATCAGTGTTTTCTTCACATATAGGACACGCTTTAGCTCCTTTGACACTATATCCAGACAAATTCCCATATGCTGGAAAGTCATTAATAGTGAAAAACAACATAGCGTGCAAACGAAATGTCTCTCTTGCTGAAGCATCATAGGTCATCACACCTTCAGCCCAAAGTTTCTTTAAGTCATCAATCAAAGGTTCAAGATAAACATCGATATCATTTCCGGGTTGTTTAGGGCCTGATATCAACAATGACAACATAACGTACTTATTTTTCATACACATCCAGGGAGGAAGATTGTATATAACAAGCATGACTAGCCAAGTGCTATGTTGGCTGCTCAATGTCCCGTACGGATTCATCCCATCTGTACAAAGCCCAAGTCTTAGATTCCTATCTTCTTCACCAAATTTGGGGTACAATAGATCAATCTTCTTCCACTGTGGGGAATCAGACGCATGTCGCAGGATCCCATCATTATTTTTCTTAACATATGCATGCCACCTCAAATTCTTCACATCTTTCGGATTTGCAAACAAGCGTTGAAACTGTGATATTATAGGTAGATACCACAACACCTTGGCAGGAGAACCAGTTTTGGACTCCCCCGAAGTCGTCAATTTATACCGTGACGCACCACATTTTGGACAATCTTTCAAATCTACATAGTCCTTTTGAAATTATACACAATCATTCGGGCATGCGTGTATCTTCTTGGCCTCCATTCCCATTGGGCACAACATTTTCTTTACCTGGTATGTTGAGATTGGCAGCTCGTTTCCTTCAGGAAGCATTTCTTTCAACAAAGGCAACAATTCAGTGAAGCTTTTGTCGCTCCATCTATTGTTAGCTTTCAACTTATACAATCTCAACACAGCGCTAAGCTTCGTAAACTTAGCACAACCTGTGTATAACAGTATCTCAACATCATGCACAATGTTTCTAAAGATAGGAGGTGGATCGGTGTGCTCTACCCTACAACTATCCAGCATCGCATCAACGATGTCTGCTGGAACTGGTTCGTTCACATTTACGTCATCGGAGGCAATTTCTTCTTCCACCCAAGCACTGCTATCGACATCTACTGGTTTCGATTTTGAAATCTCTCCATGTCAGTGCCATTCTATATAGCCTTGTACAATCCCGTTGCACATGACATGACTTTTGATTTCCTCACCAGTGTTGACTTTCAAGTTGTTACCGCAATGCCTACATGGACAGTAGAACCTATCTGTAGGTTTTTTCCTATGTTCCTCGGCAAATCTAATAAACTGATCAAGACCAGATATAAACTCTGGGGTGCAACGATTATGAATGGACATCCATGATCTATCCATTCTATGATCAGAGAAAACAAGTATATATTAGGAAACAAGTATATATTAGGAAAAGATTAGGGTATACACTTACATCCTACCTAAGTGTATAATGTGATGTCATTCTTATATATAATAAATGTGTACCACCTATCCCATCCTTGAACACCTAATCTCACTAGTAAGTGTATAATGTGTATTGGGTTTTCAAGAAAATTTCGGCAGCCTTTCCCCGTTGTTCTCTAAGTACATATGTACTTAGAAAACAAACGGGGAAATGCTACCAAAAGTTTCTCGAAAACCCAATACACATTATACACTTACATCCTAAGTGAGATTAGGTGTTCAAGAACAGTTCCAAACCGGGGACTATCCAAGATTTACTCCTAATGAGTAAATCTTGGACGGGTTTCTAGGCCAACAAACACAATAATAGATATCTACAATGAAGCCGGACTCCATACAAACAGTATATAATTTAGTGATTGTTCATTCTAATTTATACCAATGTACAAGTAATATAAAGAACAATGATTGTTCACATTCTAGGCCAACAAACACATGTGATGTCATTCTTATATATAATAAATGTGTACCACCTATCCCATCCTTGAACACCTAATCTCACTAGTAAGTGTATAATGTGTATTGGGTTTTCAAGAAAATTCCGGCAGCATTTCCCCGCTGTTCTCTAAGTACATATGTACTTAGAGAACAAACGGGGAAATGCTACCAAAATTTTCTCGAAAACCCAATACACATTATACACTTACATCCTAAGTGAGATTAGGTGTTCAAGAACAGTCCCAAACCGGGGACTATCCAAGATTTACTCCTAATGAGTAAATCTTGGATGGGTTTCTAGGCCAACAAACACAATAATAGATATGTACATGTTAGGGTTTCATCACAATTGATGTTAGGGTTTCATCAATGTTAGGGTTTAATCAAATCAAATTAGGATGCTAGAATGGACAAGTTTAAATCAAATTAGGATTTAAATTAGGGTTCCAATAGGATTCAATTTAATTAATTTTTATGTGAAAGATGTAATATTATAATACATACAATGGCAATGAAATGAAACCCTAATTGTATTGGAACTCATAAAAGGATGTCTCAAAGGTTGAATCTAATATATGCATCCTAAAAAAGGTATCACACCACAAATGTGCATTTCAATAATCATATTTTATTTCCTTCCAATTAGTGTGGGTGCCAAGTTTGGAATTGTTTTCTAATCATGGGTCCCTTAATTTTATTTAGGATAGAAGATAAAATCAAGGATATCAAATAGTATAAGGCGCACCCCCAAAAGTAAAAAAATGGATTTATATAATGCATCATACCTTGGTTGCTGATTTTGTTTTGATGCACGACAAATAGTTACCATTGGGTCTTGGTCCACGGGAGGATAATCTATCTTCTACCTATTTAGAATGCTTCCTTGTGTGCACATCCACATAGTATATCTGTCTAAATTGACATTCTCCCATTTAGAATGTTTCATTCATAAACACATATGTGTTCTTGAGTTTTGGGATTCTAATTATAGCCAATTTAAATCATGTTAGTTAGCAGTATTTTTTTTGGATCAATTATGCTTGAGATGCAGGTATTTCTGTAAAGGATGGTCATTGACTCCTGAAAATGGGAATGCCACACGAACATGGATGAGAATAGGTAGATGTTTTTGAGCATGGGCTTGACATCAGCCAAGTTATGGTGTGGAACAAGGAGATGAGACTGTTACTGAATGGAAAGAATGGCAGAGGAAGGGCTTGATGCTAGTACAGCGGAGGGGAGCACTGACTGTGGCAGCTAGATTCTTCCCTGATAGGAGGAGGGGTGAGAGGGTTTCTATGAGAAGCTGTGGTGGAAGAAAGAGGGAAGCTATGGAGGAAGGTCAGACGAGGGGAGGACCTAGAGGAGGATACATGAGGCGATGGAGAGATAGATAACAAATTAGCGACATGGCAAAAAAGAAAGGCAGAAGGTGCTATGGCTAATACCTTGTGAGCAGCGGAGGCAAGGAAGAAGACCACGCCGCAGTAGGGCATGAGCAAGGAGATGCAGAGCAGCAACAAGGAGGAAGGAGCGGGCGGCGGCGGCAGCGGTGACGCAGAGCAGCAGCAGGAGCAGGATCGTCGGTGGCGCGGAGGCGGCGTTGTCGTGGAGGCTGGAGAAGCGGTTGCGGCGGCGCGGAGGCGGCGCTGTCGTGGAGGCTGGAGAAGGCGGTGCGGCGGTGATGCGGCGGCGCTGTCATGGAGGTTGGAGAAATTGGTAGCAGCGGCGGAGGGTAGGGCGGCGACAGCAGCAAAGAAAGGGGGAAATTCTCGCAATGAAACAGAAGAAAGGGGAAGAGTCGGGCGATCGCGGGATATAAAGTTCCCAAATAGCGTCGGTTGTTTAAAACAACCGACGCCTAAACATCTTTAGTGTCGGTTGTTTGAAACAACCGACGTCCAATTGGACGATATTTTCACGAAATTATTTGGTGGGAACCACTTTCAGCGTCGGTTATAAAAGGATCACCAACGCTGAAAAGGACACTTTTCGCGCAAATTTCCATCGCACATAGGCGTCGGTTTTTTATCTACATAACCGATGCTGAAAGTGACACTATTTTTTTCGCTCGAAAATTGGATTTCGCGGGCGACTTTAGGCGTCGGTTTGTTATAAACAACTGACGCTGAATACAAAGCGGTACCCGTGTCTGGCTGGTCTTCGAATATAGACGTCGGTTTGTCTAAATAACCGACGCCTTATATTATAGGCGTCGGTTTTCCTTAATAACCGACGCCCAGAAAAGCGACACTGAATGCTATTTCTGTAGTAGTGATCCCTACTTCAACACTTGAAAAGCACACAATGCCAATGGATGAAGTGCCACCATTAATGAAGAATCCATCATCGCTGGACTATGGGTTCTCTAGATTCTGATAGCCAACATACATACTAGATTGCACCAAGAAAATGAAACCTCAAGTTATTGAAGGCCAAGCCATAATCGCTATGACCCAAAAGCCTATTCGACTACTACAAATCCATCTGATCGAATATGAGAAGTGACTTCCAAAGCCATCAATGATTCAACCGAATAGCTTCTTATGCGGTCAGATCTAGAATATGCACCATCAACATCCAACCAAAGATGAGCCGAAGTTTTCAACATTGAAGATTCCATTCTGAGTTACGAATTCCCCTAGACTGAACTCCAATTGAGTACTGACAACATGTCTCTTATACCCTTCATCCAGGCCTCATGTCGTTTAATAGAGCCCCTACACTAGCATTCTCAGGATTCAAAACCTACCCCTATTTGCATGATTCCATCACACAATATTCTCAATGTCCATTCTTCTACCAACTATAGTATGACATTTCTAGAACACCTTCCACTCGATCACCCACAACCTGCCACTTCAATCCATCACCCTCAGGCACCCCACCAAAGATAGAGTATTGGATATGCTTGTGGTCGCACTACAATGTCATAGAGTCATGCATGCTTGCCATCGACTTCACCGTTTGTAGCCTATGATTCAATCTCCCCAATAATGTGTAGCTAGTGATACAACTCAACCACATCTTATAGCACTGTACAAATGATTCAGACATGATTGGCCAGTTTTCGTCTCTGGAAAAGAGTCCCTATTTCCCTACACTATTGTTTAATATATATTTAACTATTTTCTACTTCCAATCATATTTCTATATATGAATTCATTATAATTATTTCACGATGGTTGTAATCTATTAGGTGAATTATGGTTGAGATAAGACCCATAATGACCCCAAAAGTGGAGCACCATGTTTCATTTTTAATTATTGCACCAAAACACATAGGTATTGACATTCAACCTCGAGAGAGGCAGTGTCCACTAAATCTATATACTCTACTCAAAGTAGAGAGAAAGTTGAGTAGAGTGATCTTGACAACTAACTTAGTAGAAGTTAATTTCTATGTTTGATATAGTAGCTACTAGATAAGGATGTCTAATCCAAAAGTAGAAGGTTCTGATATGGTTTCTTATCTTTGAATCACCACCAAAGATGTTTCACTTTGAATGGACTTATCCAAACTAGTTTTCATCACTTCTTTTATCTTAGGTCTTGTTTTATATTGCTATCTAAATCATTTTATCTTCATATCAAAGTAGCTAATGCAAAGATGACAAGATCTTGTAAACGATCTTAACTCCAAAATAATTGAATCATATACACTTCTGAGTATTAAATGATATTTGATTTGTTTATAAATTTAAAATTTGCACCAACAATTAAGAGAACCAACTTGTATTTTATGAGAGAGTCAACTTGTATTCAGTCTGATATAGACTATGTTTCTTGAGCTATTGTACACACACGTCAAGTCTTTGTATTATAACTAGGTATATCAATGAACATGAATAGGTATCCATTTAATTTAGTATATTTCATGAAAAATTCACTATTTTACTGAAAAATTGTTCTCTTGTTTACTCTGATAACATCCTCATTTCCAGTTGGATTGAAACCTATACTAGGATATAGATCGAGCATTTCACAAATTCTTGCAATCTAAGTGGAGAGAATTAATAAAGCTAATATTGATCAAGATGGGAGATTAGGAAAAAACTATGAGGATGAGAGGAGGCTTGAAATAACAACACTCAAATAAATATTTCACTTGAGGATTTCTTTACACCAAAAGTAAATGCTTTGTTACCGGGTGTCTTTGAACCTCATATCAAAGTCAATATCAATAATTTTCATATTGGATTTATTAGTCTCATTTAGACGGGGCAATTTAATGGTAGTGTTTGGGAAAATCCCACAACACATCTAGATGTTTAAAACCATCTATAATAATATAGAAACCAAAGAGTCATGTCATAGGATGTTTACATGCATGTGTTTAACTTCTCTCTATGTGACAAGATAGAGACATAGTATAATATTGTTCCCACTTGTACTATTTGCTCTTGGTAAGATCTCACTTATGCTTTTATTAAGAATTTCAATACATGTGTGAAGATTGGTCATTATAGAGCCCAACTTTGTAATTTTAGATGGGTGCCTGCAGAATGCTTAATGAAGTATTAGAGAGATGATAACACCAATTTTTGTGATGTTTTTGGCCTTTATTCTGTTATCAAAACTGCCCTTTTCTGTTGTTTTCCTCACTTTTATATGCATTTCCGTAATAATTGGCAAAGCAATGCTCTCAGTCCAATATTTCCATCTTTTGCAGAGTTTCCTCCTATTTTGGCCCATTTAACACCAATAAGGCCGTTCCGACCCGCAAATAAGTCCAAGACTGTCTCGCCCCCCCTGACGCCCGATACACACGCTGACCGGCAGGGTTGCGCGATGGACGACACGCCTCTTTACCCGACAGGGAGCCAAGCGTGCCGCAACTACTCCATGTGTCGCACGATATCAGCCACCCACCGGCAGGCGCCTCTCGCCACGACGCCCGACAGCTGACCACCAACTGAACGGCGGAAAGGAGGACACGTGGCGCTTCAAGCACCATATCTTCTCACAACCAGCTGCCTATAAATAGCAGCTACAGGGAGTCGAAAAGACAACTTAGACAGTTCGGACAAGCTTGGTCACTTCAGGTTTCGGATAGTCGAGGGATCTTCGGAGGAAGCTGCGAGAGCAGGCGTATCGTGCTCCAGTGTTCGTACCGGGCGACACTAGGTGAGCTCTTCCTCATCCTGAGAGGGAGGGGATTGGTTCACCTAGGATTGTATTGGGCGACACTGGGAGCCGATATCGACCGATGTAGATACGCGACACGAGTGCCCGACACCAGTGCCTGGCAGTAGGATACGCAGCTCCATGCCCGGCACGATACCGAACCCGATACGCTCCGCCCGTCAGGCGTGTCGTCCGAGAGGGTGTGTCGTTCGACTTGAGCGTATCGGCCATGTCCTTGAGCGATGCAGTCGCCCATCGCGGTGTGCCGCTTGAGAGGGCGTGCCGCCCGACGCTGCTGTATCGGGCTAGGCCCCTAACTGATATCGGGTGGGATGGTTATTGTAGCTTGTCGTCCTTCTACATCAAGAAGGCGAGAAATATCTTTAATTCTATTATTTAATTCTTTACTCATGCATTGTAATTAAGACCTTTAATGCTTATAGTAATAGAAAAGCTTACTTACTTGCTGCTCTATGCTTGGTGCAATATGTTGGATGACTGCTATGTTTGGTATCTGAACTCTAGCTTGCATGTTTTGGATCGCGTTTCGCTTAGCTATCGAATCGTGTTTTCCCATCGCAACAACTTCGAGAGTTGTGTTGTGGCTCTAGTGTTTGGTCCGATTCTGGAGTACGAGAGTGCCCGGAACGGAGTTGCTTTAGTAACCTTTCCACTCTAATTTGAGTCTGGTGACCCCTAGAGTGGAACTGATGCCTTGTTAGAGGTGTCCGCTTCGAGAGGAGGGGTACATGATTGGTCCTACCGCCGCTTGCTTTACCGTAGTTTTATCCTTCATACCTCGCCTTAGCTCCGAGTGTATCCTTCTGTTTCTGTTGCATGAAAACCCCTAAAAACTGCTAAATGCTTAAAACCTTAAATCTTTCTAGTAACTCCACTTGGAGATAGTTTTCTTGTTTTTTTCGTGACATCTTTATGCTTCCCTCCTAGGGAATTTATCATCTCTTTATACCTGCTGGAGTGTAGCGTGTCGATTCTGGGTTCTCAACACTACCCCCCTTGTCCCTGTGTTCGACCCTGTATATCTACTTCGACCCCGTAAACAAAGTTGCGGGGGCCTAGAAGGATTCGGGTTTATAAATGTAAAAGCTCGACTACCTCAAATCCGCCTCCAATTTTAGGACGCGTGATTTAGGCCGGTCAACTTTTTGGCGCCGTTGCCGGGGACAAGGCATCAAAACGGTACTGTTGACGAATCTGAATCCACCAACTACACTCCTGTGCCTCAAGCTTAGCAATGAGTTTGAAAACACCCTTTTTTATTTCTTTTCCTTTTTCATTATTATTATTCCTTGCCTAAGCCAAATAATTCAATTTTCTAACTTGATTTTATATGCTCTTGCAGGAACCCTGAAAGCTGACCTACTCCACCGAGTTTTGATACCATGTCTCGTTGTGAGCAGTCTCTTCCTAAAGGTGAATGTCAGGGCCGAGGCGAGAGGGTGAGCCAGCCCAGCTTGGTTGTTCAGCTTTCCGCCTACATAAAAGACAGGACACCATTATCAGAAAACTGGTACAGGGTGCGCTTCCCAGCCCCGGAGTTCAGAATTCCATGCAACACCAGATGGCGAGTCTGCAGATGCGCCAATGGGAAGTCGATCAACGATTGGCCCAAATGGCTACACTGATGAAGAACCCTATGGGAAAGACACTCTCCTACCCAGAAACTGCCAGAATGGCGGTACTAAGGTCTGGGAAGACGGTGGAGCACGCAGCTGAAGCCGAACCAGAACCTGAACCGAGGTCTGAGAGCACCATTCCAGCAGAGGGCGAAGGTGGACAAGTAGAAGCTCAAGAGCCAGCACGGAAGCCTTCAGACGAGCTACCTGGTGGGAGGAATTCCTACGCCCCAAGTCCGCCGTTCCCGTATAAGCTGATAAAGGCAAATCTGAAGAGGCGTCATGAGAGGTTCATGGACTCGATCAGGAAACTGTATCTTGAAGTCCCCTTCCTTGATGCATTGGAAGAGATGCCTATGTATGCCAAGTTCCTCAAGGACCTTATCACAAGGAAGATAAGGGGAGGAAGGATAGAGACAGTGTATCTAGCTTCCACCTCCTCCACCTTCTTGAAGCCTGACACGCCAAGTAAGAAAAGGGATCCCGGAGCTTTCACAATCCCGTTCGCCATCGGAGACAACGTCGAGCGCAAGGGTCTGGCACACTTGGGGGCCAGCATAAGCCTCATGCCCCTAAGTTTCTCACAAAGGGTGGGTTTGACCGACATGGTTCGGACTAACATGCGAATCCAACTGGCAGACCACACCTTCAAGAGACCTGTCGGCATTTTCGAAGATGTATCGATCCGGGTTGGCGACTTCTTCATCCCTTGCGATATAGTCGTCATCGACACAGCTGAAGATCCCCGTTGCCCGATCATATTTGGGCGGCCCTTCCTGGTGATAGGGAGAGCGCTAATTGATGTTTCTGAAGGGATGATCACCTTAAGGGTCGGCAACAACCATATGGACTTCAAGCTGAAAGAAATAATGAAGAGCCCGTCCCTCTCTGAATCAGCATGTTTCGCAGATAGCTACAATAAATTCTGCGAGGAAGTAGAGGAAGATATCCGGACAGTAGACCCCCTCTTGAGGGCTATAAACTGTCAAGATCCCGACCTCGAAGACCCTGAGGTCACGAAGCATCTCGACCTTTTTGACCTTCCGGATGAAGGCTTGCAGGAAGAGGATAAGGTGGTTGAGTCTGTGATGTATGCCTCTCTTGAGGAGGAGCCTCAGGAAAAGGCACTCAGACCAAAGCCATAGTTGAAAGCGTTGCCCGAAGGCCTGAAGTACGAGTTCTTAGATGAAGAGCAGAGAAACCCCGTCATCGTAAACGCCGATCTTTCGAGTAACCAACTGGACCGACTCCTTGAGGAGTTAAGGCTCCACAGGAAGGCTATAGGATATTCAGTAGATGATATCAAAGGCCTTAGCCCCGCCTTGTGCATGCATTGCATCAACTTGGATGAATCTACCAAGCCTCTGGTTCAACCCCAGACGAAACTGAACCAGATGCTCAAGGAGGTCGTCAAGAAAGAGGTAATAAAACTTAGAGATGCGGGGATCATTTACCCAATCAGCGACAGCAGTTGGGTAAGTCTGATCCACGTAGTGCCCAAAAAGGGCGGGATGATGGTGGTTAAGGGTGAGAAGGGTGACGAGGTGGCAGTTAGGACCGTCACCGGCTGGCGGATGTGCATAGATTACCGAAAGCTAAATCAGGCTACAAAGAAGGATCACTTTCCGCTACCTTTTATTGACCAAGTACTCGAAAGGTTAGCGCATCACGATTTCTTTTGCTTTCTTGATGGCTTTTCAGGTTTCTACCAGGTACCCATCTTGCCCGACGATTAAGAGAAAACAACGTTCACCTGCCTTTACGGCACTTATGCCTTCCGAAGGATGCCCTTCGGACTCTGCAACGCCCCCGCCACCTTTCAGCGATGCATGGTATCGATGTTCTCGGATTTTCTAGAAGACATCGTAGAAGTTTTCATGGACGATTTTTCCGTCTATGGGAAGGACTTCGATAGCTGTCTGAAGAATCTGAAGTTGGTTCTTCAAAGGTGTGAGGAGAACAACCTAGTTCTAAATTGGGAAAAATGCCATTTCATGGTGCGGGAGGGCATCGTCCTCGGGCATAAGATCTCGAAGCGTGGGATCGAAGTGGATGCAAGCAAGGTTGAAGCAATATCCAAGCTTCCTCCACCAAGATCCGTGATGGGGGTGCAAAGATTCCTCGGGCACGCGGGATATTACCAAAGATTCATCAAGGACTTCTCAAAGATTTCCAAACCGTTGTCCAATCTTCTGGTAAAAGACGCTGAATTTGTTTTCTCTAACGATTGTCTAAGTGCTTTTCAGGTCCTTAAAAATGCTTTAATATCACCACCTATCCTTCAAGCGCCAGAATGGGGTTTACCTTTTGAGCTGATGTGCGACGCAAGCGACTACGTGGTTGGAGCAGTCCTGGGGCAAAAGAAAGACAAGAAGCACCAGGTGATCTGCTACGCGAGTCGCACGTTGGACGAAGCCCAGGTAAACTACACAACAACTGAAAAGGAGATGCTCGCGATCGTCTTCGCGTTTGATAAGTTCAGGTCGTATCTCATCGGAGCAAAGGTCAAACTATACACAGATCATGGGGCGATAAAATACTTAATGCAAAAGAAAGACGCAAAGCCCAGACTGTTGAGGTGGGCCTTACTGCTCCAAGAATTCGACCACGAAATTATCGACAAGAAGGGCGCAGAGAATGTGGTTGCTGACCATCTCTCAAGGATCGTGACTGAGAAAGAGAGAGAGCCTCCTATCAACGCCGACTACGCCGCCGAAGCCCTTATGTTGGCCGAAGCCCAAGAGGAAAGCCTACCCTGGTTCGCAAACATCTGCAATTATCTTGCTTGCGGAGAACTGCCCCCTGACATAACGTACAATCAGAAGAAGAAGTTTTTCGCGGAAGTTAAAAACTACTACTGGGACGATCCTCTCTTGTTCAGAAGATGCGCCGAAAACTTATACAGGAGGTGCATACCAGAAGAAGAAACCGCGGACATCCTGAAGCAATGCCACGCCTCCCCCTATGGTGGTCACCTAGGCAGCGAAAGAACAGCTGCAAAGGTGCTACAATCAGGTTTCTACTGGCCCTCCTTATTTAAAGACGCTGCACAGTTTGTGAAGGCTTGCAAAGAGTGCCAGTTTACGGGGAACATAGGGCGGAGGGACGAAATGCCAATGGCAAGATGGATTGAAGTCGAAATATTTGACGTATGGGGGATCGACTACATGGGACCGTTTCCCCCATCTCGGGGGTATCAGTACATACTTGTGGCTGTGGATTATGTATCGAAGTGGGTGGAAGCGGTAGCCACCCAAACCTGCAACGCCAAGTCGGTTATCAAGCTCTTTGAGAAAACCATCTTCCCTCGCTTCGGTGTCCCGCGCACAGTTATTAGCGACGGAGGATCGCACTTTGGAGAAAGACAGTTTGAAGCACTCCTGTGCAAGTACGGAGTGAAGCACAAGATCGCTACACCCTACCATCCCCAGACGTCAGGGTAGGTAGAGGTTTCTAACAGACAAATCAAGCAAATCTTGCAGAAAACTGTCAACCGAACAAGGAAAGATTGGTCCATGAAGCTTGACGATGTACTTTGGGCCTACCGCACCGCTTACAAAACACCCATTGGAACCACCCCCTACCGTCTCATCTATGGAAAATCCTGCCACCTACCGTTAGAATTGGAACACAAGGCCCTTTGGGCAATCAAGTTCCTAAATATGGACATCGACAAAGCCGGAGAAAAGAGATTTTTGCAGCTTCAAGAGCTCGAAGAGCTGAGATTGAACGCCTACGAAAATGTAAAAATCTACAAACAGAGGACAAAGTTGTGGCATGATTCCCACCTCAGGAGAAAAGATATAAGCGAGGGGGATAAGGTCTTGTTATTCAAGTCTTCCATCTGTCTTTTCCCTGGGAAGTTACAAACGAGATGGTCAGGACCGTTTACCGTGTCAAAAATATACCCATCCGGAATGATGGAGCTTTACGACAAAGACGATCCGACCAAAGTATTTCAAGTGAATGGGCACAGGGTGAAAAGGTTCTACGAGAATGAGGCCTTTGTCAGGAGAGCAGAGATCGACCTGCAAGATATGGGCACAACCAAGGGTTGAACAAGATGATCCCACACCGGTCGAGCTGGCGACGCGAACTTCAGCGCTCCTCGGGAGGCAGCCCGAGTTTTTCTTTCTTTCATAGAGTAGGATGCATTTTTCTATTATTTGCAAAAACAAATATTATGGCATGTAATAAGGCCTGAGTCAGTGCATGTGCCACATGCGCTGACTCTGTTTTATGGGCCACAACTGTAATAATTTTCTGAGGTGGAGGGCTTAACCCTTGGTCGATGATGTTTTACCCTTTGATCGTTGTTTCCGCTCTTAGGTTTCTCGGCCGCCTGTTTTAACCATGTCGGGCAGCCGCTCAGCCGGCGCGCAGGACCGCCCGTACCGGGCTTTGGTCTTTAGGGCATCGCAACGGCCGTGACGTTTGGCGTTCCTGGGTGGCGTGCACCCTATCGTGCATAAGAATAAATGCCCTTAATGAGACTAATGTGACCATCGTCTCGGGAACCGCCTGACCCGTTGGCCGACGCGCGCCCCAGAGATGTCCGTTTCACCCCCAGCCGAGCTGCCTATAAATAAGAATGAAGATTTCACTGTGTCGGGTAGTCATGTTTACTCATTTTAGCCACCTGTAACGCATGCAGTAGTCCGCCCTTTTGCTCCCGTGTCGGCCAGTTGCCTTCACCGTGGTATTGGGCGATGGCTCCTATGAGCAAAGGTATCGCCCGACACGCTTATCGCCTGGCACCCTTATCGCTCGGCAAGCTATTCCCCGACAGGCTTATCGCCCGACACGAGTCCTGTCGCGCGCTGCCTATCGGGATTACGAGCCTTGTCGGATTTTGTATCGCCTGGCATGGTTTTGCACGACATAACGACCGATGGTGTTTGCCCAATACGCCATATCGGGTGGCACATTTTTCTTTTGTGACGTTCTGTCGGGCAGTTGCTCTTTGGCGACCTTATCGCCCGATATACCCGTATCGGGAGGTATGTTGTGCCGTCCAATCCCTCCTCGTATCGTCCAATCTTGTATCGACTTATGCTTTCTTTTGACGGACGATACCCGGATTTCAAAATAAGTCTAGCATTATCGAGCTTCTTTAAATTTTTCTATCTAACGATTTATAATGGTTGATGAACTTGATAACAGGCAGAATAGATGCCGCAGCTGAAGCAACAACTGTCGGTCAGAAACGTCAGCACCCCGAAGAGGGGCAATTCCTTATCATAGTCTGTCTTCTGTAGTAGCCTGGGGCCAACTACAGAGACAGCACGAGTACAACCCCGGTGACTGCCGGGATAGCACAAGAGCTCTCTGTCTATCGAGAGCTATTGCGCATGTTCCGGCTGAGCTGGGAAATAAAATGGAGGGTGAGCTGGGGAAATGTTTTGACGGCGACCTCCAGATGGAACCTGGGCATCCCGGTTCCAGCTACTTAATAAGGAGGAAGCAGCCACAAGTGTCCACACTTGTAGAAGCTGTTTCCGAATGAGAAAGAAGGAGGCGGCAGCAAAGAAGCATATTGCAGCTTCTACAAGGCACAAGCGAACCCGCTAAATAACCTTCACTGGACTAACATGAACTCACCCTCTTCTTCACTACTCTGGGAGAGAGTGTTGGATGAGTTTGGGGGGGGGTACCCATGTACCAGTGAAGGAGGTATGAAAATTCTCTTGTGCCATTTTGCCTTTCCACTATATCATGTGCTTCCACCCTTGCTCATATAAAAATTTTGATAAGTTTGCTTATTATGCATATGTACAAAGTCGCTATTTTAGTAAAAACCCTGATGCAACTGCTTGCAAAGTTTGTTTTATGTATGCTTAATGTGATGCAAGTTTTGTTATATCTTTTTGATAATGCTGCTTCAAATGAACAAAAGAATATGTTTTGCCATGTCAAAAATTTCGAAATATGCAATAATCTCACAAACAGCAAGAGACGAGTATGGAGAAGGAAAAAGCTGCCCAAACAACAATAATCTCTTTGTTCCCTTACCCGACAAACATCCTAAAAAGACAGAGAAGCCTTATGAGCGTGAATAAAAGCATGATAGTTGTGCCCAATAAAAGAAAATATATATATATATACACCTCTTGTTTTCCCAAAAGTACCCATCTTTAGGCATGGTAGATCCGGGGCAGTGGTACGTAGGATGTGAAATCACTGCTCTAAAGCCAACTGGCTTGGACTGCAGGGACCACTTACCCGTTAACGGACCCTTACCTGGATGGACTGATGGGAGACAAGAATGAAAAACCCCAAAAGCCTTAGCCTACCCTATACACAACTTTCTGCCCCAAAAATAAAGCTGTTTGGTGTGTAAGATAACTTTGGAATCATACAACAACGTCTCGCCGAAGTTGTAGAGAATAATCTTACTTAAACAATAAGGCAGGAAAAACAAAATCTTTTGTTCGTAATGAGACAACATTATCTCTAAAGGCATTACGATACTTGTTTTACATCTTGGCCTGAGAAGCATACTACGCAAGAAGAAACATCGCCAAATAAAGTTTATATATTGATTGAGGACAATCAAAACACTAAGTTTGGGGGAGTTGATAACACCAATTTTTGTGATTTTTTGGCCTTTATTCTGTTATCAAAACTGCCCTTTTCTGTTGTTTTCCTCACTTTTATATGCATTTCCGTAATAATTGGCAAAGCAATGCTCTCAGTCCAATATTTCCATCTTTTACAGAGTTTCCTCCTATTTTGGCCCATTTAACACCAATAAGGCCGTTCTGACCCGCAAATAAGTCCAAGACTGTCTCGTCCCCCCCCTGACGCCCGATACACACGCTGACCGGAAGGGTTGCACGATGGACGACACGCCTCTTTACCCGACAGGGAGCCAAGCGCACCGCAACTACTCCATGTGCCGCACAATATCGGCCACCCACCGGCAGGCGCCTCTCGCCACGACGCCCGACAGCCGACCACCAACTGAACGGCGGAAAGGAGGACACGTGGCGCTTCGAGCACCATATCTTTTCACAACCAGTTGCCTATAAATAACAACTACAGGGAGCCGAAAAGACAGCTTAGACAGTTCGGACAAGCTTGGTCACTTCAGGTTTTGGATAGTCGAGGGATCTTCAGAGGAAGCTGCGAGAGCAAGCGTATCGTGCTCCAGTGTTCGTACCGGGCGACACTAGGTGAGCTCTTCCTCATCCCGAGAGGGAGGGGATTGGTTCACCTAGGACTGTACCGGGCGACACTGGGAGCCGATATCGGCCGATGTAGATACGCGACACGAGTGCCCGACACCAGTGCCTGGCAGTAGGATATGCAGCTCCATGCTTGTCACGATACTGAACCCGATACGCTCCGCCCGTCAGGCGTGTCGCCCGAGAGGGTGTGCCACCCGACTTGAGCGTATCGGCCATGTCCTTGAGCGATGCAGTCGCCCATCGCGGTGTGCCGCTTGAGAGGGCGTGCCGCCCGACGCTGCTGTATCGGGCTAGGCCCCTGTCCGATATCGGGCGAGATGGTTACTGTAGCTTGTCGTCCTTCTACATCAAGAAGGCGACACATATCTTTAATTCTGTTATTTAATTCTTTACTCATGCATTGTAATTAAGACCTTTAATGCTTATAGAAATAGAAAAGCTTACTTACTTGTTGCTCTATGCTTGGTGCAATATGTTGGATGAATGTTATGTTTGGTATATGAACTCTAGCTTGCATGTTTTGGATCACGTTTCGCTTAGCTATCGAATCGTATTTTCCCATCGCAACAACTTCGGGAGTTGTGTTGTGGCTCTAGTGTTTGGTCCGATTCTGGAGTACGAGAGTGCCCGGAACAGAGTTGCTTTAGTAACCTTTCCACTCTAATTTGAGTCCGGTGACCCCTAGAGTGGAACCGATGCCTTGTTAGAGGTGCCCGCTTCGAGAGGAGGGGTACAGGATTGGTCCTACCGCCGCTTGCTTTACCGCAGTTTTATCCTTCGTACCTCGCCTTAGCTCCGAGTGTATCCTTCTGTTTTTGTTGCATGAAAACCCCTAAATACTGCTAAATGCTTAAAACCTTAAATCTTTCTAGTAAATCCACTTGGATATAGTTTTCTTGTTTTGTTCGTGACATCTTTATGCTTCCCTCCTAGGGAATTTATCATCTCTTTATACCTGCCGGAGTGTAGCGTGTCGATTCTGGGTTCTCAACACTACCCCCCTTGTCCCTGTGTTCGACCCCGTATATCTACTTCGACCCCGTAAACAAAGTTGTGGGGGCCTAGAAGGATTCGGGTTTATAAATGTAAAAGCTCGACTACCTCAAATCCGCCTCCAATTTTAGGACGCGCGATTTAGGCCGGTCAAGAGATTTAAAGGGTAGTGGAGTGAATGTCTTCATGATGGCATGTTTGAATTATGTCCTTTAATAACTTCTTTATAGGTATAAACGATGAATTGAAATCCTTTTCTCAATGCAACAACAAGTAGATCATGCATTCATGACTAATGATATGGATATAAATAGTCTTGCATGGAATCACCCTTAAAATAATACATCTACTAGTCTTACATAGTATTCTAAATCTTCTACATCAATGAAAATTGGAATTTATGAAGACAAGAGTGTGGACATGTTGAACACGAATCTCTACCAAATATCAAATAATATCAAGGAGGTGAAAAAGAATCATTTGGACATGAAAGGTAAAATTTAGATCATATCTCAAGACTCCATCCAGGAGGTGGAACCAAACAAAGCATGCCATATATATGCACACACCTCCCATAAACTTGAATTTTTTTCTTATATATATATCACTAAAATTCACTAGAAAAGGTAAATTGTATCAACAACTTTGATTGTAATAACTCATGCTTTATGTACAATAACAACCATCCTACTGAGGATGGACATCTGCCTACCAATTTGAAGCATAATATTCGGAATCGGCATGCCAATCACATAGGAAATAGACCTCTCCCTTCGATTTCCAATAGAGGAACACATAAAATTTCTACAACACTAACCCCTCTTTTAGGAGTGATGGTCTTATCCTCCAACATGATCTTAATTATTGGAAGTATAAAAACATTAGAAGTTACCTATCCTTGTGTAAGGAGTGAGACCCATGAAGAGGATCCTCTCCTTAATCAAATAAAAGGAATAATTTTGTTGCTAAGAACCAAAATATTTTCTCACATGAGAATGCAATCCAATATATTCAACTAGTCTATTCAAATACTAAAAGATGATAGTAGAAGAAAAATATTTCTGGCTATAATAATTCAATACGATTGCACGACAGATATCCACATCGGTGAATTCACAAAGCATAAGTCATAACACTAATCTTGGATGTTGAGGGTGATATGACTACTTCAACACTCTCACCAAGTAACATCATCTACAAGTGTGCATGTTTTTCTCAACTTAGTCATCCATCCAAATTCCTATTGACCTAAGGGTTGGAAGTAAACCTCATGAAAGAAGAAAGGTGGGAATTTATCATCAAACACTAGAATGCACATATAATTGGGAATTAGACAACATGAAAGAAAAAGAACAATGATTAGTATGCATGGATACCCATGAAAAGAGAGATACAAATTCATCCAAATGGATGCCAAAGAAAATATCATAGAAAATTTACTAATCAAAATATGAGGCAACATTAAGAGTTTATAATGAAACTTTCCAATTACTTACATAACAAACATGAGCAAATCATCTATGAATTTTACATGTGACAATACTAGAATAATATAAACACGTGTAGGTAGGAAATCATGCATCAACACAAAAGGTACATGTCAAAATTTTCTAGTAAGTTACCACATGATGCATAATAAAAGGTTGAGCAATTTCATTTTCAAATATTAGGGATGAATCCATCCTTACAATAGCAAGTGGTTCAAAGGACCCATAAATTAAGATTCAACAATCTTACTAATCAAAGAGAGAGAAACTCTTATAATAAAAGATCATTCAAAATAAAATCACTTTCACAAAATATTCCTCATGCAAGAAAATTAGGATTTTAGTCAATAAGTGGGCTCAAAAGGGAGAAAGATAGGTAATTTTCCAATATGAAAAATATAGAATGAAACATACCCGATTCACTATCCTAAAAGCATCCATAGTCAAGCCCCATTTCTACATTAGTATCTTGATCCATCTAAACATTCATATAGGCTTAGGCTCAAAATTTCTATCAAAGATGTAGACCCTAAAATTATCATTATAAAGTTTGCTGAATTAGGTCATGAAACTTACATATTTAGGTAGAGTATAAGTTCTTGGTTCTAAAGAAATATATTTGTTAATTTATATATTACAAAAAATAGGTACAAATTTTACAATATTGTTGATGAGTAATATCTCAAGTTTACACAGCACATGTTCCCCATGTAAATATTACCAAGTTTGAACTACTTGGAAATGGTTTTCCCATTGCATTAGTTGACCTATTCTGCAACTTGTTTAATATACCGATGTGTGAGTACACACCTCTCTCAAGTTTACCCTATCAAGGGGGTCACAAAGTGGCCCTTTTTTAGGAGGGATTTCCAATCATAAAAAGAATTTCTAAAATAAAATCATTTAATAAAAAAAACTTAAGGAAAATTGGATGAAAAGACCAAGTTGCTCCGACATTACTAGTAGGAGAAATGCAACATGATGGGAAGATCACTTCATTTTACCAACTCACAATATGTGGCTATAGAGGTCCACGTAAGACGTTAGGATCCTCAAAATACCTTTGATAAGAGTGACACATAAAAATTATGCAAGAGCAACAAATTGGGAAGACACCAATGCATATGTTCTCTACTTCAATGATGGAGTAGGAACTGGAGATTGAGGATGAAAAATCCAATCCTTGATCCTGATGTTCCCTCCCTAAGGACGTGATCCCAAAGCTTTGATAGGCTTCCCCGACACCGACAAGATAAGCCTCTAGCATTGGATAGATGGAGATTCACTAGGTATATATCGATTGTATGGGGAGGCTCTAGAAGATCAAGAAAGTCATTATAAGTAAAATCCAAATCATGTATCAGGTTCATGACATCGAGGTGGTGGGACAAGTGTAGAAACCATGAAAAATGGTTGACGAGAACCCAAAATTCAACCTTGTTCATGGAAAAGTAGTACCAAGACAATAAAAAGGGAAGTGCTCATGTACTTTTAGTTGGACTATTTGGCATAGAGATTAACTTTGCAAGATCCTATGTCACCAAGCTAGACCCTTTGCAGAGTTTGTGGAAGCCTTTTCCTTGCAAATGAACCCATGGTTTGAATAGTGGGTAGTTAGATTTGGGGATGGTAGCTCCAGAGAAAAGGTGGAGGCAAAGATGTCAGATACAACTTTAGAAGATGATATAGTATCTAAGGAATGGTTTTCTAAGAGTGTGGTGGTCGAGGGAGAGAAAAGTCTACTTGAGGGAAAAAAGAGGAAAAAGAGGGTCGAGGTCTGGTAACAAGGTTTCCCCTATCAAACCTAGATTGATTGGAGTCATTGGTTGAAGGTGAGGGTTAAAGAATCATAGCAAGAGGATAAGAGGTTAGAGTGAAAAACAAGGAAATCACAATCTATAGTAACATATTATAGTTTCCCCCTAAATGAAGTTGGGAGAAGACCCCGCAACCACTAGATAGGTCGGGCACATAAAAAAAGTAAGGAAATGTCCTATCAAAGCTTCAACCAAGAAAAAATAGGGAAAGTGTGTAACTAGCCTTAAATGCACGACAATACATATAGATAAACCCAATCATGCATATAGTTGATATATTATGGTTTAAAACATACATTTTTCTTCCCCATTATCTTTGAGGTACCAAACAAAGTTCAAATTAAGTGAAATCTTTTTTTTGGGTCGGTCAAAAAGCGTGTTACTATAAAACCAAAACTTTGGGCACTGAGTACCCCATTACATCACATAGAGAAAAAAGCTCGACCAAGGATCATATACCCCACACAAGGGGTATTACACTAGACATAGATATAGCAGTCACAGAGAAGAAAATCAAACTAATAAAACTAAGACCAGGCAATCCTACCAGGAGAACTATCTACTACAACCTGCAAATACATGCGATAAGCCCACCCACAAAAAGTAGCAACAGATTACAATAGGACATCCACTGGGTAACCCTGTCAGGAACAACATCACTAGCTTCAGGTCTTCTTAGAGCACCAGAACCATCGCATTCTGCCGACAGAGAGCTGTGAGCCTAAGAGGTTAGAAAAATCCTTTCATTCTTGACACGGTACCAACTATCTAATAGATGCACCCACAATGTGTGGTCCTATGCCAACAATTAGGGGATTCAACAACCACCCGAAACCACGCAAACAACATGTTGATGTCCTGCAATAGGAACAACAGCCGCCCTCACAGAGAGGCTGCTCGTCAACACCTAAAGGGTGTTCCTACCCCCAGCAGGGAAAGGGAGATCAGGATGAAGGATCCGACCCCAGCAGCTCCTTGTTGTTGGCTTTCCCAGGAGCAAGCTCCGAGAAGCATAAGGTCGAACACCTTGGGGGTGCACAACCTCGCAGCAACAAGAGCCAGCCCATCTACAACTTCTATTTGCACAGGCACGCAGCAACAAGAGGGACTGAGATGTAACCTGCAAACAACAACATCGAGGACAAAGAAGAAGAGCAGAGGAACCTGCCTCCCTCACGAGCCCAAACCTTGTGATGCACCTGAATGCATCGAGGCAAAGCGTCAAACACCTAGAAGGTGTTCGAACCAACTGTAGCAGGATCGCCATCCAGAGTCCCCTGACTGCGACTATGCACCGTCGATCAGTAAAAGGATGACCCAAATCACAGCAGCAGAAAGCCCCAATCGCCAGGGGTGAGACCACGCCTGGCCATCCTAGATGGGCGCCACAACGCAGCTCCACCATCACCGGTAGAAGGAGCGTGCCACCGAAAACCACCCACCACGGCTTTGGACGGAATCGAGCCAATGCCACCCAGGCTAGCCTAGGTACCCTCGGAGGAGAAGAAGAAGGTGCTGGCGAGGTTGGGGGGTAACCCTGTCATCACCAGCGCGATGAAGCACAACTGTGAATCCAGATCTGGATGGGAGCGGCTCTCTCCAACCATCTCACTTGAACGATATGGAGTCGCCCTAGACAAAACGCCAAGCTCTGGCCCAGACGCTGAATCGCACGGCGCCGCTCATCTCCATCCAACCAACACGCCCGAGGCGGTGCCCATCACGATCCCCTTTCACCAAGGTAACGCTTCACACAAACACTCGGAGACCATCGAAAGCTGTTGGAGGCTAGGGGGAGGCAAGCGTCGGAGAGACGCTCCCTCCCCCCAGCGGCAGCCACCGGGGGAAAGCTAGTGAGAGGGGAGAGCGTAACCCTAAAGAGAAGAAGCGTACTTTGATCCGCGTGCACTTAAGTGAAATCTTGGCATGATAACTAAAGTAATGTACGAATATGATATTGGTTTCTTATGACATCATTAAGTAGGTGATATAAACGAATTAGGGTTAACACAAGTTATTTCTATATTTATTCACTAAATACATATTTAGGACTAACATCTTGGAATTCGATTTATATTTAGAATTATATTCACATTATTTGCTTTTCTTTATCCTTATATACAACCACAACCATTATTTAGATGAAATTCCTTTTAGTATCATTTAATGATAATACATGCAATCAAACACAAATAAATATTGCACTAGTCTATATATTTCCTTTTTGTGCCCATTATATGGAGAAATTCTACTTTTCTTTTACAAATGGTGATTTGATTTATGTCGTCTCTATGGATTGAGCATAAGACTTCTGAATAACAAAGCAAGGATATAACCAACTAAGCATTAATAAACTCATTATTTGAGTTAGACACATTATTGGGGGTAGCGGTATTTGAATATATTTATACATTTATCATATCCAAGATCTTCATAATATTTTAGAAAGTGATTTGTTTTATCATTATCTTATCATGTCCTCTTCCTCTAATTTACAACTATTCTCATAACTTACCTAACTTCTCCTTTTTAAGTCATGTAATCCTATTAATATATATTATTCTCCTTTATGATTATTAATATATTTTGCATCATGCTCACATGTATGGATACATCATCCTGATCTTCATTGAACTTATTAGTTTGATTAGTTATAATAGTGAGGGTCGTGAGACATTAGTGCATTGACATACATGCATTGAGACTAATGGTTGAAAAATATATCATATATTACCTAAAAAATCATATATTAATGTTTTGGTCTTCAAACAATATTGTACATTCTATTAGTGCCTTTTCAACTTAGGTGTAACAAATTTTTACATCCAATGAGTTAGAGTTTAATATGCTAAATGGTCAATTATTTTTTATCCATCATTACTACTAGCTAGGCCAAATCTTATTATCACCCTATTAATGTCATTCAAGGTGTAACTTACACCAAGTTTGGGCTTTTTATCCTCTGAGATACTCTTCATCAATATGCAGTAGAAGCTACTTCATGATGCATCAAATCATAACACAAAATTTAAAAAAGTGAAGTTAGGGAACAATATTTTGTAGAAAGAGTTTAAATTTTGTGTCGAGTAAAGTATGACTCTAAGTGATCGAGACACATGCATGAAGTATTGTTATTGATAATTTAAAAAATATATTTTATTTCTTAAACTTCTATGTAATAAAGAAGTTCAATATAAAAGCAACCTGAAAACATTATTTGACTCTTAAATTCGAAATGGCTTGATGCTTTTTTCTTTTTTCTTTTGCTAAGAAAGTAGTCATGTGAGTAATGGTTGACGGGCATGTATGCATCATGCGTTTATTTGGCAACCGGAAAGGCAAACGGTAAAATTCTAGGTGACAATTAATTACCCACCACACTACAAGTGACATCTCTAACATCACGTCATTTTTGCGAATGACGTTAATTGCAATGTTGCGGTGGACACCCATTTTCTTTTTAAAATAATATGTTGCCTAACCAACCAAACCAAGTCGTATTTGACGAGATGATATGCGACTCCTACGAAAAGTTTTCTCCCTTCACTACCAAAGCTGCCAAAGTTTATATCAATATAAATAGAAAAAGAAATACGCATTCATGATGTATGCGACTGGTCTGACCCATGACAAATAAGTACCGTTGTCAATTTCGAAAGACATAATTGCCGAATTCATGCTACATTTTATCGCGTATTCCCATTGCCTATCGTGGCCACCAAAGGACGAAACCGATATATAGCGGAGGGGTTTCCTTACTTCTTACAGCAATGAGAGAGAAAGTACCGTGTTGAAGAACAAGCGAAGACGAAGACGACGAAGACTGAGGTGTCGAGTTGGATAGAGAACAGTGGGAGCAAGAGAGAGACAGACATCGGCCGGTCTTTTTTGGACTCAGACGCCGCTCTATCTCTCCTCCCATTGCGGGAGGGGAGCCCAACACATCGATCCCCTCCAAATTGTATACCCCGACGGAACTCCGGTACCTGGTGTCGGGACTCTGCCGGATCTGACCCCGGAGCCATGACGGTTGGGTCGCAGGAAGCAGTCAAGCAGCTGAGGGCGTTGATTGATCAAGGTTGAGCTACCGGATCGCTCTGCATTCCCTTTGATCCAACTCAATTCGCTTTTAGATTCCACACCTTTGTGCTCCCTGTGAAGTAAATTTGATTGCTTTCTGCTGCCTTTTGCATTTGCAGTTGACGAGCCGCTGCAGAAGACGTTTCAGGTCGGTGGTTCTGCTTCCTTGTTTCTGTTTCATCTCGTTCTTTAGCTCATGTATTGAAGATTACTTTTTTTCTGGTGGTCTTCAAAGATGCTTCTTTTTGCCCCCCAAAAAGCTGTTTGTTGCTAGAAGTACTGGTCGGGCAGGTTTCCCTATACTATAATTAGGAATTCGTGTTCAATGTACTGCAAAATTAAAATGCGTGTGCTGTGACTTTCTTCTCTGCAGTCAGCAGCAAGTGCAGATCTGCTTCTAAAAGCTTAGTCTTCCTCTAGTTCATCTTCGATCCTAGAAATCCAACATCTAACTTTACGAAGTTCATATTTTTTTGGTTCTGCACTGTGAAAATTCTGTTTTCAGCTTTTCACAGACCCACTTGATTGTTTTTTTCAGGATATCGTAACTTCTAATATATTTTTAAAATAAGTAAGACTTGTATCATCTCTCCGTTTACCACCGCCTTGGTTTCTAGGAGAAGATACAGCCTGGCTAACAGTTTTATATTCTGCAGGCTTTGGCTTTGCGAAATCAAAATGTGTATAGTTTGCTGTTTGTCTCTGGCATGTACTGACGTTAATGTGCTGGATGCCGAAGTATATTCGAAGAATAGGCATTCGTTCTGTCCGCTGAGTTATTTGCCATCAGTCCTTTTTTTTCCAATCTACTAATGGCATCACTTGGTCAAAGACGAAATGTGTTTATCAAAGAATTGTTTAAGGTGCTCGTTTTTTTGGTTTTTGCCAAGGTTATCATCATGATCCATGATCATCGAGAAGACATGTCTGGAAATTTTCACCGGAAGCATAATAAGATTACATTACTTAAGGATTTGTTAACCTACTATTGAGGGAGGACAGAACAAACGTTAATTGGCATGTGGCATACAAGTTGAGCTAGACAGGTTGATTGTATATTAGAACAGATAACAAAGATAACCAGAAAGCATAAGTCCTAGGTATCTACAAGGAATAGTGAATAATTTGAATAGTACTTAATATTTCTCACCTTGTGTCTTGTTTCAGGCGTTAAGTGTTTAAACCAATCATCAATATCTTCAAAGATTCTAGCCCGTGCTCTCTGTCATAGCTGTTCCATCTTCCATAGTGGATGACTACTTATTCTTCTTGGCCTGTTTCGAAATTTTGATTCAGCATCATTTCCAATATAATTTTTAAGTTCCGATTGCCTCTGCGTTTCTTTCTTCTTTGGGACTGTGGAATCTAGCTTTGGACGATTTGGCCTCAGTGTCAACTAGATCAGGCTGAAGTTTGATTTTGCTTTTCTGTTACTAAACTTTAATATAAAAAGTTGTATTGGCCACTAGGATTAAAAATATTCACAACAAAGCAATTTTTTGAGCATATTATCATTTGAATCATGTGGTTGTGTGTACATGAAAATTTCATAAGTCGTTTAATTATTACTTGATTGTGAAATATTTATATTTTTGAATGTTTTTAACTACAACAAACTGTTTCAGATGTGTATATCTATAATTTTGTGTTAATAGTACTCTAGTACATACAAGCATTCATGCAATAGTGCCTATATACACATCCATGCTCTTATGCTTATGATCTGTGAGAAACCCCACACATGTACATGCACCTGTGGACTGATATGTGTAAAATAATGCAGTGAACATTGATACACATACACGCTTTCCTCATGTTGCTAATGGCTTAGCAACTAAGTTAGAAGCTTCCTATAAATTTGAATGAATTATGTTGTCAACTATCACACCAACTTCTTTCATGAGGTGACCGTCGACAATATGTTGAAACGTCATTTAATTGGCATTTGAACAAACAAATCTATTGGTACATACCAAGTCCATAAATGCTCATCATCGTCATCATCATCATCTAAGCTTCATTCCAAACCATGCTGGGGTCGGCTACATGGATCCTTCTTTTACATTATGTGAACCATGTTGAGGTCGGCTACATGGATCCTTCTTTTACATTTTGCCCCAATCATGGGGTGTAATCTCATTAAATGTGAAGATTGTAGATTTCTCGCAAGTTAATATAAAGCATGCCTCTTCCTTTTTTCAATAGTCGATTGTATGACTTTACTTTGAATTGGTGGATTTGTCAGTATATGCGTTACATGTCCATACCATCTGAGGCAACCCTCATGTAGTTTGTGCTCAATACTTGGCAACCTCATTTTATTCCTAGTATAGTTATTTATGAAATGATCTTTCCTTGTCTTTCCATACATCCATCTTGACATTCACATATATGCCACATTCATTTTGTTGACATCTTATTCTTTACTGCCCAACATTCACTCGCAAACAACAAAGCTAAGTGTATAACTGTTTTATAACTGTTTTATTAAACTCACTTCTCAATCTGAGAGGGATTTCCAGGTCATAAAACTATTCCAGGTTGCACTTTTCCATTTCATCCATTCCGCTGTGATCATCACCATCCATATAAAGGAAAGAACTCCATAAATTTTGGTTGTGGAAAATCAAGGCTCATCTAGAAAGTGATATAAACTCATCAACAACACATACTATGGTCCATGGCTCAATGTCCTGACTCAACAATGGGTTGATCAACCATTGTTTAGCTTTTACTTTTTCATGATGTTAGGTTACCACCAAATGTACAAAAGTCCGAGTCTGGATTCTGGAATTTTTGTTTGTAAGTGTGTTGGACTCATGCAAATGTAACGTCTTTAGTCCTCATATTGACATGTTTTTGTAAGAAAATGCCACAAATTGGTGCCTTCTTGAATACTTCTAAGAACTCCATTGCCATATATGAGGAGAATTTATCTTTCAAATTGGTATAAGTATTCAACTTGGAGAATAGATTGATACTCTCAATTTCTTGACATCTTGCTTTTATGGATATGAAGCTAGCGAGTAGTCTGCATCTGTTTTTTCTAGTAACAAAGTACAAGATTTACATTTGGGAAAAGCCAAACTATGAGGCTCTACAACTCTACACACAACTAGAAACCATGTGGGGCCAATTACGTGAGTGGTGAGCAGAGGATCAAGTTGCTATCCTACAAGGAGTCAAACCTACAACTTTAGGAAGGAGTCATTTGCTCACTACATCAAAACTTGAAGGCCACTTGTTTCTACTTCCCTTGAATTTAATACAAGTTGAACTAAACTGCCAAATATAGTTACTTGCTCCTTAGATCTATTTGTAATATGGGCCCAAGTGTGTCCTTGGCCCATTAGGGTTTGTTCTGTGTTTGTATGCTTCCCCCTTCTCCTATTTATAGGAAAGGGTGGCTACCTCCTATCTATCAAGCAATGAGAAAAACCTACACGTTTGGGGTTCTCCCTACTCATATCATTTTCCACTTGGTATCAGAGCAGCCGACCCTATGCTGCCCCTGACCTTATGAGAGAGAGAGCGCAAAGGAGAGTGCCTCCCCTTGTGGTGCTGTGATGGCTGCCCGCATGGATTTTCCCATCCCCGCCTCTTTTTGGAGCCGTCTCCATGGAGCCGTCTCCATCTTTATCAACAAAATCATCCTATGAATTTGCTGGTATCCAGATCTACAAGGGCCGCCATGCCTCCGTCAATCCTGCTTGCTAATGAAGCCGCAACTATCCTATTCCCCCATCATCACAGATCTACACTGCCGTTATCAACTCTGCGACCGATCTATACCATGCATCCATCCCTATTGAGATCTACTCCTATACCAAGGAAAATATCTCCTATTTCCGCTAATATTAAGGATCCATCATCCTCTACTGCTTTGGTGGAGATCCGGAGGGATTTCCCCCTCTTTTGCTGCTGTCTCTGGATTTTTTTGCTGCTGTTTGCCGCCAACACGACGCGTTGTTTCTAGACACAGCGTGTAGGCGGTCTTCTGCTTCTTCGCGACTTTGTTCGCCGCTTTTGGACGTGTCACGTTTGGACACGACGTGTCGCTTGCTTCTACCCCGAGCTTCTGTCTACTGACACAACGTGTCCTTTCAACGACACGACGTGTTGCCGGCTTCTGCTGGCGCGGATTGCTGCTACTGCGCTACTAGACACAACGTGTCTCTTCAACGACACGGTGTTGTTGCTTCATGTGTCAACTGACACGTCGTGTCCGCTACTACCTGTTGTTACATCCTTGCATGCTACAATGATTCTATCATATGGCAGAGGTATCTATACATGGTGTGTGCCTTCTTTCTCTTACCAACAACGATTATCTTCCCGTTTTCAACATTTTCATAATTTTGTTTACACCCCTCGGTCTTCCAACCCTACATAACTTTTTGCTTACCTCCTTAATACCTATTGATCCTACCAAATAACATTCCCGTATTGTACCTCCTCTTTCTACCGAGTTTGCATTCCGGTAGTCTTCTTTTTATCCTACCCCCAAATTATTTTTCAATCAAGATCTTTGTAATCCGATCATGTTGTACTTTGACTCGCATTATCTATTACCTCCTCCATATATTGCCTACACAACTCTACCTCTACCATTGTTTTTGACTCTCCACTCCAACCACTCTTCTTCTTTTCGTGGTTGGCGTGAGGGGGAGAATAGAGGATGAAGAGTAGAGGCAAGAGATGAGATGAGAGGAGAGATGAAGAGAGAGAAGAAGAAGACTTCCATTATGTTGTTCTATGGATCTTCGTCCTACATTTACTATATGGATTCTGCGTGGATCCTTCTGCTATGGGTGGCACTACGAGATAAAAAAAGACTACATCTAATTTTACTTAAGACCAGTTGTAGAGGGAAACCTAGACATCCCAAGTTATCCTCAACTATATGGTGTTCGTTTTGGTTCTATGAGGATCCTTCTATTGTTATGTGGACTATTCATGCTTGTTGCTGCTATATGGAGCTTTTTTGCTGCTATTATTGGCTATTCATCATCTACCTCGACTGCTGCTATAAAGTTACATATTGGGACGTCATTGATGCTACTTGTGCTATGATTAGCACATTTTACTTGTTGCTTTGTGCATTTGTACTATCTCTTTTCCGTGCTCTGTTTTGCACGTTGACTTTCTACTGTGAACCAACACTCTCTGGACTTTGTGGACCACACTCTCTGGACTTTGAAGTTTGCTACTGTGATGGATACTTTATGAAGAGGGAAGATGAAGACTTTTGTTTCTGCTTTACATGGAGCTTCGTCTACATTGCATATTGGAGTTATTTATTGGTTTGCTACATTGCACACTGGTCTTCTATCTGCTTACATCGTCGACTTTCGCTTCTGTGTGCCAGCACTCCTTGGCTTGTCCGTGCTTTGCCCAGTTGACTCTCTACTTGTCCATGCTTTATGTGCATGTTGACTTTCTGCTACAGTGGTCCAACACTCTCTGGTTCTTCCGTGCTTTGTTTGCACGTTGATTGTTGCTGCTTCTTGTGACCTAGCACTCTTTAGGACTTGTGATCCATCACTCTCTGGCTACTACGACGACTGTTGTGATGAAGACTTGGTGCCTATCCGCTATTCTTTCTTTTGCTTCAGATGTCATTATGATGATCAAGAAGCCTCTATGCCTGCCGAGATATCTGCTGTTTTGGAGTATCTACTTGAGGGGGAGTCTTTGCATATTTGAGTGCTTGAGTGACTTGTTGTAACATGGAGGGGGAGAAATTCTTGTATGGGCTTGATTATATTTTAGTCTGTTTAGTCTATCTATCTGTTTGTTTGTAAGTTGACTTGGAATTCTCCTAAGTTCCAGCTTGAGGGGGAGTGTTAGAGTGTCTATTTACTTAAGTGTTTTAGTCTATTTACTTAAGTTCTGTTTAGTCTTATTTGTAATATGGGCCCAAGTGTGTTCTGTGTCTATATGCTTTCCCCTTCTCCTATTTATAGGAAAGGGTGGCTGCCTCCTATCTATCAAGCAATAAGAAAAACCTACACGTTTGGGGTTCTTCCCACTCATATCGTTTTCCACAATTATGAGTAGGGATGAGCATTGGGCCGGGTCTTACAAGTTCGGATGGGACTGAGTCTAAATCTAGATTGTTAAATGATTACTGGCTAGGTTCAGGCTCGGGTTTTATTGTAAAATATTTACCCGTACATCACTTGTAAAAAACATTGGGTCTAGGAGTGGGTTTGGGCCAACCCGAACCATATCGTCGATAGATGTAGGAGTTTGGTTGCATCTTCCTTTGAGATCCCTCGAAACTCATTTCATTGATAAGGTGATGATGAAATTTTGCACAAGCAATAAGATAACGGTAAGAAACATTATACATTGGTAGTATTACACTAATCTATAATTACTTACAGTTTTATTGTTATGCATAGTATAGTGTGCTGTATGTACTAATGATTCAATTGGTAATTTGGTAGTAATGTATGACTCAAGGAAGCACAAACACGTTTCCAGACAGACACAGACACATGACACGTCAAATTTCAAAAATATAGGACACAAACACAACACTAGATGAGGGGAATTTTTTAATATATACATATGTGCCCATAATGTATGTATGTATTTATGTGTGTATAATGCATATTTAGTATGTATGTGTTCATCTAAATCAATTAAAATTTATCTTAGAATTTGTTAATGTGGATGTATAATAGTATATGAAAATGAAATATGCATGAGTTTGTGTTTATGTTTGTAGTAGAAACACTATGAAGTAAACACCTAATTGATGAACACATACATATAGCGACTGAGTAAATGATTGTGTAATTGTATATGAATGTGGATCTTCTTGTGTTTGTGTCTGTAGTAGAAACAATATGAAGTAGACACCTAATTCTTGCATTACTTTCAGTAAACATAGCAGAAGTTCAAAATAAGTAAATGACTTTGTATTACTCGATTAATCAATTCATTCGAGCAAAATGTGATTCATGATATCTTAATTCATCTTAGGTTTTACAGGTCGACTCTTATTAAGATATTTTGTTTGCAATTTTGATTAGAATACAACTTTGTGTCACATTTCTAAATGATATGTATAGCTGAATAGCAGCTCTATATTGAGAATTTACTCAGAAATAGGCTGTTGCAGCAGCTGCAACTATACAAGTATGTCCAGGAAGTGTCTGGGCCGTGTCCAAGAAGTGTCTGGGCTGTAAAAAAGGACCAAAATGAACAGGAGACGTCCTGGCTGTCCCCAAAACGTTTTGGTCCGTGTTCGGGAAGTGCCCACGTATCCGACACAGACACGGGGCCTGTACCAAAGTGTATGTGCTTCCTAAATGACTATATGTAGCATGATGCAGGAGTTCAACTTCGTGTCGACTTCGCCAAGTGTGGAAGTCAAAGTTTGTGGGAACTTTGAGGAAGTTTATACGCAAACTTCGATACAAACTTCAATGCCTTTTTTAGAGAAAATAATTTGAATTTGAAGAAAACTTTGATTGAAAACTTCTAATTTGTTTTACCTCTATCTTATATATGTTAATTCAACACAAACACACGATTTACGACTCTCCAGCCTTAGTTAGGTTGATATTACAATGTGTTGCTTGCAAGGATCAAATGTGCAATACACATAATACAAATACACTTTACCGTATGTATTCTATACAATATAAGTCAAATAGTAATTACAACACCCTCTCTAGGAAAGAGTGGCAACGACAAACATAGGAGTTGATATTAGAAGTTGTGAAGAGGGTTGAAGGGTGACACTTATGCCTTGTATGGCCATTACGGCACTAGTCAGGATTAAGGTTCTGGGTCATCTCAACTTCGCCCCGACTTCGAGGAAACTTCGACAACTTTGGAGAAGTTGAGACGAAAATACACACATAAAAGTCAACTTCATTGACATTAGTGAAACTTCGCCTCGAAGTTTGGACGAGGCCGAAGTATTTGGTAGTCAAGTTCGCCTATGGTCGAATTTCAAAACTTCGGCAAAACTTCGACGAAGCTGTGTTCCGTGATATGTAGTATACTACTATGCAATGTACAATTCAAATGGCATATTATTAGAATATTACTTTGTTTAGATTATCAATCTTAGACTACTAGAAGGGATTTGATATGTATAAGTTCAAAATAGATGCATATGTATACGTTAATACTTTGCCTTCCCCTAGCCTTGCTTGAGGTCTATACACCTAAATCATGGTTATCTCTGCATAAGCTGCCCAACTATCAAAAAAGATTTTCCTTCACTCTATCCTCTCGGCATCCCCCTTTGTGTTTTGGAAAATTATCTCAATCCAGAACTTTATGTTCCGAACTTGTTATTTTACTATGCCCAGATGATGCATGACTACCATGATTCATTGTTAGTTGAATATATGTCTTATAAAAGGTTGCAGACCTAAATGAATTGTACTAATCTTGTGAATTATCATGCGTTCTCAGACTGATGTATTGTATATTACTATGCATCATCTATTTTAGTATGCCCAGATGATGCATGACTACCATCACCATGATTCATTTTTAGTTGAATATATGCCTTATAAAAGGTTGCAGACCTAAATGAATCGTACTAATCTTGTGAATTATCATGCGTTCTCAGACTGATGTATTGTATAATAATACTATGCATCATCTATTTGGTATCGATCAATGTTTGATATTTCTTTCTAACCTCTACGTAATCTACCAATAAAATGCATCATCTTTTTGACGATTAATCACTGGTACCCCAGAGTTAACCATGCTTTCCTTGAATAATAGTAATTTAAGGTGCCCTCTTGGGCTTACAAGGGCCAGTTTCTAAGTGTCTATGCTAGAGTGACAGCCTAGGTCAAACTAGGACCGAGCTGAACTAGGGTAGTTTGAGTCCTATTCAGGTGAATTTAGTTGATTCAAGTCAGTTCTGGTCTAGTTTAGATTAAATTAGGTCTTATTAGGCCAGTCTTAGGACTGATTAAAAGAAATTTAGGTCAAATTAGGTATAATTTCTTTCATGTTAAGTCAAAATAATTATCCGTTATCCAAGTCTACAAAATAGTCTAGCCATTGTCAAATGCACAAACACATTTTATGCCTACATAAGCATCTTACATAAAAACAAATACATGTGGACTTGGTGAATATTATTGGAATATATATACTCTACTAACTTAAATCTGTTAAAGCAAAAAAACCTAGGACACCTAGCCATCCATCTTAGGCGATCCAACCAGGGAATCCACCGCCTAGCTATCTTGTCAAATATGGCTTGATGTAGCACTTGGATGGAGGACCTATTAGAAAGTGTTTTCAAGATTGCATATGAGTGAGGACAATGCGTATACATGAGGTAGTACTGGTTTGTGGGGAAATTGTTACTTCCAGTATGCTACTTGTGCTTTGCACTAGGGGCTTGAGCATGACAATATGGTATCTTGCTAATGACCTGCTAATAGGTGGTCTGATGTGGGCATCAGGCACCCTAGCCAAGAGCCATGTGTATTAGACCAAAGCATGCATAAAAGATTATCCAATCTTACAGGCAAGATAGGCCACCCTGTGCTAGTCTAAATATGATGAAAGTGCTATCCATAGATAAAACGAGGCAGAATTACCTTTTCTGGTGTCTGTGTATGGGAACTTAGATCTACAAAGGCCTATCGGGCCTTGCACAATAGTGGAGAAAGGCAGTTAGCTTATGTAGCCGAGTCTCGATGAAGACGTGTATAGGATGAGTTGGGGGAGACTGTAACATCTAAGTATCCAACGTTTACACTGACCTTAAAGGAAATAATTAAGACTATCCATACCAACAAGTTGCACCTTGTTTCCATTGCAGCTCTATATTTGCAAACATAGTCACAATTTGAGATTTAAGAATTCATACACAAAGTTTGAAGAATTAAGTATTTGGAAATAAACGGAAAATTCAGATAAAATCTGGTAAAGATTTGGGAATCTGCGATAGATATATAGGGAAAAACCTTTAGAGAGCACTGCAATACATGTGTATGTCCACATCTGATACCTGACTCTAATGTAATCTACAGATCTTTGTATTATATATAATATCTTAGACACTCTTCTAGTATAGTTCCTTGATTTGAACCTTATTTGAAGGTGATGTATTTTTATTTGTAAAACATCTAAGTTAGGGAAATTGTGAACAAGTCGTAAACTTGTGAGAAAATTTGGATATATGACGAGAAGTTTTGGGAATAGTGAACATATTTGAAGTGCAGAAAATTTCTTTTAATTGTGCGAATCTGGGAGTACGGCATGCTGAATGAAAAATACATGATTTAATTGGGAGTTCCTCGAGAAGTCCAGAGAATTTTGTGAATTTGAGTGGAAATTCCACAATTAGGTATGTTTGGCTTGGACTATTATTTAAATGTGTGCCTACTGAAAAGTACATACTGGATTGTGTGCGAGTGAGAAAAACATGCAGAGACGGCTAGTTTTAGTTTGTGAGGTTATTCAACGCATCTGCTATGCTGCTAGTGCCTTAGGCTCAAGGCTTTGGGCCTAATACTTACTTCCAAAAAGGTTTTAAAATTTAGGAGTGTATGTGGTCTGTACGTTTTCTGGTTTTCATATCCCTGATTGTTGCATTTAGTGAATGCCTTTGTTTATGAATCAACATTCAGTTGATTAATTCAAAATTTTTTGCAATTAAATACATGAGAGAAATACCAGCGGCAACATAAGTATATGCATAACTACAAAGAATAGAAAAGTAAACCGGAAAGCCTATCCAATATGCAGGTCAATTAATCTTCACTCACTCTAATAGTCATCTCGAATACATGAAACAACATAGCTAATATCTACAGAAGTATTTTGCGAAGTTAAAGTAACCTGATGGATCATGGCACTTACTGATCCATATTGCTTTCCAGCATGGAGCTGGTTGTAGTAGCCACTAACCATAACGTTTTTGAGTCCTCATGAAGAAGAGCTTATACACAGTGCTGAGATCCTCAATAGTAGAGACAAGTTTGAGAGGAACTTAGGAGGTTGACAAATTACAAAGCTTGTGAACATAATTTTTTTTTTATTTCTAATCTTTTGACACGATCTATTTATATGATCAACTGTGTGTTATACTAAATCCTTTTGTAAGAAGGAGCTTATTTATAAACCTTCATACTTTATGAATGTCATAAAGATGTTTGTTTTTATAGTATCCATATTGATATTTATTTTATTTTCAGAATATTCATCAGGGGTACCCAAATGAAACTCTTGTGCGCTTCCTGAAGGCTAGAGACTGGAATGTTCCAAAAGCTTATAAGATGGTTAGTGCAATTTGAAAACGGACAATTATGTAACCTAATTGTTTTTATACTTCTAACTGTCGCACCATATTGTAGCTTGTTGATTGCTTAAACTGGAGGACACAAAATGAAATCGACAATATACTCTCAGTAAGTAGTCTCCTTTATCTATTTGCTATTGTGGTATGCTCACTTTAATAATTAGAAACCGCTTTTAGTACTATGTACTCTATGTCCCTATAAAATTAACACATGTATGAATATCATAATTATCAATTGGATACTTTTGCTTTAGTTGTGATACGTCTTGACAAAAAAAATTAGCCCCTGATACCTCCAGATAAAGTAGAACTAGTACCTTTACCTCCATTTTACTCTGCCTCTAAGCTTCATAATCTAACATAGGTCTATGACCCTATTTGATGCTTACTAGTTGACTTTGCATTTCAACTTGACAGATCCGACAAAAAAGGGCTTGAAATTGCTATAATCAATTAAACACTCTTCATTATCCATTATCATTGTATACAATTTCTATTATAGAAACAAAGTGGTCATCGACAGTGGTGTTTATATATTTAAATTTGACCCAGTATGGTTTGACTTTTTTGTCGATGGCTAGAGCTCTCACAAGTCACGGCAATTTTATTTTCGTGGAAGAACCATCAAATTGAATTTCTTCCCACAGATCTCTTAGTCAACTATGATTGGAAGTGCAGTTCTTTATAGTTTTTCAATGGAGAAAAATGTGAATATTGTATGTGGCCCAAATCTTCTGTTGTAGTGGCATAAATGGTGTATTAAATCTCAATTTCGCACTGATAAAAAAATGAGTGCTGGGAACTTGACAAACTGGTCAGTAGAACATATCAGTCACATATCAAAGCATATGGCTTGATCTGATTGAACACTATTATTTTGCATTCATGAGAAAGTAATACCAATTCGTAGAAAGTGATTATCATGTGACATCTCAGTTAGTGTTTGTCTACTCTTTTATATTGTAGGATCACTTCAAACCTGTTTTCTTCTTGGTTTTGAGATATCTAATGATCCCGATCATTTGACATTTACCAGAAACCGATAGTCCCTGTTGACTTGTATAGAGCCGTTCGGGATTCCCAGCTTATAGGATTATCGGGATTTTCAAAAGAGGTATGGTTTTCTTTGGTAGAAAATGCATAGTTTTTAAAAATAAAATTTCAAACTGTTTGTGTGGATCTGCTACACATTTTCTCCTTCTTGAGCTCTGTGTATGTCATGCAGATTAGCCTTCCAAACTATATTCAAATATGTTAATGCTGTAACAATTCTTTTTGTTTTTATTCTATAAATTGTATGTATAATCTGCAATACTGCGAAAATATTGTTGACGTGAGCAAAATAAATCTACTAGACTGACTGTACTACATTCGTTGGAGCGTCCCTACCTAACGACGCGTTGCATCGGCACTCGGGTGCAGTGATAAATATGCAAGGGGTTTCGACACAGCGACACCCGGTTTTGTTGAAGGACAAGCAAGAGTTTCCTCATCTTGGACGGGTGTAGGTAAAGAAGCTAGTCCCGCTGCATCATCGCCCAGATGTAGTGAAAAATGTGCAAGGGTTTCAACATCTTGGACGAGTGTGGGTAAAGAAACTAGTCCCGCCGCATCATTGCCCGGATGTAGTGAAAAATGTACAAGGGCAACATTTTTGACGAAGGCAGGTAAAGAAGGAAGTCCAAGAAAAAAGGTTTAGAGTTGGATTTTGAAATATTGACTATTTGACAGGAAAATCTTTGGAGATAGTAGATACCGTGATGAGAAGAAAAGTCAATATAGCTTGCTTACAAGAAACTAAGTGGACGGGGGAACATTGTAGAGAGATTAGAGACACAGGATACAAAATCTGGTATGCTGGCATTGATAAACATAGAAATGACGTAGGTATTATTGTTGATAAGATGTTGAAGGATGATGTTGTCAAAATCACTAGGATGGGTGATAGAATCATAGCTATCAAGGTCGTTCTTGGGGGAAAGAATTTTAACATTATTAGCGCTTATGCCTCCCAAGTTGGCCTTAGCGAGGAGGCTAAGAAGGACTTTTGGGATAACGTGGATGAATTGATGCAAGGAATACCGACAGAGGAGAAGATCATTATTGAGAGTGTGATTTAAATGGCCATGTGGGGAGTAGCAATGATGGATATGAGAGAGTTCATGGTGGTTTTGGATATGACAACAGAAACGGAGAAGGAGAGAGGATATTAGATTTTGCAGTTGCATATGATATGATTTTAGCAAACACCCATTTCAAGAAAAGAGAATCTCATAAGATTACTTTCAAGAGTGGGCACAATTGTAGCCAAATTGATTACCTCCTTACAAGGAGGGAGGATCGTAAAGTATGCAAGGACTGTAAAGTGATTCCTGGCGAAGAACTCACGACCCAATATACGTTAGTGGTTTTGGATATTAACATGAAGATCAATAAAGTCAAGCATCACAAAAATCAAGATAGCAGGATCAAGTGGTGGAATCTTAAAGGAGAAAAGAAATTGACCTTTCATGATAAACTCATCAAGGAGGGAACTTGGAACTTAGAGTCGGATGTCAACACTATGTGGCATAACATGAGCTCCTGCATAACAAAAATTGCCGGAGAGGTTTTGGGGGAGTCCAAAGGTTGTGGGCCTCCACAAAAAGCGACTTGGTGGTGGAATGATGAAGTATAGAAGGCTATTAAATTGAAAAGGGAGATCTATAGGAGCTTGCCCAAATCTCGAGATTATGCAATATTTCAAAGATACAAGCAAGTAAAGAAAGAAATGAAAAATGTTGTTTAGGAGGCAAGGTCTAGATACTTCGATGATATTTATAAGAAGCAGGACACTAGAGAAGGGGAAAAAGATATATATAAAAGGGCTCGTATAAGAGAAAGGAAAGGAAAGGAAGAGACTTGAGTCAAGTAAAATGCATCAAGAATGAAGATGGTAGAGTGTTGGTAAAGGACGATGATATCAAGAACCAATGGAGAAATTACTTCCATAAGCTTTTCAATGGAGATAATATAAATAATGTTAGAGACTCGTGTGACAAGGATACAAGAGATATTATTTACACACGACGAGTTTCACATTTTGAGGTCAAGAATGCCTTGAAAAAGATGAAAACGAGGGTCAAGAATGCCTTGAAAAAGATGAAAACGAGAAAGGCATGTGGACCAGACGATATTCCAATTGATGTATGGACTATGGAAGAGTATGGGGGATGAAGGAGTTATGTGGTTAACAAATTTATTTAACAAGATCATGAAGACAAAGAAGATGCCGAATGAATGTAGAAATAGTACTATAGTCCCCATCTACAAGAACAAAGGTGATGTTCATGGCTGCACAAACTACAGAGGTATCAAGTTTATGAGTCACACAATGAAGCTTTGGGAGAGGATTAATGAGCTGAGGCTAAGATCTATAACGCAGATATCAAACAACCAATTTGGTTTCATGCCTGGTAGATCAACAACAAATGCTATTTTCCTGATAAGGAGGCTTATGGAGAAGTATAGGGAAAGAAAAAGAGATCTTCACATGGTTTTTATCGATTTGGAAAAGGCTTATGATCTAGTACCCAGAGAAGTGTTGTGAATGGTTTTGACAAAAAAGGGTGTGCCAATCCAATACATTGACTTGATTAAAGACATGTATGGTAGCTCTACTGCAAGTGTGAAGACTCCTCGAGGTGAGACACCAACATTTCCCATCACAGTTGGGGTACACCAAGGATCCACACTCAGCCCATATCTGTTCGTTCTTGTTATGGATGAGTTGACAAAGAATGTTCACAATGATGTTCCTTGGTGTATGTTATTTGCTGATGATATTGTATTGATTGACAAAACTAAAGATGGTTTGAATGATAAAGTTGAACTTTAGAGAAAGGCACTGGAATCAAATGGATTGATGATTAGTAGGAGTAAAACTGAGTCTATGCATTGCAATTTCATCCAATCTTGCAGTGTGAATGGTGGAGCCAAGTTGGACGGAGTAGATATACCAAAATGTGATAAATTTCGTTACTTGGGCTCTATCATTCAAACAGATGGCGATGTCCAAAATGACGTTTGTCATAGGATCACTGCAGGATGGTTGAAATGGAGGAGTGCAACTGGAGTATTATGTGATCGGAAGATCCCTCTCAGACTAAAAAGCAAGTTTTATAAAACTGCTATACGGCCAGCCATGCTCTATGGGAGTGAATGTTGGGCGGTAAAGAAACAAGGACTCAACAAGATGAACGTGACTGAAATGTGTATGTTGAGATGGCTGTGTGGGAAGACAAGAAAAGATCGCTTGAGAAATGACTATATTAAGAATAAAGTGGGGGTGGCGAGCATTGGGGACAAGTTGCGCGAGGGCTAACTCAGATGGTATGGACATGTGCAGCGCAGACCGACTAATGCGCCTATACGAAGCAATACTATTTAGGCAAACACAATTAATAGAAGAAGAGGAAGGACTAAATTAACATGGGAAGAGCTTATAAAGAGAGATTTTGAATCTCTACATCTCAACCAGAATATGACCCATGATAGAGCTGAATGGAAAAGAAGGATCCATGTAGCCGACCCCAACATAGTTGGGATTGAGGCTTAGTTGATGATGATGACTGACTTCTGTGGATATTGTTGATCTACGTGAGGAACTGGTTGTGCTATCTACCTGTGCGAATGTGTTGCAAGGCCCTTAGAGTAGGTCTATTGATAGTCTCTTAAACTGAATTTGTGATTCAATTGGCTATGCTGAAATATTCAGAATTCCGAAATTATGCAGAAAATATGAACCATTTGGCAGTAGTTTTTGAAAATGCAGTCAAATGTTCTGAGTTTTTTGGAAATAATACGAACAAGATTTCGCAAACACGTGTTTTCGTGTATCTATGTGAATGTTTTTGTCAATCACCTACCAACATAGTATTAATTAAATGAAAGTATTAATGTTTTGAATATGTAATATTAACCTATTGAAAGGAGAACATATATCACCACATTGAATAAAAAGATAGCAATGAGAAGTCAAGAGTTTTACCCGGCCTATGTAGCGCGGATGGTTGAGCACGGTAGGTCCTCCCCGGGGGACCCGGGTTTGAACCTCCTGTTGCGCACAATATTTACCACCCTTGCAGTCATCCGGGCTCTGGCATGCTCTTTGAGGGAGGGGGGAGACTAATGTCTGTTCTAACTCAAAAAAGTCAAGAGTTTAGCAGCTAAAATAACCATTATGCGAGACCTTTGTTTCCAAGGGTGTGGGATGTTGTTATATTACCATATATGTAAAGTGAAAGATAGATCATGGGGCGAAAAAACACCAACAATGTTCGCTGAAAACATACACCTATAAAATGTTAGATATGTGAATTATACACATTATTCGGGAGTTAGGAACTATTCGGCCGTAATGTACGGTGGCGGAAGACGCGTGCTTAAAACACATTTTTCCCCACCAAAAAGTTGCTGAGAGTTGTGACTACGATTAAAAACTCAAATAAATACTATATATCTATAAAAAACAAGCATAATTCTTTGAACAATTAACATATTTGAATTATGACCCATGTCAGTAGCTGATACTGGTTGTTCTTCAGAAGTGATGAAAGATAACTTTTTTCCTCTCTAATAGGATGAAAGGCTTTATGGTGTTAAATGCTGTAAATGCATGTTGAATTTCCAGAAGCACCTGTTCTCATATCTAGTGTTTATTTACTGGCAATCTCCCCTTTTTTGTTCAATTGGTTGCATTAGAGCTTATTGTGGCCATTGAAATTTTGATAAAGCCTGTCACTAATTAATGTTAGCATGAATAGCTCAAAGCTCCTTATATATCTGTCTCAAGAACTTGCTTTCGAACATACATGGAAATGTCTCTACTTGCGTTAAATTTCCTCCCTCACATATCTGTTAGTTGCATATGATCTGCATTCATTTTATCTGTCTTATTTAAATGTTTCACTACGTCCATTATGTGACTAATATTGTCATACATGCTGTTGGCAGGGGCATCCAGTTTTCGCAATTGGTGTTGGACTGAGTACGTTTGATAAAGCATCTGTAAGCACAATTGCCTATGTCAATTACGATAGCATCACTTTCTTACCTTCTTTTAACGAATGTTTGTGCTTTAGCTGCTTAAACTGGTACCAGAATAGATAACTATGCTGGCAGTTTTCTTTTAGTCACTTTTCAATTTTGAATTGTTCCTACTATTTTGGTGTATTATGTTGAAAATCAGTTGACTAAGGGCTCGTCTGGTACGGCTGCAAACTAACTCATCCAGTTGTAACCACACAGCGAGTTCGAACCCATGTGTTTGGTTGGACGTGGCCCCAACCCATGGTGTGGGAAGAAACCACACGATGATCTTTTGCTCTGTAGAAAACTGGGGGAACTGACCGCAAGCTTTTTGAGCGCGGTTTCATTTCCACATGCAGCCGTGCCTCCTGTCTTCCTGCTATGCCGTCCCTTTTCAGATGCCAACTAGTTTTTCGTCGCTATGTATGTCAATTGTAGCTGCCGTGGTATGATTAGATCTGTAAGCTGCAATGAACCAAACGTATACAAACCAAGTCAATGAGTTTCATCTGCTTAGAACCAAATATTGATAGTTAGGTTTCAACTCACTGCATACAATTTCCTGTTTTACATTTCCTAGTGTTGGTTGGATTTACATCCAACCAAACTAGCCCTAAGACTGGTCTCCCATTCCATTATTATGTGGCTGTTACTTTAGTTTTTTGCTTTTTTTTTTAATTTTTTTTCTTTGCAGGTAAATTACTATGTGCAGTCCCATATACAAATCAATGAATACAGAGATCGTGTGGTTTTGGTTAGTATAATCATTTGCAATAATAGTAGTTCTTGTACTTTCAATTTTCAGCTCTATTAATTCCACTTTCTGTTTTAGCCTGCTGCTAGTCGGAGGGAGGGAAAGTATGTTGGTACATGTCTAAAAATTCTTGACATGACAGGCCTGAAGTTATCAGCACTCAGCCAAATTAAGGTTCAATACACATTTTCTGGCTTTCCCCTTAAATTTTCCTTCTCACAGCTTATATTTCCATCAATGACCATGATGGATAAGTTATTCAATTTTCCAGTCCACCATAAGTTTTATTGTTTGACACATATATGATGTTATATTACTGTACTGAGTTGTTGGGGAATATTAGTATAGAGGATAATCTGTCTGAATACCTTCAGTTTGACCAAATTGAAAGCTGAGTGGCACATAACAGATGACAAATTCGGTTCAGTACATATACTTCCGTTTTTGTCCTTTCAATTTGCCTTCTCTCAGCTTGTGTGCAAATACTTCCTTTCAGAGGCTATGCTGTCCCAGGAAGCAGGGACACGGACGCGGACACGATGATTTTGGAAAATATGGGGCACGGACACGGTGTTGGGCACGACAAAACAAGTTATATGTACATATATACATGAGTATAAAATGTATATATGATTAATATAGAAGCACAAGAATTTCTACAAGACTTTAAAGAAAGTCAATCACATTTTCTAATTAAAAAATATATGCATGTGTGTTTAGTCACCTCGTCACTTAGAACCCCAAAGATACATGACTCATTTCCCAATTCAAGCAACAAACACAAATACAGAAAACAATTAATACCATGGTATCTTTGCATATAAATCAAGCACAGTGCAAATGACTATGTAACCAACCAAAAATTTAATTCATAAAATCAAATAACGAAAGAAACCCACAATTTATGACCTATGTTAAGTTGCAGTAACAATTTAAGAATGTAAAAGATAAAGAACTGGGAATATTTGAGCATAGGGAAAATTCACTATTAGTGGCGAGAAAAAAGAGGAGGATGTGTATGGAGAATTGGAGATGAGGGAGAGGCGACGGGAATGACATAGGAGAATAGGAGAAGAGGATGCTTATTGGATCACAGTTTCCTTAGGCTGGTGGTGGTGTAGGAGGATGACATGTGTTGAAGTAGTTGATGGAAGAGGAGTGGAAGGTAACAATAACATAGTGGAGGCTGTATGCTACTATTGGACATATTTTCCTGGTGGTGAGGATGGGGAGGAAACCATCAGTGGAGCATGAAGAAGTAGAGTGGAAGACGTAAGGAGAAAGGAAGACGAGGATGGGCTGAGGGAAAGGAAGAAAATAAGGTAGAACAAGGAGACTTCTGCAAGGTTATAGTGGTCGTCCTTGACATGTGTTCGACACTGACACGTTGTGGACATGTTGATCGCGTGTATGTGCATGGTGTGTCCAAGTTGGACATGAGTCGAGGACAGCCACGACAGCCTCCGGGAAGTGTTTGTGCTTCCTAGATGCTGGCAAAGTCATCCAATTATCCTGATATACAATTCAAGCTCACCACAATTTTGCAACACAATTTTATTGATTGACACCACTACAATGTTATATTACTGACTCGTCGGAGATGTTATATTGGATGATAATATGTTTGAATACCTATAGTTTACACAATAAAAGGGTGAGTGACACATAATAGTAACATCTTTACGGAGGTCATCATATGGGATTCGCTTGATCTTACTGAAATGCTCACATTTGGGGAACTATATTATAGATTACTTGGACTAGATTCACCGTTCACCTAGAAAAACACATTTAAAATTTGGATAAACTTAGCAGAACGTGGAAGTGTTTTGTTTACATGTGATGTTGGCTTTTAAGCAGAATTTTTAAATCCAATTCCAGGAATCTAATAATTTAATATGACTATACATTGTGGTGAGTTGCTTTACTTGTATCTTTCGCTGCGTCCTTTGCAAATGGTTGAGCTGCACTGGTGCTGATGCCTGAATATGATAGCAGTAGCCCAAACGGGCAGGATGGAGACGTGGATTCTCATCTACGCGCGAGCATTAGCAAGTAAAAAAACTTTTTACTTGAAGAAACCCTTCAAGTTGGCAGGATCAAGTGAAAAGTCCTAAAATTGTGCAAAATGTGTCTCCTTCTATGTTGGAAAATAGCACTCTCCCTTCACTTGTCACACTACTTAGCATCATTTTTGCTTGAAAAAGCCCTTAAACTTGGCAGGATTAAAGTGGAAAGTCCTAAAATTGTGCAGCATGTGCGTGCATCTCCATCTATGTAGAGTCTCTCTTCACTTGTCACACTGCTTGCCTTTATTGTGTTATCGTAGAAGTTGTATAAATTACAGTCTTCTGTGATATATCTTGTTCCTACTTCTCATATAAGGACATCCCTTCTTGTAGAGGATACTGAATGATAAGTGGAGAGCTCCTTGACTGGGAGACAATTTCCCACTGGTAAACAATGCAGATGGTACAAAATTCCGTTAGGGAGAATCTTACTCCACTGTCTGTAATGTATTTTGTTCCTACTTCACATATAAGCACATCCCTTCTCGTAGAATTTACTGGATGATAAGTGGAGACCTCCTTGGAGAGTTTTCTACTGGTGGAATAAGAATCTCCCAGTGGAAAGTTGCATGTTTTGCATTGCTTACCTTGTTCCTTCTTTCTGTGATGTGAAATATAACAGAATTTGTTTGCTATCTATGAGACATTGACACTACGTCATGATATGATATGTTTATGTCCAGGCTCACGCATATAGTGGCTCCATTCTCATACTATCCCACTTATGAAAAAAAAGATGTACTTTTGAACCTCAGATCTGTTATTTTGAAAATAAGTTAGCGTCATTAAATCCACAAAAAACAAGAATGTGTCCATAAATTGGGTTGTACGCTCGAACATTTGGAACCTGGCCCAATCATTTCTTACCTAGTTACCTAAACCTTATTGGATCATTTTTTGATTCAATTAGTAGTTCGAAGATAAACCTGTTTGAGTGGTTAACCGATTAGCAAATCAGTTATTAAACTGGTTTAAATCAATTGGTATTTTTGAAGGGTAATGCAATTTGGCTGATATACATACACCGTTGAAAATGTACAACAGACCGATCTAGAAGTGTAAAAGAAGCTTATACCCTTTTAAGATGTAAAATGTACTCTATAAGTATATATTGCATAAGATGTGGGGCTATTATGAAAAATATACAATCTTTCCCAAAACAACTCTAGGTATTCACTATTTAGTTTTCCCATATTTTGTATTTTGAGATTCCAAATGAATATATAATTGTTTTGATGCTATTTAGCTAATACAATCATATCCTTACTGACATCTTATTGAGTGTCTAGTTGATATCTCGGACTATGAGAATTAGAAGGATTTTAATGTGTGAATATGTTAAAAATTTCAAATATGTGTTAAAGCTTATTACTAATTAAGTTTATTATGTAAATGGGCCAGCCCATATAGTTGTCTTGAATCCCAAGCATGCTTGAGTCACAAGTATGCTTTGAGTCCAAGCAAGCATGAGTCATAAGTTTGTAAGTATTTCCCCTATCCTATAAATAGGAATGAGGGATTTATCTAATGAAACAACAAACTAATTAGTATCCCATCTTATTTTTCCCCACATGGTATCAGAGTAGTTGATCCTGCTTTCCTGACCACACGTGAGAGACAAAGCCAAAGAGGAGTGCCCTCTTGCGGGCACCGCCGCCCTTGTCGGTTCTTGTTTGCTCGTAGAGATGCCCATCCTCTGCATCTTCTTGGAGCGTCTCTATTGAGCCATGTCCACCTTCAACAACAAAAACAATCCATCTTGAAGTCGCTCCCACTAGATCTACATGGGCTGCCATGCTGCCGCTATTTTTCTATCTCTTCCAGCAACATTTATCTTCCCTATACAATTTTTTTCTTTCTATTTTTAGTGCCCACACCTTTCCATCCCTACGTACATATGCTTTTACATCCCTCAACCCATCTACTACCCCTCATATATACCAAGCTAGATCTTGAACATGTCGACTCGGTTTATCAACTACCTTCGTCCACATATTTTCCTACATATCTATTTCCTCTACTATGATCTATGAGACTGCACATAGCCATTCTCTTGATTCTTTTCATGATTGGCGTGAGGGGGAGAATAGAGGAAGAGATGAGATGGAGAGGAGATGAAGAATGAAGAATGAAGAATGAAGAATGAAGAAAGGAAGACTTCTGTAGTGTTGTTACTTTGCATCTTGAAGTTACTTTTAATTGTTGATATGCACAAGAGGGGATTCGTTTTCGTTATGCCGCCTCTACTCTCTCTCTTGTTTGTGCTTGTGCACGCGGAGTGGACTGCTACTCAATTTGTGACCCAAAACTCTGTGAACTATTCGATGACGTTAACGACTGAGATTCATTCCGATTACATCGCCGCTACTCTCTCTTGTCTGTTCTTGTGCACGTTAACTACTACTCTACTTGTGACCCAACACTATTTGGACTACTCGACGACACTAGCAACTGAGATTCATTCCGACTATGTCGCCACTACTCTCTCTTGTCCATGCTTTTGTATGTTTACTACTACTCTACTTCTGACCCAACACTCTTTGAACTACTTGACGACGTTAGCGACTGAGATTCGTTCCGGCTATGTAGCCACTACACTCTCTTGTCCGTGCTTTTACGCATTAACTACTTGTGATCCAACACTCTCTGGGCTACCTGACAGCGCTAGCGACTAAGATGATGTCACTTGCTCTGATTTGCTGCTACATGCTACTGCTCTAGATGCCACTTATCTTTATTAAAATCAAGAAGATCCTATGATTTGCTTGTCACCTACTTGGAGTTATCTGCTTAAAGGGAGTGTTGTAGAGTTGATTGATGCAACTAACGTTATACTTGCTCCATCCTTTGCTGCTCGAAGATTATTTGAAGACATACAAATTATATGTTTAAGGGGGAGTAGTAGACTGTTTGAGTGTTTGATTGTAATAGAGGGGGAGTTATATTCATCTGTGTGTGATTTTATCTTTTTCTTTTTTCTCTATATGTTTGCAAGCTGACTTGGGATTTTGCCAAGCTCCAGACTGAGGGGGAGTGTTAAAGGTTATTACTAATTTAGTTTATTATGTAAATGTACAACCCGTATAGTTGTCTTGAGTCCCAATCATGTTTTGAGTCATAAGTTTGTAAGTATTCCCCCTATCCTATAGATATGAATGAGAGATTTATCTAATGAAGCAACGAACTAATTAGCATCCCATGATATTTTTTTTCTCACAATATGCATCATATCTCTGTATGTTATGTATATTTGTTTATGGTATGTACACTTCTAATCGCCTAATTTGTAAACCACAACAAATTTTTAACAATTTTTTATCAAACTTAAAAACCCTTTTTTCATGCCTTTCCTGTGAGTTTCTGCACGTTTTTAGCCTATTTGTGTTGTTTGAAAGATTGTTGAATTCTAGATTTTTAAATGGAGAGTGGAGAATGCTAAGGATGGAATTGATATCTGGTGAACAAGGACTCCATTTTATCTTCTCAGTTATCTTAAAATTAATTAGACACTGAACATCATAGTTTTAAAAAGCGGTATGTGTTGTATGTTAGGAGAGGTCAATGAATAGAGTATATGTGGTATGCGGGAGTGTATGTAGTTTTGGATTTTTTAATTATTATATCTATATAAGTATGCAATAGTCATACAATTGCATATTTAATTTGTTGAATTACATATTTTTGATGCAATCATGCAAATATGCAATCAAACACAACTTAAATATATACATATATGCAATCAAACACAACTTAAATATATACAAATATGCAATATGCAATAATGAGCTAAATGTCTAACAACCATAGACGAATGTAATGTAAAAAGAGGAAATGGAAGCAGAAGGTAGGCTGAATGTAGGTGATGGTTTTAGTTACATGAAGAATAGGGGTCACGTTAGAAAATTTTCAGCTTAGCTGTTTGACCATTCAAAAATCGGGCATTAATCGGCCTTATATCCACACGACCTTATATGCGGCCATGGTCCATTTTAGGCACCGATTTTCCATGTGCGGTTTGGTCAAGGGTTCAAACTGCATATGCGGCCGCATGAACCGGTTTTGAAACATTGCTGAACATGAAAAAGCTTAGGTGACAAACCAATTGTTTAATTTAGTTTGAATGCACTGTAAAGTTACTAAATTTCTGTAAACTGATATTCGACTAATATGTTTAATCCTATTTGGTAACCTTATAATTTTGTTTTTTGACATCATACTTATTCCTGTTTGTTTCGAAGAAAGCTAGAATCTGTCTAAGGGATATCTCAAACTACAGGAATTAGAAGGTTTTAATGTGTGAATATGTTAAAAATTTCATATATGTATCATATCTTTGTATGTTGTGATAGAGTCAGGGATTTCAGAAAGCTCAGGGTTGCACAATGTGTGCACCCTCATATATATAATACTGAGAGAATTACAGAGAGGTCCACATATAAAAGAGAAATAACAAAACAAATAACAGGTTATGTAAAACAGGAAATATATAATGTAACACTCCCCCTCAAGTTGGAGCATAGATGTCAATCATGCCCAACTTGTCCATCAGTGTGCATAACTGTTTCTTCGCCAGTAGCTTGGTGAAGATATCAGCAACTTGATCTTCTGATCTCGTGAATGGAGTGCATATCTTGCCAGCAAGAATAGATTCTCTGATGAAGTGGCAGTCAACTTCAATGTGTTTGGTGCGCTCATAATAGACAGGATTATTTGCAATGAAGATGGCAACTATGTTATCACAGTGCATAGGAATGGCTGAAGAAGACTCAATCCCAAACTCTTTCAGAAGAGAACGCACCCACAATAACTCACAGGCAGTATGGGCCATAGCCCTGTACTCAACTTCCGCACTAGATCTGGCAACAACATTCTGTTTCGTGCTCCTCCAGGTAACAAGATTGCCTCCTACAAACGTACAGTAACCGGAGGTAGATTTTCTATCAACTTTGTTGCCTGCATAATCAGAATCAGAATACCCTTCAAGGACACAGTGCCCATTCTTTTTATAATGAAGTCCCTTGCCAGACGACTTTTTCAAGTATCTCAGATGGTGACATACAACATCCCAGTGACACTTGTCTGGGTTTGTCAAGGTACCTGCTAAGAAGACCCACTGCAGTAGCAATATCAGGACGAGTAACAGTCAAATAAATCAATTTACCAATCAACCTCCTGAATTTTTTATGATCAACAAACACAGAAGAGGAATCATCATCCCAATTCACATTGGGATCTAGAGGAGTATCCGTAGGTCTTGCTCCAAGCATACCAGTCTCTTGCAGAATATCAAGAACATACTTTCTCTGAGAAAGCACCAGGGCATTAGAGTTTCTAGAGACCTCTATGCTAAGAAAATACCGAAGTCTGCCCAAATCTTTTGTAGCAAAGTGCTTGCCCAGATGATCTTTGGTAGCCTGAATACCAAGAGAGTCGCTGCCAGAAATAATAATGTCATCAACATATACAATCAGAACAGTAATACCTGCTGAAGTCTTTTTTGTAAACACAGAGTGGTCAACCTGTGACCTCAGAAAACCAAAATCCATCATGATCCTGCTCAGCTTATCAAACCAGGCACGAGGACTCTGCTTGAGCCCATAGATAGACTTCTTAAGCCTGCATACTTTGTGAGACTCCTCCTGAGCAACAAACCCAATAGGTTGCTCCATATATACCTCTTCCTGCAAGTCACCATACAGAAAAGCATTTTTCACATCAAGCTGCAGAAGAGGCCAATTCAGATTCACAACAACAGATAGGAGAATCCTGACAGAGTTAAGGCGAGCAACAGGAGAAAAGGTCTCAAAATAATCAATGCCAAATGTCTGAGTATAGCCCTTAGCAACCAATCGTGCTTTCAACCTCTCAACCGTACCATCAGGTTGATATTTTACGACATATACCCACCTGCAGCCCACAGGCTTACACTGAGGAGGCGGATCCACCAGCTCCCAAGTGTCTCTGTTAGTAAGAGCAATCATTTCTTTCATAGCAGATGTCCAAGCAGTACTTTTCAATGCATCCTGAACATTCTTAGGTACAACCACAACAGATAAAACATATACAAAATTGCTAGATTGAGTATTCAGATGAGCAGTAGACACAAACTGAGCAATGCTATGAGAAGTGCAAGAACGAGTACCCTTTCTGAGTGCAATAGGTATGTCAAGGTCAGAATGTACCTCAGGTGCAGCAGAACCTTCTGGAGGAGAAGATTGGTTGTCTTGGGGGGTACTTGTGTAGAAGGTGCTCTATTCCTGCGCTGATAAACAATAAGAGGAGGATCTAGATTTTTAGTATTCACAGTGTCAGTAATGTCAGGTACACAGTCAGAAATAACAGGCAAAGGAGGGGCAAGAATGTCTGTCTGCAAGCTGTCTCCTACTGAAGAATAATACAGTGTATCTTCAAAAAAGACAACATAACTACTAGTGAACCATTTCCTTGTACTGGGATTATAACACCTGTAACCCTTTTGAATTCTAGAATAGCCCAGAAAAATGCATTTAGCAGCTCAAGGAGACAACTTATCAGAAGTAGGTCCAAGTAATCTGACAAAGCAGGTACAACCAAAAATTCTAGGAGGCACAACAAACAAAGAAGTCTCAGGGTGCAGAACCTGTATAGGAATCTTATTTCCAATAACAGACGATGGCATTCTATTAATCAGAAAACACGCAGTTAAAATAGCCTCAGGCCAATAGGAGCGAGGCACTTGAGAATGCATCATGATCGTCCTGGTAACTTCTAATAAGTGTCTATTTTTCCACTCAGCGACACCATTTTGTTGTGGGGTATAGGCACAGGAAGTCTGGTGTAGCGTACCAACAAATTTACAGAAAACCGCCACTTCTTGCTTAACAAATTCTAAAGCATTATCAGTGCGGAAAACTTTAACAGGCAAACCAAACTGCGTTTTTATTTCAGCAAAAAAATACTTGATAGTAGACAACACTTCAGACCTACTTTTTAATAGAAACAACCAAGTAGTCCTAGAAAAATCATCAATAAATAGAATGAAATACTTGTAACCAGACAAACTTGGTACATGGCATGGGCCCCAAACATCAGAGTGAACTAAATCAAAAATGTTTTTACTGCTCACAGTACTACGTCTAGGATACACAGTACGAGTTTGTTTTCCCAGCTGACAAGATTCACACTGAAAATTACAACTGCCAATATCAGAAACTAAATGACGCAACTTCTCTGACGATGGATGTCCCAGCCTGTAGTGCCACTGCAGTGCAGAAACATAAGCCGATAAAGCAGACACCGCAACAACTTTCTCTGATCTCGGTAACTGGTCCAAGTAATATAGCCCATCATCACCTTCATACCCCCACCAATCTTCGTCCTCGTGCGAAGGTCCTGAAAGACACATGAACCAGGAACAAATGTCAGGCTACATTTTAAATTTCGTAAAATTTTGCTGACTGATAATAAGTTCAGAGGAAATCTAGGCACATATAAGGCAGACTTGAGCCAAAACTGAGACATAATGTCGCCGACTCCAAAAACCGAAGACTTTGAGCCATCAACAAGCATAACAGATGAGTTACATGCAGGTTTAGATAAAGATTTAAACAGAGATCTATTGCCAGAGATATGTGCAGAGGCACCAGAATCTATCACCCATATTGTATTACTAGAAGTAGAAGGTGAGGAACTCAGGAATGCAATATCATAACCAGAGTAAGCAGCATGTGCTCCACTAGTAGACGCAGCAGTCGAAGAGCCAGCACGCTCAAGAAGGAGGCGTTCCACCTCAGCACGAATGTAGTCTGCAGTCGCTCCCGCAGTCTCTGGCTCAGGCGTCGGAGTAACACCCTCAGAAGCAGTAGAAGTTGAATCTGCAGCAGCATTGGCCCAAGCCGATTTACCATACTTTTCCCAGCACTTTTCTTCAATATGGTTAGACCGTCCACAGAAGGTACACACATGCTGTCCTTGCTGAGGACGCGCAGCAGCATGAGGTGGGGCAGCAGGAGGGGCTCCTCGTCCAGCACCAGGTCCACGTCCCCGTCCTGCACCTAGGGGAGGACGGCCATCAGTGGAACGACCACGACCACGACGACGGCCACGCCCGGCCCAAGCAGCCAGGGCAGTAGAATCTCTAGTCTCAGTAGGAGGAGGCGGTGTCGATGACGGAAGGCGTTGGAGGCGCTTGTAGGCACTCTGCAAGGTAGGAAGCGGATCACTCGCCAAGATCTTATCTACAACGCCAACATAGGACTCTGGCAAGCCACTCAGAAACTGGATCAGCTGTAGTTCCGCCCGCTGTTTCTGCATAGTCACCAGATCAATAGACAGCGGGTGGTAAGTCTCCAACTCACCCCACAGGCCGGTGAAGGTGGAGAAGTAGTCGGAGATGTCAGATCCCTTGAAATGGAGTCGCCCCAGTTGCTTGGTTATGTCAAAGACCTTCTTGGGATTTTGACTGTGAGAGTAGGTACTGGCGAGCTGATCCCACATCTGCTTCGCCGTAGGTAGCCGAAGTAAAGTAACACTGATCTTCTCAACAACGTTGATGAGAATCCATGTCATCACAGTCGAGTCTTCACGGACCCAATCATCAAAAACTTTGACGTCCTTTTCATCCGCGTTCTCTGCAGGCTGAGGCGGACCAGTGCGGATCAGATGAGAATACTTCCCTTGTGATTTGGCATATATCACAAAGGAGCACACCCACAACTGGTAATTGGGCCCGTCAAGTTTAACAGTGGTCACTTGACGGTGCGAGTCTCTCCCGAAGTCATCCCCAGAAGACGCCATGAGAACAAGAAGGAAGGCAGGTACATGCAAGCAGGCACAGGAAGGAGACGGACTACACCGTCAGGCAGGTAGAAGAAGGCACAAAATCACCACAGACCTCTCACATACGAACAACGCCGAAGCGTAGCAGGAAACCTGGAGGCCGAAGCCTACACGGGCAGGCAGGCACAGACAAACACGAACGGAAGGTTGTCCCTCAGACGAACAACTCGCTGATCTCCCCCTGAAGACGAAACTAGTCCAGATCTACAAGCGGCTCAGTGGTCCCGTAGAAGACGGCCACCTGACAGTGCACCTACTGTGCGAACAACTACAAAAAAAACTAGTTATGTTGCTCAAGCACTAGCGGCACACCGAGCCACGAGGCTAGACGAAGCCACGAGCGGGAGAGAACCGACGACGCGAGGAGGGCAAGCTGCCCCTACACGGGCGGCGGCCCCTATCGGCGGCCAGCAGCACTGCCGGCGGGCTGGGGCGCGCGGGGGGGGGTGGCGTGGCGCGGCGGAGAGGGAAGAAGAGAGAGAGAGAAGGGAGGGAGGGAGGGAGAGATGGCTAGGTTTTGACCTGCTCTGATACCATGTGATAGAGTCAAGGTTTTTAGAAAGCTCAGGGTTGCACAATGTGTGCACCCTCATATATGTAATACTGAGAGAATTACAGAGAGGTCCACATATAAAGGAGAAATAACAAAACAAATAACAGGTTATGTAAAACAGGAAATATATAATGTAACATATGTTATGTATATTTATTTATGCTATGTACATGTCTAATAGCCTAATAAGTAACATGTAAATTACAACAATTTTTTTTATAATTTATACCAAACGTCTACTATTTTTTCAGGCCATTCCCCTGAATTTCTGCACATGTTTAGCTTTTCTGTGTTTTTTGAAAGATTGATGAATTCTAGATTTTTAACTGGAGAGTGCTGGGGATGGAATTGATATATGGTGAAAACCTGCTCCATTTTGTCTTATCAGTTATCTTAGCATAAGAATTAGACACAAAACATGATAAAACTGAAGCTATCGACTACACCCGAAGAGGAGAATAGTTGTTCCAATACTATTCTGGTTTTTATTAATTTGAAAAAGACTTATGATCGAGTACCTATGGAAGTGTTGTGGATGGTTTTGTAGAAAAGCGGTGTGCCAATTCAATACATTGACTTGATTAAGAAATGTATGATAGCTCAAATGAAAGTGTGAAGATTCTTGGACGAGGGACACCAACATTCACAATTGGGGTACATCGAGGATCAACACTCAGTCCATATTTGCTAGTTCTTATTATGGATGAGTTGACAAAATATGTTCAAGATGATATTCCCTGGTGCATGTTATTTGCTGTTGATATTTGTTGATTGACGAAATTAAAGATGATTGAATGATAAAGTTGAGCTTTAGAGAAATGCGTTAGATTCAAATTGACTGATGATTCGTAGGAGCAAAACTGAGTATATGAATTGCAATTTCAGCCAATATAGAACTGTGAATGGTAGCCGACCCCAACATAGTTGGGACTGAGGCTTAGATGATAATGATAGAACTGTGAATAGTGGGACCAAGTTGGACGGAGTGGATGTACCAAAATCTGATAAATTTTATTATTTTGGGTTCTATTATTCAAATAGATGGGGATGTTCAAGATAATGTTTGTCAGAAGATACTTGCAGGATGGTTGAAATGGAGGAGTGCAACCAGAGTATTATGTGACCGGAAGATCTCTCTCAGATTAAAAGTAAGTTTTATGAACATCTATACGACTAACCATGCTATATGGGAGTGAATGTTGGGAGATGAAAAAATAAGGTCTCAATAAGATGAATGTGGCTGAAATGGGTATGTTGAGATAGATATGGGAAGACAAGAAAAGATCGTTTGAGAAATGACTATATCAGGAACAAAATGAGGGTGGTGAGCATCGAGGACAAGTTGGACGAGGGCCGACTGAGATGGTACAAACATGTGGAGTGAAGACCTACTAACACACCTATACGAAGCAATGCCATTGAGTCAAACACGATTAAAAGAAGAGGTAGGGCTAAATTAATCTGGGAAGAACTTATAAAGAGAGATTTTGAATCTTTACATCTGGATCAAGATATGACCCTTAACAGAGTTGATTGGAAAAGAAGGATCCATGTAGCAAATACCCACATGGTTGGGATTGAGGCTTACATGATGACGACAACGATGACGATGACAATGTATGATGTATGTATGGGATAAAAGAGACTTACATTGAGTGTACACTCGAGTGTACAAATTGGTGCGAATACACTCAAGTGTGTTTGCATATCAAGACTATTTTTTGTAAAATGTAAACCATTGATCTTCACCGTCATACTATAACTAGGCTACATACAAATTTTGAGCCCAATTGGATGAGTGTAAGTCACTCATCCAAGGGCAACAAAATCGACGCGCGGAACTAATTTGAAATGCATAATTTTGCGGTCTTTATAACATGACCTATAAATGCCCAAATGTGCTCAAATTTTGCATATGAGCTATTCACAAGATGTTTAAGAAGATCAACGGATTAGATTTTTGAAAAAAAATATTGCATCATGAAAAACTACTTGAGTGTACGGATCGCATGCTACACTCAAGTGGTGTTTGCATATCAAGACTATTTTTTTGCAAAATGTAAACCATTGATCTTCATTGTTACACTATAATTAGGCAACATACAAATTTTGAGTTCATTTGGATGAGTGTAAGTCACTCATCCTTCACTCATCCAAGGACAACAAAATCGACACACAAAACTAATTTAAAATGCATAATTTTTGTGGTCTTCATAACATGAGCTATACATATCCAAATGGGCTCAAATTTTATATATGAGTTGTTCATGAGATGTTTAAGAAGATCAACGGATTAGATTTTCAAAAAAAAATATTGCATCGTGAAAAACTAGAGTGTATTCCACTCCGGATACACTCGAGTGTATTCTAGCTTGACTCTCTCTCTCTCTCTCACATATATATCCTTTAGGAGACTAGTTAATTAGGCATATGCTTCATATCCTTCAGTGATTTGTTGAAAATCCTCAATGATGATAATAATCTTATTTTATTCAATGAACTACAAGAGACTTAATATGAAACTTATGTTATTGACCATGGGCATGAGTTGATATTACCACTATTGTTGGTTTATTAGATACTTGGACATAACAAAACAATCTCATTGAATCATTGTCAATCAGTCACATACTGTTGTATCTGAAAGGTGTTCACTTTGAAAAGGATTAACGTATCGAAAATATGGACATACTCAAATACCTTTTTAAGTTGTGGACTTGAGGACTGCACGTAATTTGAAAAAGATTACATATCATGGCTGGTTTCTATTGTGGACTTGAAGACTGCACGTAATTTTCAAGTTACCTGGCCTGCAAAATCTAGAAGTCCGGAATTTATTATTTCTTCCATCGAATAAACGAAGATTTTGCTCAAGATTGCACACAACTTCATTTTCGAATGCATAATTTGAGTCTCCTCATGTGTAGCCTACAAGATATTGACTTGCTGGCATTTATAGATTCTTCTTGCCAGTGATAAAGAACTGCTAATCTGTTGTGCACTTATTAGTACTGCTTATATCCTTAGCTTGTACTTGATGGCTCCTTGTTGCTGCATTCTAACACCTGAAATCTCGTTCCTCCTTGCAGCTCTTGACTATTATATCTACGGTTGATGATCTTAATTATCCGGAAAAGACAGATACCTATTACATTGCTAATGCTCCATACATATTCTCAGCTTGTTGGAAGGTGCCTGTCACTCTTTTCAATCCAACGACTAAGAATTTATTTCCTTCTGCTACTTAGAAACATTAATGTAAAAATGCCAGGTAGTAAAACCTCTGTTGCAAGAGAGGACAAGAAGAAAAATTCAAGTGCTACAAGGTCCAGGTAGAGATGAATTGTTGCAGGTAAATGTGATCTCTACTCATGTGTTATCTACTTGAAAGAATCTATTATACACGACAATACCAGTCTATTGTGTACTAGCTTTGCTCTGTTTTTTTAATTTCATGTTGGTGCTTGTTATACCTTTTTAGCATGTAATTTGCGAAAGCGCTTTCAAAGCCCCCCTCCCTCCAATCATGCTCTCCCAGATTTCACGTCTTTTCATAATCTCCTCTTTTATTTTCCACTCCAGGTAATGGATTATACGTCCCTTCCACATTTCTGTAGAAGAGAGGGATCAGGTTCATCCCGGCATTCTAGTCCTGCAAATGGAAACTGTTACTCGTTGGAACATGACTTCCACCAGCAATTATATGAGTATATACGGCAACAGTCAAGGGCTGGGGAGCTTCCTGCCCCAATCAAACAGGGGTCCTTTCATGTAGATGTACCCGATCCTGATGTGGATGGCACCAAACTTGTTCAGACCATAGAATCGCAGTTACACAAGCTCGGGGACCGTAATGGACCAAATGGTATCTGCCACTCAATGAATGGCCTCGCAATCAATGGTGACTGACGCAAAGGCGTGAGCACTGAGGCATCACAGGTAATAGGTGAGAAAAGGTATACTCAGGGAGGCTCGACCATTGTTGCTACAGCTCTTTAGCCCAAGTATATTTATCACAACGTGATAGAAAGCAATCGAGGAACTACTAAACGGGGGTTTACTTCGGGAAATTTTAATTTACTGGTATATATCGTGTTTACTGGAGGGTGGTTAAGAAAAATGATCTGTACTCATAAAAAGTGGATATGGAACATGTTTGTACTTTACATAATGTCAGGACTATCAATCAAGAAGAGCTAAGCACCACGCCTATTGTTCTCATTTCTTGCTTTTTGTTGCTTTGTAAAAGCTTCTGAGTAGACAGGGTCGTAAATCTATTAATTTACCGATCAAATGAACATCAACAACAGCCAGCTCGTTATGAAATTTCCATTGCAGGCTTGTTATCTTGACTAGTTTCCCTTTACGCCTTTTTCTGCGCGTCTATTTCATTAATGGCCAGGGCTTGGAAGTGCCGCACATCCACAACATTCCGATGTAAGCATTTCCGGCCTGTTTGGTGGTGAATGGAGGGGAGAGGAAGGAAGGGAAAAAGGCTTAAGCTGTTTGGTTGCACATGGTGAAGGGGAAGGGAATGAAGGGGAAATAATTAAGTGTATTTTTAGTCACTTTTCTCCACCAAATCGAAGTGGAGACAAGGATAAGGGGAAAGACTTGGTGGGAATTTTATTATAAAATTTGGAGGGAAATATGGAATGTGGAGCGGAAATATAAATAATATGGCGGGAAATACTTGTATAGCTCACAATAAATGAGAAAAATGAGAATGTAGTCTCTCACTTACCTGTATGGAGTACAAAATGTTGGGGGGAGGTTGGGAGTGACAAATAGAGGAAAAATTTAAAATAAAAGGAAATTAGAATAAATGTTGGTAGAGAATATGAAAAGTTTGAAATAATTATTTTTTTAAAGATAATAACCAAAAATAGAAAAAGTGAGGGAATTGTGGAGGAAATGGAGGGATTTCTCAAGTTATGAAGGAAATTTAAATAATTGGAGGAAAAGTTATAAATAGTACATATATAAGCACAATGGCTATAAATAGAAAAGTGGTAGTCCCTATTTGCATCAACAATGTTCTACATCACAACATAAAAAAACATATCTTCTTCATTAACAAAATAATTATACGAATAATTTTGTTTGATCATGAGATATGTGAGCTAAATTTATCTTGATCTTTGATGTACTAACATGTGTGTGGTGTGTGTAACCTTTGAAAATAATATGACTTGTAAAAAATGACATTTTTTTATGCCTTCTATGTTTTCTCCCTTTCCGTTCCCATGCTAACCAAATAGATCACAATAAGTGTCCCCTCCCTTCCCCTCTCCTCCCCTCCTCTCCCTTCTCCTTCCCTTGCATATACCACGTACCAAGCATTAGCATTCAGGAAAAAGTCACCAATTGGTTGGTTGCATTATCTATGTGTACTCCCCATTCAGATCCGTCATTCTATAGAAAAGTGAGAAATTGGTACCACAAGCAACTCATGATGAGGTGTACTTCCTCGGACACTAGTTATGTTTACACACCGTCTCCCCTACACCTACCTGCCTTTTAATTAGACATGTCAAATTAGGTCAAAATTCGCGTGTGCCTATGGCTTGACTAGTTTAAGTTGGATTTGGATCCTAAAATTTACTACCCGTTAGAAAACACCCAAACCCATATCCACCCATTTAACTAGTGAGTTTCATAGACAATCCGCTGGCACCTGCGGGTGACCCACTTAATTACATTGATTTATCAATAGATATAATCATATAATATTTAGCTATCAATAAAAATATTTACACATACAATATATAACAAACTTTCCGCTTGTGTGCGATTACGTATGTGCCACTACCACTTGGTAGTGATGACCAATATTAAATATGTCTTGTACTCTTATCTCAAACAGCGACAAAGTTTACAAAATATAGAAACTGTGAAATTGAGACATAACCAAGCCAAGCGGAAGTGGCGATTGAATCGGCCAAAATTCCAGTCTAGTTTTAGTTCCCCCATATGTATCCCGTCTCATTTGGATGCCCTCTTCATGATAGTGGTTATTCTATTAATGTTGCAGTAGGTGGTCCTCGTTATTTAAAAGATGTATGCTTATGAGGTAAGTATCTAAACTATGTAGTACGTCTGATGCTCCAACATTTATGCGATCCGGATAAATAAGCTAGCCGACGACTTTTCTTTAATAGCGTGAAGCATCTCTGTTCATGGGTGTATTGTTTGATACTCTTCTTATAACAAACCTTTGGACAAATAAAGTTTATATGACAATGTAGAACACGATTCTTTTGTGCCATATCTTATGTAAACAAATACTAACATCATAATTTCTTTTAATTTTATATTGGTACCCGTGGGTAACCGGCAACCTGCTAGGTCGGATTTGGATTTGTCATTGTTTGCACCCCTTTAATACTGAGTTTTTTTGACCCGCATCCGTGATACCCAAACCCGCAACGACCTAATGCAAACCCAACCCTCCCACCCGTTTGGGTCTACTTTTAATAACACAACCATCTCCCAGATAGAAACGAAGGATTTAGGGAGAAAACAAACCCTAGGGGAGAAGCAAGGAAGAGGAGAAAGAGATAGAGAAGAGAGTTGAGAGGATTGGAGTCGGAGAGAACGGCGGCCGTAGCGAGGTTTTGGAAAACAGAAAGGGGGCAGAACTTGTCTCATTGCATTCCACAGTCGGACCAAAAGTCCATTTATACAAAAGAGGGCTCGTTACACCTATCTTCATAGTAAGTAAACTAAGGCCCATAAGAATGAATAAAATTACAACATGCCACAATGTCTTTACATGACACACACTGTTATCCAATACCCCCCCCCCGCAAACTTGGGGTGTGATTCAGCAGCCTAAGTTTGGAGCACAAATTTCTGAATCTTTGCTTGGAGAGGGCTTTCGTAAAGATATCAGCAGGTTGTTGATCAGTTGATAAGTGAGCAGTGATTATATGTCCCAAAGCAACCTTTTCTCGAACGAAATGATAGTCAATTTCTATGTGTTTATTCCTAGCATGAAACATATGATTGACAGTTAATTGTAAAGCACTGACGTTGTCACAATAGAGTATAGCAGGCTGATGAGAAACAACATGAAGATCACGTAGTAAGTACGATAGCCAGGTTAGCTCAGCTGTTGTTGAGGCCAACACCCGATACTCTGCTTCACAGCTTGATCTGGCTACAGTACTTTGCTTTTTGGCACTCCAAGATACACATGTCGCCCCCAAGAATACGCAATAGCCAGTGGTTGAGCGACGTGTAGAAGGGCAACCAACCCAATCGGAATCACTAAAAGCCGTGAGAGTAAATGATCGAGTTGGAGTAATGGAAATTCCCATGGATAGAGTTCCCTTCAAATACCGCAGTATTCGTTTAACAAAAGTAAAGTGAGCTTCATAAGGAGATGCCAAAAACTGACATGCTGTATTCACCACATAGGAGATATCAGGACGTGTAATAGTAGCATACTGCAGACATCCAACAATATGACGATATTCATAAGAGTTGGAAAGGAGTGGAGAGGATTGGAACCCATTGGTTTTGTTAAAATTGAGAGCTATAGGTGTAGAAGCAGGTTTGCAATCCGACATTTGAGCTTGAACAAGAAGATCAACAATATATTTCTCTTGGGACAAGAGAATACCATCATGAGTTTGTAAGACCTGTATTCCAAGAAAATACCAAAGATCTCCCAAGACACGCAGATTAAAAGTATGACTCAACGTCTGTTGAAACTGAGCTAAAAACGTAGGATCGTTTCCTGTGAGAATGATGTCATCTACATACAACAACAGATACATGATGCACTGATCTTTACAGAAAACAAATAGTGAAGGATCTGCCGAACTGCACATAAACCCTGAAGCAAATAGAAAATCACTAAGCTTATTGAACCAGGCTCTCGGAGCTTGTTTCAATCCATAAAGAGCTTTGTTCAATTTACACACATGTTGCGGAAATGATTCATCAACAAAGCCTGGAGGTTGACTCATGAAAACATGTTCAGATAAATCACCATTGAGAAAAGCATTACAAATATCAATCTGAAGTAGTTTCCAATTGAAAGATGTAGCCAGAGCTAGAACAACACGAATAGTTGTAGCTTTGACTACTGGGCTAAAAGTTTCTAAGTAATCAATTCCTTCTTCCTGACCAAAGCCTTTAGCAACAAGACGGGCCTTCAACCTATCCAGAGATCCATCATCATTTATTTTTGTTTTATAGACCCACTTACATCCAATCACATTCACTCCAGGTGGCCTTGAAACTAAAGTCCATGTATTATTCAATTTAAGAGCTTGCAATTCTAAAAGCATAGCATTGCGCCAACCAGAATCACAAAGAGCACTGCGAACAGATTTAGGCACAGTAGGTAAAACCTGGGATAAAAGGGCATACTTAGGATTTGGTTTCACAATACCAACTTTTGCACGTGTTACCATAGGATGTATATTTTGAGTGTTCAACAAGGATGATGGTAAACTGGACTGAGAAGGTAAAGTAGGACAGGAGGAGGAAGGAACACTTATATTAGTCATGTTCGTACTCAAGTAATCATGACTGTGATCTTCAGATATGTTGTCATTCAAGTGATCCTGACGTTGAACAGAAGTTTCAATAGACAAAGATGAGATAGGGATAAAATTATGACCCACAGCCACATGTGGATGTATGTCAGTTGTGTAATCAAGAAGCTCAGTGTCTTCAGTTGCCAATTGCAGCCGATCATTTTTAGTGAGAAGCGAACCATTTGTAGCCATAGGAATAGTGGTGGAAGTAAGGTTAGAATCATCATCAGTAGTGTTAGTATTCTGATTGTTTGCTGTATTGTACAAAGATTGTGAAGTAGTGACATGTAGGACAGGTGTAGAAATATCCTCAGTATTCAGAAATTCAAAAAACACAGATAACTCTCCCAGAGCAATCTGAGGTGTAACTTCCTGTTTGAAAGGAAAGACCTGTTCATTGAAGATAACATGTCGAGAGAAGTAAATTCTTCCTGAAGAAATATGCAAGCATCGATAACCTTTGTAGACATCACTGTACCCTAGGAAAACACAGGGAAGAGCTTGAAGTTCTAGTATCTTTCCAAGTGTCCATGGCCATAAACTAGTAAGAATATATAAGCACACACAAGCAACTCCCCCACCGTACATAGAGACATGATTATCCCTCTTTTCTTGAATTTCCAAGCAAAACAAATATTTCATTAGTTGATAGCTACTAAAGGTAGCTCATCCATGAAGGGGCAAACCCTAAAATACCCTTGGAGAAAACACCTTCAAACCAAGGATTAAATAGGTGCCCCATGTCTCAACAAGATCAAGAATGATGAGATAATATCCAGGGAAGATAATGCACGTGATAAATTGCAAAGAAAACCTCTCAATTGGGTAAATTGTAGAAAAGTCCTAAATGTGCATAAAATTGCATTACTTGCTCAAATAGTTTCTAAATTGGACCAAATTTGAAACTCAAGCTTATCTTATGAAGCATATAAAAAAGTTATATTAGGGTTATAAGAATTCAATTATTATAATTAAGCTTATTCAACTCATTAAGCAAGTTTAGGGGCCTTACAAAAGTAGTTATCTAAGTTTTTCTTAAAAGACAAGTTTTGAATAACTAACATGATAAATAGGATTTGACTTTATCCCAATGAAAGATAACATGAATATGGGTAATATCCTCAATTTGGTTTTAATTGGGGAAGTGATATGGCCTAGGAAATAAATATAAGAAAATGGGTTTTATCTAAGAGATGTATAAAAGCAAAAAAAATATATATGGGGGAATCCACCCGGATCTGGACTTTGGGTCCAGGCGAGACCACAAGTGAGAATTCATATCCTCCACCTGGTTTCTAGACCAGAGCCCCACAAGGATCAAGATCCCTAGATACTCCTCCCTCTTCAGTTGATAATGATGCAAATTATCCTTACCATTAGCATCGGGAGATCAAATCAAATCTAACTAGCCCTAGGATTGGCTTTATCTCCCCAAGATGAGATAACCCCCAAATATTGCGTTATCCATACTTGAAGATCTACCTACCACCGCCCTCTCGTAAACTTGGTATCTTATGTAAGGACTTCAATAGCTTCTCCAAGATTGGTGGATATCCATGCCCCCATCAGTAATCCCAAAAACCCCTCACACCATACCTTATACTGGTCACCATCTCCATGTGATGCATGTGTCAACTGAGGAGTGGGAGTCAAGGTTATGGACCACCCCAAGCCACAAAGAGTGCACTAGGTGTTTCGTGAGGAGGTGGCAGATCTCTCCAGTCATTAGAATGCAATGAGGTACTTTCTTCTTTCTTTTAGTTTAATTACCCCTACTTCAGCCATGGACACAATACCTAGGAACCAACCTCCCAACACCCTTTTGGCCCAACAATGGGGCTTTCCACGTCTACAAGAGCCTATTGGAGGTGATTCTATGTATAGTTGACGCCTCCATGCCGTGGAAGTGAGAGTCAACTTCTGGTTGACCTTGCCATGGCTGAATGGGACACAAACTAAAGTTGCGGGGAGGGGGAAGACCCTTATGGTAATGACTAAAGTGCCCCCCGTGTGCTAGTATGAAGTACATCTTGGGGAGGGTTATTTACATGTATTTTATCCTTACCTCGCCTCAGCCATGTGTGTAGGTTGTTGTGATGGCATGAGCCCATTGACTCAGGCCTAGCCCCGTGACCCAAGTGTATAATAATATATTACTGATATGGCGATCCCTAATTGGTAGATTGGTGTTATTTTATAATAATTCTAGTGATCGATCGGTAGGTCATAATATATTCAAACCTATATTCAAACTGATCAATAAAATGAGTATAATCAAAATGAAATATAATTGAGGTCTGATATTAATATCAATTCCAAAACTATTGCTAATATATATATATAATATTTATAGAAATATATATATATATATATATATATATATATATATATATATATAAGATGGTAAATGAATATAAACCCTAGATTTTAGGAATATTTTACTTATATCAGTAAATCCATTTAGTTTGAGTTATAGCCTGATGTTGATAAGATATAATGATATCCCAAGATCTTAATCATATTAGGATGTTATGATGTTCGATTAGGGTTGTTAGCGCATATAACCATATATGCGTAGAATTAGGGTTGTCAAAACTATGATCACAAATATTATGCTCTTAATCCACATAATTTGATCTAGGAACTCCTAATGATATGATATGTTGAATCGTATAATTAGGGTTATCTAATATTCCCAATTAGGTTTTCCAACCCTTAGAAACATGATATGGCAGAATTAGGGTTTGACACCCTTATTCCTTATCTGAATCGGAGACAACCCTAAATCCTAGATTATGATTGAATTTAGGTTTAATATGAATAGTTTGAATATATAGTAATACAAATGTAAAATGCATATATCAAATATTTTTGATTGATTGTGGATTGCTTGAATATACCTTAACGATTGGATTGCATGGAAATAATTGCACGGTTCTACGTAAGGTACATGGTTATTTATACCTACATTATCAACTTTTGAATTATTCTAGATGATTTCCAAAGTATTGATTCGATGAATAAACTGTTGTATGTTTAGTTAGTTCACTTCATTATAAAGCCAATATGAGTATCACATAAATTAAATTAGAATATTATGAATCAGGGGTTACACCCGTCAAGGGTTAATAGATATATGTCTGATGATGGAAAATGATTACACCCGAGAGGGCATACCAAAATGGGTTATAAAATGCAATGAAAATACAAATTTCATATGTGCGAATATTTGATTCTAAACATTATATGTTGTTATAATACTTGCACACTTTTTTTGGTTTCACCATATACATTATATACAAAATATGTTGACCCTATTCCATTTGTCATTGTCTTAAGTTAGTTGGCATCTACTATTTGAAGACATCAAGATTCTGAAAATATTGAAGATTCAGATGAAAACAACTGAATTCACAAAGTTATTGTCAAGGAGGATTATCTATATAGTATCTCTCTTCTTCTCAACTATGTACAAGTTAGTTTTGGAAATATTCATGTAACACCTTTGAGGAGTATAATTCGGATATATGTATTCATTCAAGTTCAATTGATGGAGATTATTTACTATTGTCCATTATTTTCTAAATCTAAGCCTACAAAATTTAGGTATCGATCCTTATATTCTAGGTGTCTGTTAACTGAGGGATGCTAAAAATTTGGGAGTCCTTACAAACATGTCCTTGTAGCACTTGTCACTAAGGATGCACTTTATCAAGGAGTCTGGGTTGTTAAATATCCTCCATTCTTTCTTTGATAGTAGGGCTTGATTAAACTCATTCAACTTACATAACTACATTCCGCCCACAACTTCAGGTCTACACATCTTGCCCCATCCCAACCAATGAATCTCTCTTTCATCCTCCTTTGATCCTCTTCAAAAGTGGGAAACCATAAAATTTATTTTGTCACTTGATCCTTCTAAAAGTTTAAAGATGCTCATGATGTAAGATATTTGTGTTTGAATTACTAACACAATCAACACTTCCCCAGTCAAGGAAAAAGCTTTTCCATCAACCATTGTAGCATTTTTTAGATCCTATATTTTATAGGGGAAAAGACTTATTTTTCAGATAAACCTGTGATCATTGATACGAGTAAAAACTTTTTGTGTCTTTCCACCTCCTTGACTTTGAGCATGTTTTCAATTGTGTTCCTTTTGCCCTTGCTAGTATTTTGGAAAAAGGAGACTTTCTTTTTGTCATGAATTATTTTTTGTCTAGATGCCCTCTTGTATTTCTATATTACTCCCTGCTAAAAAGGATCATTCTTTGATCATTTCCCTTGTGAAACAATGTTTTTCTCTATGAACAAAAGATGGGACATATGTGGGGCTTGAGTACTCACTCTCACCCCATGGATTTTGTTTTCATGTGAATCTTTTAAAAGGAAAAAGAGATATATTCAACCCAAAAAAGAAAGATATATTATGAAATAGGATCACTTTACCATAATTCTCTTTTCAAGTTTGTACATCCCCTCATGGTCCGGTTAATGATGAACTATTTCAAGATGTTGGAGGTGTACACTCACCCAATCTTGTTCTCCACATATCAAGCATCTTATTTTTTTCATGGTTTACATAGGGAATTCCACTCCATTCCATCATATGCTTGATTTATGTCAAATGTAAGCACCATTAAACCTTATTTGACTTTTTATAATGTGCTTCATCACGTAAACTGTCTCATATGCCACCAATTCATCATCAATTATCATTGTCACTCATACATTTCATATGACAAGTCTTTTGCAACACTGATTCATGACAATGGACTTGACTTGGTACCGACAGGAGGATGGAGCTCATGAACTAAGCTCATTGAAGAATTTAGATGTAGGGGTGTCTATTCAAGGTTTAAAATTACAGTTTGAAGGATATGTATGGAATTAATTTTTATGGGAATAGAGAGTCATCAATAGTAGAGGATTTGATAGAAAAGTGGAAGCCATGATACCTTAGTTAGGATCAATTACGGAATTTAGTACGACGAAGCTGAAGGAAGAGAGAGCAAGATGAGAAGTGAAACATGGAGAAAGAACTACATTGAGAAGTTATCTCAATATTATGTGGCTATAAAAAAGAAATGTTCTAAATCATCATATTATGATCTCTCATCTAGAAAAAATGTTAGATAATTGAAAGCTAAGAAAAGTCAGAAATAAAATGTGGAAACTAGGACTATAGGTCTGATTTCCAAATTATACTCAATATGATTATATTATATTTAGATGTTTGTCCTCTTTAAGTTACTTGACATAATTAGCACTAACCAAATTGATCAAAAATTAACACCTAGGATAATAAGGGCATGAGTAATTTGAATTCCAAATTAGTTTCCCTTTTGGAAAACATTCATTATTTTATTAAAAAAATTAAATCTCACAACTATTATTCATATATATATATATATATCTCATTTACTTATATATTTTAATATTCTTACTCTAGTCGTATTACAAGTTCTATACTCCTAGAATATGACTAGAAAACTAAATCTTAAAAAAAAACCAATTCTTTGGTTAAAGTTGCATCTTGACCCAATTAATAAATTCAAATTCTTCTAAATAAGTTTAAATTGCCTAATTATGAGGATATATTATGTCAACTACACTCCTATGTTTCATAAATCACATATTATACACTAGACCAAGTGAAAAGAAGGCTAGGATGAATACTAACCCACCATTATATACATGGAAGTAAGAATAAAGATCATGCTTATATTTGGGTATGCTACAAAAGAGGCAAAGTACATAAAAATCATACATTATTACCATGTAGACAAATAAATCAATTCGGCTTCCCAATTTCTGACAAAAATTTTAATCTTGTTTTTGTTGGTTATTTAGTACCCACACTAGGGTCGAGCATTAAGTCGGGTTCAATCCTACCCATGTGAACCGACCCGAATCAACCCACAATTTTCTAAGACTAGGCTAGGGCCTTGACATTTGGCACACAAATTAATATGGACCATCTTTGGGTCTAGGTAAATCCAAACACGAGGACTCAACACCTAACCCAATATATAGTATATCATTATTATTATGCAAGAAATATTTCATACTCGTCACATATTATATATGTTATAACCTTTTAGTTTCCTTATGTGTAATAAGATAAAAAGTAATAATGCATGCACATAACTCCTTATTGCCAAAGTGATAAAGGAGAAATTCAGTGAGTAGTGGACCTCATCAATTTCATTGATGCCTCACTAATCACACTACCTTTTTTTAAACAAGTTGATACCTAACATTCATCACGATTGTAAGGCCCCTGAACTGCATAATTATTAAACTTACTTGCATTTTATAATTGATTTCTTAACTTTCTAAATATTGTAAAATCAGTTAATGAAGTTGTATCATTGATTTGAGCCATTTTCACCTTGTTTGTTCCATTTTTTAATTTTGTGTACAATTATTGTAACGAACTCACTTTTTAATGTCCCCTCAATTTAAAAAGGAGCTTAAAGTTGAAAGCCATTACCTAAATTTCCAAGATATAGATTGTGCAAATAACAAATAATAGCAAATAATTTCCATTATTTCACAAATATTGTTTACAAGATGTATAATGATACTCCTCTAAGGAGTTACATAAACTTCCAACATGAGAACTATCATATATGAGAAGAAAAATATAAATGATCCTCCTTATATTTAATATCTTGAACTAATTTATTTTGATTTACCAAGTCCTCATATATTCATATATGGTAGTTACCTAAAATGTCGATAATCAAAATGTCGTCAGCAAATTTCTATACTATGTACATGGTGCAACCACAATGTGTATAACTAGGGGAACAATGTATAATGCATTAAATACTTGCGACTAAGAACTGACATATTCATTACATATTCTTACCCATGCTTGGTCTTCCATCTCAGGTGTAATCACTATCCCTCCTTGGGCTCATTTGTATTATCCCTTTATTGGTGTAACCCAGGGATTAGAATATTCTAATTTATAATGTGATACTCATATTGGCATTACATTTGAATCAAAATTAAATAAACACCCAATAGTTTATTCATCGAATAAACACTCAACAATCATCCGGAAAACATTAACACTTGATAATGGGATAATTCATAAATAACCATGTAAATCATTTCCATGAAGAAACCAAGCAACATGTACTTTAAGCATATATCCAAACATCCAAGCAATCAACACAATCAACCAACATTATTTGCACGTACGTATATCCTACATTGTCATCATATATACATATATATATATACACACACACACACACACACACACAGATATATATATATATATATATATATATATATATATATATATATATATATATATATATATATATATATATATATATATATATATAACTGGCAGTTGATAATGGGATTATTCATAAATAACCACGTAAATGATTTCCATGAAGAAATCAAGCAACATGTACTTTAAGCACATGTCTAAACATCCAAGCAATTGACACAATCAACCGACATTATCTGCATGTACATATATCCTACATTGTCATCATCATCATATATATATATATATATATATATATCTTCAAATCATTTTGATCTAACATATGTCCTAGACTAGGATTTAAGGTTGTTTTGGATAAGGAATAAGGTACCAAACCCTAATTCTATAACATCATAATTCATTATGGTTATAAACCCATTTTAGATATTAGGTGAAACCCTAATTATGAAATCAAACATATCCTTGTATTCCAAACTCCTTGATATTACTCTAATCCATCATATGTATGATTATTGATCTAGAAACCCTAATTATTCATCATAATTATCTTCAAATTGGATTCTCATTATATTCAACAACATCAGTTTATATTGCAAAGTAATTGTTTCAATACATCTAAAGTCTTAATTATCAGATCTGTACTAATTACCCTACATTTGCAAAATAGCTATACTTTTGTAATAGGAAGATAATCACCTTCTAGAACTATTTTATTTAGATTCTACTTGTTCCCATAATCAATTGGATATATAGTTTTTCTATATTTTGATTATCCTAGCATTTAGCACAATTTTTGGAAGATATACTTAATAGAAGTAATTTACCTTTGTCATGGGGGACATTCCTGACTCTTATTAGGCCACACCACTCAGGACTTGTGTTCTAGAAGGATTAGTGGCTCGTGGCTTAGTCTTTCATTTCACCCTGAACCGATCAGTCTGGGACCAACCGGGCTACACTTTGCCTCATACACCCTGGTCCATGCACGAGGTTCCTTACTCCGCATAGATGCAACCATAGACATGTCACCTATGGCACTACCATCAATGCCATCTTTGGGACCTAGCCTCCAGTGACTGAGGGTGTTGTCTCCTAGACAGCTTGATCCAACAGCTTCAGGGATTCATGATAACTGACACTTCTCAATAGCTGGATCACGGTCTCTGACCAACGTTCTCCCTACTCTCGCACCGCGACCTAGCAATGCAACCCTACCCTCATCTTGCCACAAGCTCTGCGAGGAGGATCAAGGAGGAAATGATCCATCATGTCCTAGACTCCCATCTTCCTCTTGCTCTTACACCACTATGATTCCAACCTCTATCCTCATCTAGTTTTGGGAGATGACCAAACTCCTTGACTCCATGGTTAGTGCAATTCCGCTACTATAACTAAACCCTAGGCTAGACGAATTGGCTGCAGAAAGGTATCTACCCCCAGAACTCATAGATTCCAAGGAAGGCCAAGCTTGTACACCATGACCAAGCTCCTTGTAGAGGCTTGTTCATGGTTGTAGATAACGTTGAACTCAAAGATGGAAGTCATCATCTACATATAGGTGTGTTGCACCACTACCGTGTACAAGTTATAGGTTGCATACATTTAGAGAAAGGAAGGTGAGGGGGGAAGAAGATGATCTGATGAGGGGTGTTTTAAGGAGAGGGAAAGAAGGGTATGCTTGTTGTGTGTGGACCCATCATATATATACATTTATTTATTTATTTATATTTATATATCCACTCTCTCATAACTTCCTTTCGAATTTCCCTTCTTCCTTTTTCCTTGGAGTTCAAGGAAGATGCAAAAGTTCCAAGTCCTAGATTTATCATAATGACATTCTCTATAAGTAATCACATCATTATATCCTTTCCATGAGTATTAAAAAGATTCCTTTCTTATTAAACAACTTAATACCAACTAGTATTATGAGGAAGGCAAGACATGATGCAAGGAAACAATTGAAGATATTCCTCCTACATTCCTTTACATAAAAACTCTTAAAACCCAAATGTTACAAGAAGAAAACATCCACTTTCTCATTAAAACTTAAATTTGGCAAACTTTGATGTAAAATAAAAATGAATCAATACCGCTCCCAACTTATATTATATTTTGGATTTATCAGGATCATTCCCATAGATGAAACTTTCCACTTAAGGATTTCTTTAAATTAATTACCCGCATCATATGGAAATTCCTTTTATCTCAAATTATAGAATTATCCTTGTTTTCTTATTATTTTCAAGTATTCCAAAAGTTAGATTGGGTAATACTTATTTGATGCCTCAGAATGTGTGTTTAAAACCTTAGTTATAATTACTCCATTAATTATATAAATTACAAATTATCTTAGAATACTTTTGAAATTTGATCATTGTTCCATATTTCAATTATATAACAAATCACCAAGCCATCATCCTAGATTTATGCATGAATTCTGTTTATTTCTTAATTTTGTGCCACATGGACATTTTTGTAGAGAAGAGAGTCTCATGCCCATCCCTTGATCCATGGGTTGAATCCATTCCACAAAGTGGATAGATTTATTATTCTATTGCTTGCAATTAGGGAATTTTCTTATCAAATCAAAGCTTATATTTGTAGAATTCAAATTTACCAAATTTGAGTATCTTAGATTCATCCCTCCTTAAAAGGAATTTTGTCCTCAAAATTCAAACCAAGTAAGGTTAAAGTGAATGACAACTCAACTTAGCTTCAAACCTTAGGGTTAGCAACATTTCTTGGATATCTTTAACAACTTTTATTGATAAGAAAATTTTCCAAATTACTAAGTTTGGTACCTATAATTCAATCCAGGTATTTCACATCCTCATCCATTACATAACATTATCACTTAGTGATTACATTTACATATGTGATTTCATTTTCACTTGGTGATTACCTTTTCACCTAAGTTTCCAAACTATTATTCATATATTTTCATATAAGGGTGAGGTAACACCTTGAACCATAGATTATTTCATTAAATTTTAACTTAGGTATTCATAATCATTTGTCAATTTGTTTTAAGGATAACATGTGTCTACCCAATTAACCTCACTCATAATAAGATGAAATGAGCATTTAGTTGTAGTTCAAATATAAAGTTCATCCCGTTCCAAGAGTAGAGATGGTGCATTCACACATTACCTTCTAAATTTGAATTTTAGGTTGAATTTGTTGGGTTTTGTGGAGAAAACATGCGCGGCGGAAGCAATAAAATCCACGCAACCCGAAACAGGATCTCATCGACAACAACATATTTGGAAAGAGTGTTTGCGGGATATACCTTATCGCGGAGCAAGTCTGGCGATGTCCCGCTGCACGACAGTGTGCGACAACGCTGCCCTACACGGACGGAACTTCTCTCCCGTTCGCTGTTGCAGGTTGATCCAGCGACACTCCTTTGTGGCAGTGATGTACGTCGCTCGTAGCGCGTATAGGTGGTCTTCGACGTCCTCCGAACGTAGACGTCAATGCGTCTGCGTCTCTACTTCGTCCACGCGGATGGACGGAACTCCACGTCGTGCTTCCCAAGCTGGCAGGAAGGAGTCGTGTCTCTGCGGCGGCGTGCTAGCGACGCATTTCTCTCCTTTCTCTCCTAAGGACGATGAAGGCTAGGGTTTACGTACATGAGCGTAAACGGAAAAGCCTCTCTCTATCTTATATAGATATCGGCCGTCAATCATCCTTTAAACATGATACAAAGGGAAATAGGGTTTCCTAAACCCATCGGTAAACAGAAACGTTGCGTTAATTAAAATGCTCGTGGATTAATTAGAATATTCCAAAATTCATTAATTAACCAAATAATCACATTAATTGATTAATTAATATCTGACTCCATGCAATCGCTTGGGATGGCTTTATGTGCATATACGCCAACAAACTCCCACTTGCACTTAGAGCCAGTCACTCCAATATTATTCTAATCGATTACATAAACATTTTAGTAATCAATATGATTCGAAGCAATTCCAATCAAATCCACAATTATACTCCTATTCCAACACATCCTATGCGTGTGACCCGGTAGGCTCCAAATTACGTTGGCAGTGATATCCATAATCATATTATGATTTCACAAGCAATGATTGGTATCTAGCAAGACTTCATTTCCACCCAAGTAATTGGAGAAGTTGGAGAACAACTTAACCTATCATTCATGACTGGTGTTACAGTGATTATACAGTTCCTTTGTCACTGATATACGGATTGAACTCGAGTCATGGAATTGATATCCTTTTCAATGTTCAATCCATGTTCCTTGAACTAGAGCAGACTGTCTGAGATATATGTAAGCTCAATATCACATATTGACTCACATCAGCATGGCCATGCATTTCTCAGTCTCGCTTATCAAGTGGCCGGAATATCAAACTCCCGTAGGAAGGACAAATTCCATCTACATCACTCACAGTCATCCCCATGTGTCACAGTGCACCCAAGTACCATCTTTATGGCAATCCTTATTCAGGATCATGGTGGATGATGTCAAAGTACACCGAATGACATGTGATAAGTGTAGTGACTTCAGGTCTAAGAACCACAATCACCACCGTCATTATGAGATGTGACTCTAACTACCAATCATGGTATCCATGTGTCACTCTCAAGGTGGGTCTATCCGATACACTGTTCTCTAACAAGTATCTATGTATTTGGTTTGATATCTCCATATCATGGATAATGAGATTCTTCCATCAACCAACATACATTCTAATCTTATGTGTTACTGATGTCTATGGATATTTCCACAATAACAACCGATTAGGGACAAAACAAGAATACATACTCTTAGCATACATATGATCTCACTGTTCAGGTCATCAACCCGAAGACATATGTCATTGAGTATATCATTCTATAGACATCTATAAGTTTTATGGTCATCTCACAATATAAAAAACAAACATATAGATTGGAAACTTGCCTTTATTGATATGATCAATGTAGTATTACAAATTGTTTACATAGTATCCCATTACAATCATCAAATGATAGTCTCTATGGGCATACATACCAACAAATTCCCACTTGCACTTATACCCAATCACTCATGAATCTCAATCCAAGTGATCGAACATGCCCGTCATATTTCTGCTGTGAAAGTGCTTTTGTGAGCGGGTCAGCCACATTGCTTTCTGTAGGTACTCTGCAAATCTTCACATCTCCTCATTGTACGATCTCTCGTATGAGATGGAACCACCGTAGAATATGTTTGGAACGTCGATGCGATCTTGGTTCTTTAGCCTGTGCAATTGATCCATTGTTGTCGCAAAACAACTCAATTGCATCACCAACGCTTGGAACCACTCGAAGTTCAGAAATGAACTTCTTGATCCACACATCTTCCTTTGCAGCATTAGATGCGATAATATATTCAGCCTCTGTTGTAGAATCCGCAACCGTCTCTTGCTTGGAACTCTTCCAGCTCACAGCTCTGTTGTTCAGGCAAAACACAAATCCAGATTGCGATCTGTAGTCATCTTTGTCAGTTTGGAAGCTAGCATCGGTGTAACCCTTTACCACGAGCTCTTCCTCACCACCGTATACCAAGAATTGATCCTTAGTCCTTCTCAAGTACTTTAGGATGTTCTTTACGGCTGTCCAGTGACATTCACCTGGATCTGACTGATACCGACTCGTCATGCTCAAAGCATACGACACATCAGGACGAGTACATAACATTTCATACATGATAGATCCAATTGCTGATGCATATGGAATCTTACTCATGCGTGCCCATTCATCACATGAACTAGGACACTAGGCTTTAGAGATTGTAACCCCATGGGACATGGGCAAGTTACCTCTCTTAGAACCCTCCATGCTAAACCTCTTTAGCACCTTGTCAATATATGTGCTATGGCTTAGGCCTAGAAGCCTTCTAGATCTATCTCTATAGATCTTGATCCCTAGTATATAGGATGCTTCGCCTAAATCCTTCATAGAGAAGGTCTTCCCTAGCCAACCTTTTACTGTCTGAAGAGTAGGGATGTCATTTCCCATCAATAGTATGTCATCCACATACAATATGAGAAATACGACTGTGCTCCCACTAACCCTTTTGTAAACACAAGGTTCATATTCATTTTGACTAAAGCCAAACTTTTTGAGTACTTCATCAAAACATAGATTTTAGCTTCGAGATGCTTGCTTCAATCCATAGATTGACATTTGTAGCTTACAGACTTTATTGGCTTCCTTTGGATCGATAAAACCCTCAGGTTGTGTCATGTACACATCCTCGAGTAAATTCCCATTAAGGAATGCTGTTTTAACATCCATCTGCCAAATCTCATAGTCATGATAAGCTGCAATGGCAAGCATGATCCTGATGGATTTAACCATGGCAACTGGTGAGAAGGTCTCGTCATAATCAACACCTTGAATTTGACGGAATCCTTTCGCAACCAATCTACCTTTATAGGTTTGAAGATTTCCATCCATGTCAGTCTTCTTGTTGAAAACCCACTTGCACCCTATGGGTCTTACCCCTTTGGGTGGATCCACCAAGGTCCATACCTTGTTGGTGTACATGGATTCCATCTCAGATCTCATAGCTTCGAACCATTTCTCAGATTCTGGTCCCTTAGTAGCTTCTAGATAGGAAGTTGGCTCATCTGCTATGCCCAATTCGTCACTATCTTGAGTCACGAGAAATCCTAATCTCTCAGGCTCAAGTCGTGTCCTACTAGATCTACGAGGTTTCTGTGTTACATTTGGAACTTGAAATTCCACAACAACTTGTGAGTCTTCATGTTCCTTATGTACCTCCTCAGGTTCTCTGCTTTCTTGTTGGTCTCGAACTTCTTCGAGCTCTACATTCCTCCCACTAATTCCTTTGGAAATAAATTCCTTTTCAAGAAATACAACAATCCTAGCAACAAACACTTTGTTGTCAGTTGGTGTGTAGAAGTAGTATCCCCGAGTTTCCTTGGGGTATCCAACAAAATAGCATTTTTCCGATTTGGGTCCAAGCTTTTCAGGAAATTGTTTCCTAACATAAGCTTCACATCCCCAAATCTTTAACATAGACAAATTGGGATGATTCCCATTCCATATCTCATATGGTGTCTTTTGAACCGATTTGGAAGGTACACGGTTAAGTGTAAACGCTATAGTTTCAAGAGCATATCCCCAGAACGATATTGGAAGTTCGGCTGAACTCATCATTGATCGTACCATGTCTAATAATGTACGATTCCTTCTTTATGACAGACCATTATGTTGTGGTGTACCAGGTGGAGTCCATTGTGATACAATACCACGGTCTCTCAGAAGGTCCTCAAACTCTTGGCTTAAGTATTCGCCACCTCGATCTGAACGAAGTGCTTTAATACTCTTACCAACTTGCTTCTCTACTTCATTCATGAAAGTATTGAACATTTCAAGAGTTTCTGACTTGTGTTTCATAAGATATACATAGCCATACCTAGTGAGGTCATCAGTGAAGGTAATGAAGTATTGATAGCCTCCTCTAGCATTTGATCTAAAAGGTCCACATACATCAGTATGTATGAGCCCTAGCAGATCACTGGCTCTCTCACTGTGTCCAGTGAAAGGAGTTTTGGTCATCTTCCCTAATAAACATGCCTCACATGTCTCTAATGATTCAAAATCAAAAGTGTCTAGATAACCATCCTTATGGAGTCTAGATATGCGTTTCTCATTTATGTGCCCAAGACGACAATGCCATAAGAATGTTTTGTTTGAGTTGTCAAGTTTTAACCTTTTAGTATTTACGTTGTATATGCTAGTCTCAAGTTCTAACAAGTAGACACCATAAGACATAGGAGCATTGCCATAAAAGATCTCATCTTTAGATATAGAAACAATTCCATTCTTAATGTGAAATTCAAATCCACTCTTGTCCATACAAGATACATAAATAATATTTCTATTAATGGCAGGTACATAATAGTAATTCTCTAATTCTATTACAAGGCCCGTAGGCAAAGATAAACTAATAACTCCAACTGCGGTGGCAGCAACTCTTGCTCCATTAGTAACCCACAGCTCGACTTGGCCCTTTCGTAAAGGCTTACTTCTTATCAGATCCTGCATATTAGAACATATGTGAGATCCACATCCGGTATCCAGTACCCATGATGAAGAAGTATTTAAGTTTATCTCAATAATGTATATACCTGAAGTGGAGATCTCTATCCCCTGCTTCTTCTTCCTCAGTTCCTCCAGGTAGAGAGGACAGTTTCTTTTCCAATGTCCAGGCTGGTGACAACTGCCTTCTTTGGAGATCCCACCTTTAGCTTTGAGCGCGGATGACTTTGGTTTCTACTCGGCTTTAGAACTTTTCTTAGCCTTGCCTTTGCCTTGCTGATCACCATCACAGACTTGGGCATGTCTTTCTTCATCTGTGCTTCAGCTATCCTCAACATGCCCAACAATTCTGACAACGACTTATCAAAATTGTTCATGTTGTAGTTCATGACAAAATGACTATATGATTCAGGCAACGATTGTAGAATCACATCAGTGGCCAACTCTTGACCTAGGGGAAATCCCAGCTTGGATAGGCTTTCCACGTACCCAATCAAGGTGAGTATATGGGTGCCAACTGAGTCTCCCTCTTTCATCTTGCTTTTGAACAAAGCCTTTGAGACATCATATCTCTCCTGTCTTGCTTGATGTTGATACATGTTCTTGAGATGTGTTACCATCTCCATGACATTCATGTTCTCATGTTTCTCTTGCAACTCGTAGTTCATTGAGCACAACATCAGGCACTTGACATCCACGACATCATCAAGGTGCTTCTTGTAAGCATCCTTTTCAGCCTTGGGCGCATTTACGGCGGGCTCCTCTGGCTCTGGTGTTTCAAGGACATAGAGCTTACGCTCATGTGTGAGAACAATTCTCAGCATCCTAAACCAATTTTGAAAGTTGGTTCCGGTAAGTTTGTCCTTCTCAAGGACCGATCGCAACGAGAAAGTGTGAGTGTTGGTTGCCATTTGATTTCTACAAAAGAAAAATTTGCATTTAGTCCAAAACATTTTGACTTGTAAAGATTTGATAAACAATATTAATTAGGCCTTTAATTAATTACGCTCCCACTATTTTATTCAAATTGATTGCCCTCACTATCAACTCGGAAGATTGCAACGCACAACCTTCTAGTGAGCTAAGACCCAAAATAATTGGATCAATGCCCAGCCAACGCCGGCGTCAAAGACCAAATACTAAGGTAGGCAACTTTTGCCAATTGCATCATATGCAACTCTTGGATAGATGATCATGCACAACTCCTTGCCATGATGCATCTGTGTGCCTCTAGGTACTTGATCCTATCAAGGTTCCCTAGTTAAGTCCAACCCATAAGCCAACATGATGAGTGTGCACCCTACGGAGGCAGACCCACACACCCACCATCACACTTCCACGAGATAGACAGTGTACCACGCGGAGGCATGCCCACACATAGTCGATCAAGCTTTTCATGTGTGTTGCTTTATGGAAGGCAAATAAAACTTAATATTATTAATTGAGGGGTTTTATAAATACATATACATATCCAAACACCACATACTTATAGTACGTATCATATACTACTATATCCATAACCACAAACGATAGACATGCAATCATAAACACAAATACATCGATTATGGCCATACTATTGTAATCCTTTGGAGCAACAAAGGATTACGGTCTACCTATGGTCTTATGCATCTCATGCAACACATGTGAATCAACCTGTAAGCATGTAATGATCAACATTACAATGAACAACTTCATGGATGCTTCGTGAGGTTGGAACTTCAAGTTGCTTCTTGGAATGGGATCTTCTTGTTGCCTCTCCATGGACACTCCTTGGAGTTGGATCTTCAGGTTGCTTCTTGGAATTAGATCTTCATGGTGCTTCTCCATGGACACTCCTTGGAGTTGGATCTTCAAGTGGCCTCCTTACATCAAGTTTACAAAAACTAAAACTAATCCTATCTCTATTACATCATATGAGTACAAATATAAAAGGAAAGAATTAATTACACTTTGAAATAAGAGATGAGGCTCGGCATGCAAGCCGAATACTTTATACAAAGGATCCATATGTAACCATTATACATCCATAGAATTCACAAACAAACATATCCACAAGATCGACATCCACATTCATTCACAACATTCACAAAAAGGGATACCAGGCCATAACCATGTATGCATTCACCACATAAAACTGATTTTAAAGGTGACGTGTATGCTATCATAGGTATATCTACATATATGTATATACATATTAAAATTACAGTACTTTTAATGCGGGACATTCCCCATTAAATAAATTTTTGACTCCCACGCAGACAATGCGGGGTACACAGGGGCAGCGCCCCTGTGTGGGGATCCCGCTGCCCGGTCAACGGGCGGGGGTCGAGGGGAGGCTGCCCCTCGCGGGGTCTCAGGGGAAGAGCCCCTGAAAGGTCTGCAAAATTTTACTTTCGTGCACTTAAGAAAATCAATATTTTCCATAGTCGACCCTGTCCAAAATGTTAAAAATAGAAGCCTACGGCGTATGTGGAATTAGGTTTAGATTTGCATATTAGTAGGTTTAATTCGCATCGTATGCAACATAAAAATAGTATACAGTGATTCGACCATATCGAAACGAATCCAAATACGCCGTAGATCGACGCTGCTCTGATACCACTGTTGGGTTTTGTGGAGAAAACATGCGCGGCGGAAGCAATAAAATCAACGCAACCTGAAACAGGATCTCGTCGACAACAACGTATTTGGAAAGAGTGTTTGCGGGATATACCTTATCGTGGAGAAAGTCCGGCGATGTCCCGCTGCACGACGGTGTACGACAACGCTGCCCTACATGGACAGAACTTCTCTCCCGTTCACTGTTGCAGGTTGATCCGGTGGCGCTCCTTTGCGGCAGTGATGTGCGTCGCTCGTAGCGCGTATAGGTGGTCGTCGACGTCCTCCGAACGCAGGCATCAATGCGTATGCGTCTCTACTTCGTCCACGCAGATGGACGGAACTCCACGTCGCGCTTCCCAAGTCGGCGGGAAGGAGTCGTGTCTCTGTGCCGGCGTGCTAGCGACGTGTTTCTCTCCTTTCTCTCCTAAGGACGATGACGGCTAGGGTTTACGTACGTGAGCGTAAACGGAAAAGGCTCTCTCTATCTTATATAGATATCGGCTGTCAATTCTCTTTTAAACAGGATACGAAGGGAAATAGGATTTCCTAAACCCATCGGTAAACAGAAACGTTGCGTTAATTAAAATGCTCATGGATTAATTAGAATATTCCGGAATTCATTAATTAACCAAATAATCACATTAATTGATTAATTAATATCTGACTCCATACAATCGCTTGGGATGGCTTTATGTGCATATACGCCAACAGAATTATTCTCAATAGTGACTGCAAATAGTAATTACTTTTAGTTCCACAATCATTCTTAATTTCGTGCACTCCTAGGAAAAGTGACTTTCTCATAAACTTTGAGTTGATTCACTACTCCCTTTAAGATTTTTATCAAACCTTATATTACATGAATTCTTGTATTCCTTACATTTACATCTCATGTGTCATTAGCCTTAGTCATACCGTTAAGGCCTCTAGGGGTATATGTACCTTTGGAGTGATCTCCTCATGACCCTCAATGGTGTTATGTACTTTTAGAGTGCCTCTTTGTAACATCCATGGATTTAAGTCCTCAAATAAAATGATCTTAAAAGGAATGATTGGACTACCCATATCACAAAGGTGCATTTCCTTTTTAGGGAGCCCATCACTAAAGAACTCTATGGTTAAGCATGCTCAACCCAGAATAGTACTAGGATTGGTGACTAGTCAAAAAGTTTATCTTGGCTTGCACACAAGTGAGGACTAAACACGTAGTAAAAGGCTAGTGGTGGTCTGTGGGGTCAATCATCATTCGTGAAACTCTACTACAGGCTTGCACAGTGGGCCTATGTATTACAAAAGGTAATAGAGCTAGATCCCCTCCAGTTGGTGGGGCGCACATGGACATGACATGTCAACCTTAAGCCATGTAGTCTGGTCATGTTGGAAAGGGTTATCCTAATTGATGGAGCCACCCTTGTGCTGGTATTCGTGGATGGGAGATGGGTGTACATGGGCCATTCTGGGTCTGCACTGAAATGGGGAGACATTATGAGGCCATATAATTGAGCCTTAATGAGGACGTCAAAAGTCTAAGTGGAGAGGATTGAACATCTCAGGATTTGAGGCCTCTATAAAATGATCTCAAAAAGGAATTATTGGACTACCCATATCACCAAGGTGCACCTCCTTTTCAGGGAGCCCATCACAAAAGAACTTTGTGGTTAAAGCTAGAGCAGTACTAGGAGGGTGACCAGTCAGGAAGTTTATTCTAGCTTGTGTGTGAGTGAGGAAAAAACATGTAAAGGCTAGTGGTGGTTTGTGGGGCCAGTCATCATTCTTGAAACTCTACTAGATCCTTGGGCAGTCGGCCTGGGCATTACACTCACATTGACCCATTGGACCTAATAAATTCATGAAGGTGTCCAATCTCCTAATTCCATGGGCCTTGGGTACACATAGATGGTGATCTCCTGATCCCACTGCCTTATGTATTTAGAACACAATCACCTCCTGACCTCATTGGTCTTATGTAACTTCAATGGTCCCTACTTGACCTTAGGATTGAATTAGGGCTCTATTCTATATAGGGTTTTGTTGAGATATCATGAAATTATTTGATTAGACATTTTTCTTGAGGTTTTTCTAACAATATTCAATCACTTTATTTTATTTTGTAATTCTTTAACCTAGATTTCCTCCATCTATTAGGGTGCACATTATTCACTTTATGTCCCTTCATTAGGTACATGGTGACTTTCCCTCCAGGTCTTGGTCTTCTTGACAACCTTCCCCCCTGAGCTTGTCCTCTTAGTGACCTTCCCTTCTAGCTTGGTCTTCATGGAGGCCTTCCTTTCCAGTCTTAACCAATTAGCGACCTTCCCTTCCGGGCATGGTCTTCATGGCAAACTTCCCTTTCGAGCTTGGTCTATTAGTGACCTTCCCTTCTGGGCTTGTTCTTTATGGTGGCCTTCTCTGGGCTTGACCTATTAGTGACCTTCCCTTTTGGGCTTGGACTTCATGGAAGCCTTCCCTTCCATGATTGAGCTATTAGTGACCATCCCTTCTCAGTTTGGACTTCATGGCAGCCTTCCCTTCCATGATTAGCCTATTAGTGACCTTCCCATATGGGATTGGTCTTCATGGAGACCTTCCCTTTTGGGCTTAACCTATAAGTGATCTTACCTTATGGGATTAGTCACATATTAATAGCCATTTCCTCAATGACTTTTCCTTGTGTCCCATAGAGACGACATACTGAGGTTCAAAGAATTGTACTTAATGTATGTGCTTTCATGTTTTGTATACTTAATCCTTCAAACTATAGGTGACATTTAATCTTACCTCAATTATTAAACTAATTTTGAACTCACCCTTCTAGGGAAGGTCCTAAAATATCTAGAAGGAGGTGAATAGAGAATTTGGTAATTTTAAAATTAATTTAAAACTTAAATGGCAAGAGAGAGATGGATACAAGGAGGAGACTCAAAATTTAGAGTGGCTCCACCATTAAATCAAAGGATGTCAGTCCACAACCCAATTGTTTCCAATTGTGATTTGCAAGTGATCAATTTTATTACCTCTCAAGAAATTACAACAAAATACAATCATTTCACCTACACCTCTTCTTTACCGAGACGCAGAAGAGAACCCAAGGAGAGTATGAGATCCACCTCCACCACCTTGATGCAACCTTCACCTCCTTGAAGTAGTGCAAATCACCTTGGATCAACCTTCACACCTTGAAGTATCTCCTAACAAGCTCCCTCAGACAATCCCCCATACTTGTAGTAGTCAAGGAGCACAATTATATCAACTTGAAGATGTATATTGGAGAAAAGAAGAGTAAACCAATGTAATACAATGCTTTGATCCTATATCACACCTTTAGACCTCCTAACCACTTAGGATGGACGTTTCTAGATGGTGGCTAGGATCTTGAGCTATGGGATATGAACTTAGAGCTCAAGTAAGAAGAAGGAAAGTATAATTCAGCTATTTTTCTCTCTAGAAGGATTGCTCAAGTGTATCTTGTGTGTCTTTAGTGTCCTAAGTTCACTTCTATTTATAGGAATGGGTTTCAATTGGCTAGGGTACCTTAGGGAAGAGTATAGTGGGTTCTTGAATGAGAGATAGCCATTATAGTTGGGTCAAGTTAGGTACAACAACTAATCTAGTAATTTCTAGAAATTCATTCCAGAATCCAATTCAATTGACAACATTTTTGACCGGAAGTCTCTTGGTTGACAATTTCTTTGACCGAGTGTTGTTTGAGTGTATAGGTTATCTATAACGGGTAGTTGTAATTTTGACTTCTGGTCAAACTGGTTTAACAATCAACTGTTGGTCCATGAATTCTTCGACTGAAAGTGTCTCAGTTGACAATGTTTTTGACCGAAGATGATTCAAAGCACAAGTGTATAAAATTTCTTCTAGTGTTCTGAATCCTCGACCAAGGTAGTTCTCAGTGGACAATGTCTTCAACCGATCTTGTTTCGGTTGACTAGTTTCTAGACTGAAAATTTCCCTATAAATAGGTACACAAGTTTTTGGAAAACCTATAAAATGATTTTTCCAATAAAAGATAATGACTCTGGACCCTAGGGGGATCCTAACTAAGGATTTTGGATGGATAGAAAAAGTCTAATGCTTGATTTTACATGATTTCTAGGTACTTGTATAGTATACACTTGTACAAGTAATTACAAGTTGTATGAACATGAAAATACAAGCATTTGAACATTTTAACTTCATCTATCCATTGAGTATAATCTCCTTGAACCCTGAAATACTCAAGTGACAAGTTATAGAATGAAATGTTTGTAATCATAAAAAATCAAGGATAAACTAATGTCCAATTTATCCAACAATCTCCCCCTTTTTGACGATGGCAAACATTTCTAAAATATAAGCAAAATATTGTAAAAATGAGTTTAATACCTAAGAAAAAAAAATCCTTGAGTGTCATAAAATGTGTGCTAATATGCTTAGAGAGATATGGAATATGATATCCACCTCTTAAAGCAATTTAATATCAAGGCAAGCAAATATGAAACTCATGGAAAATGTTTTATTAATTTTATTTCTCCCTATTTGCCATCTCAAAAAGATAGTCATATATGTGAATCAAGATGACTCCCCCTTAACGGGATACTCCCCCTTAATAGAACACCCATGTTTTAAGATAGAGATATCAACGCAAGTACAAAGTATTAAAAGTGAATGGCCAATGAAAGCCATAATTTTAATATGCAAGCTAGAAACCAAGGGCAATGATAACACACATGGTATAATCAAGAATCTTGAGCAAATATATCAAAGTAAACATCTTCTAGAAGAGTAATGAGTAACTTCCTTCTAATATATCGAAATTGATCCAAAGGAAGCGGTTTGGAAAAAATATCAACCAATTGTTCCTCCATATCAACATAATGAAGAGAGATATTATTCTTGGAAATATGATCTCTCAAAAAGTGACATCTAATCTCAATGTGCTTTGCACGGCTGTGTAGAATGGAATTATGAGCCAAGTGTATTACATTGGTATTATCATAGGAAATCAGCATAGAAGAAAATGCAAAACCATAATCATTCAATACTTGTTGCATATAAAGCACTTGAGCACAACATGATCCTACAACCGTATATTTAGCTTCGGTGGTAGATAAAGCAACCATATTTTGTTTCTTACTAAACCAAGAAACCAAGTCTCTTCCTAGCAAGAAAAAACCACCACTTGTGCTTTTTCGATCAAGGCAGAAACCATCATAGTCGACATCAGTATAAGATTTCAAATCCAACGATCGACCCTTTGGATACCATAACCCAAAATTTATAGTGCCAACAAAATATCTCAAAATTCTTTTGACAGCTTGAAAATGAGAATACATAGGGTTAGATTGAAATCTAATGCAAAGACCAACGGTGAACGTAATATCCGATCTAGATGCAGTCAAGTATAGCAAGCTACCAATCATGGCTCTATATAAGGAATCATCAATGGGCTCACCATCTTCATCCTTGTCAATTTTAGCAGAAGTAGCCATAGGAGTGGTAGCATGTTTGTAATTTACCAATTGAACCATTTTAAGAGTTACTTAGTATATTTCTCTCGGCTTAGAAAAATTCCAGGGGGCATTTGTTTTATTTGAAAACCAAGGAAGAAAGTCAATTCACCCATAAAATTCATTTCAAATTCCTTTTACATGATATCACTGATCTGAGTACATAAGGAATCATTTGAAGAACCAAAGATAATGTCATCAACATATATTTGAACAACTAGAAAATCTAATTCATATGATTTGAAAATTAGTGTGGAATCCAATTTTCTGATAGAGAAACCATTATCAAAGAGGTAGTTCTTAAGTCTTTCATACCAATTTTGGGGTGCTTGTTTCAAGCCATAAATAGATTTCTTAAGTTTTATAGACATGGTCAAGCTTGTTTGGAATTTTAAAACTAGGCGGTTGGACAACATAAACTTCTTCGTTTATGAATCCATTTAAGAAAGCACTTTTACATCCATTTGGAAAAGTTTGATGTCTTTATGGACAACTAGAGCTAATAACATATGAATGGCCTCAAGTCTAGCTACATGTGCACAAGTATCATCAAAGTCTACCCTTGAGCAACCAACCTAGATTTGTTTCTAGCAACTTCCCTAGCTTCATTAAGTTTATTTTGAAAAACCCATATAGTTCCAATAATTATTTTGCCTTGAGGTCACAAAACTAAATCCCATACATTATTCTTAGGAATTGATTTAGCTCTTCTTGCATAACAATCATCAAATAATAATCTTTTAGAGTTTCATTTATCTTTTTAGGCTCAACAATTGATACAAAGGCCATGTTTGCAACATCTCTAAATGAGGATCCAATTTTTACTCTATCGAGAGGATTTCCTATGATTAGGTTTTGTGGATGATCTTTAATTATCCTAGGAATAGGCTGATGTGACACATTATTTTGATCATTATTTTGTTCAATTTCAGAATTTTTATCATCTTTTGTTGATATGGTTAAGTCCTCAATTTGGTGTGTAATATCATTCAAGTTTTCATTTTCAACACTTTGTGCTGTAATTTCATGAAATGTTATATGAATTGATTCCTAAACTTTCTTAGAGGTAGAGTTGCAAATACGAAATGCCTTGCTAGATGTTAAATATCCCAGAAAAAATCCTTTTTGGGACTTAGGGTCTAATTGGTTTCTATCATCCTTTGCGTTCAAGATATAACAAGGTGTACCAAAAGTATGAAAGTAGTCAACTCTTGGTTTCTTATTAAAGTTGATTTCATATGGAGCTTCTTAAGATGAGAGTGAACTGAAACACGGTTTAAGACATAACATGCTATATTTACTACTTCAACCCACAATATTTTAGGTGTATTATGTTCAAGTAGCATTGTGTATCCATTTCTTGTAAGGACCAAGTTTTCCTCTCAACTATCCCATTTTTTGTGGGGTACTTGGAGCTGAAAAATTATGTGTATACCCTTTAGATGTACAAAACTCTTCAAAGATATGATTTTCAAACTCTCCCCCCATGATCACTCCTAATGGTGCATATTTTGTTTTGAAGTTGATTTTCAATCTTAGAGCAAAATTGAATAAATATTCTAATAGTATCATCTTATGTTGAAAGAAAATGCATCCAAGTATGTCTACTATAATAAATGACAAAACAAAACTTTTAACCACCAATAAATTGAGTCCTCATGGGACCAAATAAATCCATGTGAATAATTTCTAATGGTCTAGTAGTACTAAGCAAAGCTTTAGATTTGAAAGAAGTTTTAGTTTGTTTGCCTAGGGTACAAGGTTCACAATTTTCAGATTTATCAAAGGAACGTTTAGGTAAACCACGAACATGATCATATTTAAGCAATTTTCTAATAACATGTGATTGCAAGACCTAGATTTCTATGTCATAATTGTAAAGATCCATCATTTGCAAGAAGGCATTTCGAATGATAGCTTGTATAGAATTAGGTCTAAGTATATAAATATTTCCTACTCTTTTACTTCATAAACAACATAATTAGTATTTTTCATGAGCAACTTGCAGCAAGCTTTGTTAAAAAGAACGTCATAGCCACTATCACACAATAAACTAACATTAATTAGGTTGTGATGATATCCATCCACAAGTAGTACATGTTTTATTTGAAGATTTGTACCAACATTACCTATCCCAACATTTTACCTTTGACATTATCTCCAAATGTGATTGTTCCACTCTTCTTTTCTTCAAGTGTAAAGAAAGCTTCCTTGTTTCTGGTCGCATGCTTGGAGAAACCACTATAAACCACCCATTCCTATAAATAATGAAGGTTTTTGGTACCCATGTAGTGGTCCTTTTTGGTTAATAACATTATTATATATGACTTAAAGAATTTATCATTTTGAGTGTTTAAAATGAATCAATATGATGACCATTTTATAGATTACAATATCAATGTTAATTACAATTCAATGATGTGATTTGCAAGAAAACAATTCTGTCAGACTTATTTTTGATCGACTTTGACTTTGCTAAGAAGGCCCCTCGGTCGAGGTCTTGGTCGATTGAGAGGCATTCTGCAGATTTCTAGAAAATGCAACATTTCAAGTGTGAACAAGATATATCTTTTTCAATTATTTTAATATGAATGACATAAGTAAACAATCAAATACACAAATATATACATGCTAAGGCTCATTTTAGTTGAGATAAAACACATATGAATTTCACAATGTAGTTTATGTCAAATCTCAACAAAGTATCTCAAAATATCTAAGTTGGGGGTTTTGGAACCCAAACCATGTCAATGCCCTTTTTCTTCTTATAATCATAAAAGAATGAATAATGTCCAAGACATTGGCAATAGTAACAAGAAACAAAGTCAATTTGGTTTCTCTTCTCAACATTTTGGACATGTGCTATATTGTTCTTGGGCACATAGATGGTCTTGGTTCTAGGGGCATGTGTTTTTCTAGCTCTAGGCTTTTGATTGGATTTTTTAGGTACATAGACTAGGACCCTTATCCTAACCTATCCGGAAGTGCTTTCCAAGACTCTATCAAGGATATCATCATGCTTTAGAATATCAACATATTTATGAAATTTAGTAATTTTAGAAAGTTTCTTTGTGATATCTAGATTGGCTTGAGCTAAATATGAAAGTAAGGTATTTCTTTCTCTAACAATGATATAATAATCTAAATGAGTGCATAAAATAGGTTGAGTTTGGTAGTCATTTATCTTAGCAAGAAATTCAACATTTTATTAAGAAAGAATATCCTTATTATTTTCAAAGACAATTTGCTTGGCATTATGATCATTAATAGACACTTTCAAAGTATCATTTTTAGGAATAAGACTTTCATTTTTAGAAGTAAGATCATCTAGTTTAGCATGCAACTCATTATTGATTTTAGAGAGCTTTTTCATTTTTCTTATCTAATCTACATATTTAGTATGAGTTTCTTCAAGACTATCTTCATCTTCTTTAGCCATTAGACACTCCACTTCTTCCTCTCCACTCTCACTGTCATCACTTGACTCATCCCAAGACACTTTGTAGGCTTTATTTCCCTTGTCCTTCTTCTTGAAAGAATATTTATTACCCTTCTTGATTTTAGGACACTCATTCTTCACATGTCCCTTCTTACCGCATTCAAAGCACCTAAGGGAATAGGAGGAAGAAGCACTAGAATTTTTGTTAGATTTAAACCTTCTATATTTCTTACCATTTACAATGAGTGCATTCTCTTCATCGTATCCTGCACTTGTCTATCACTTTATTGAGTGATGACTTTTGATTGAGCTTTAGCTGCATCCTTTAATGTGATATCCTTCCTTCTCCCCTTTTGGAGTTCAACCTCCACTCTTTCTTCTTCTTCAAGGGTGACCTCCTGTGTCTCAAGGTTACCAATGAGCTACTCCATCATCAATTTGGTGAGGTCATTGGCTTCTTCAATGGTTGTCACCTTGGGCTTGTACTTTGGCAAAAATTATCTTAGTATATTGGATACTTGATCTGTGTGAACCCATCACATAAAATGATATTAATCAAACAATAAAGACAATCAATCATTTCTTAACACATACCCAGATTAGAGGGTAAATTAAAATCGATTTCAACATCACCACATGCTCAGAAACATTTACATTGAATCCCAACATCTTGCTTGTATTCATACTATGCCAAGATGTTGATACAATTTGTTCTATGGCCTCATCCAAACAATCTATACATAGAACATAATTCATACATGCCACATAAAAAGTATTAACATGCTAACAAAAGCTCGATTCATTTGAAACATCATATACAAACTTTCCTGTACAGATCTGAGAGTTTAGAGACGACTTCTAGGACACACTAGACATCTAAAAAAACTTCTTTAATGTCCATCATGACAGTGTCTTCTTGCTACCACGGGTATGATGCAGCTGATGCTAATAACCTAAAAAGATGCAGTGACCGAAGGGTGAGACCCATGTCCCAACGAGAAATATAAATCTCAACACCACTTATTGATTACAACAGGTTAAGAAATTAAACAGTTTAAGTAGAGTAAACAAGTATAACAGATAGGATTAGCAGCAGTGATAATTAGCAAGATACATAGAGGAGAAGATAATAATTATCATCATTATCGAGACTGTGATCCTTTACCTTGTTAACAATATAAGTAGTTCAGTAGCATTTGCATAACTAACATCATAAGCAAGTTTAGTAGCATAGCATCTCTAACATCATGAATAAGTTTAGAAGCATAAGCATAGCTAACCACATTAGCATGTCTAACAAGGTTGGATAGATCTACATCATAAGTAGAACTAACAACATAATCACAACTATCTGCATAAGCATGATTACCAGTATATGCATCTCTAATTAAAGAGGCATATCTAGCAATATAACCATAGCTAACAACATGTAATAACTAATGTCATAATCATAGCCAACACTAGTAGTATATCTATCAACTTAAACATGGCTACTACATGTACACATCTATAACATGATCTTATTCACAACATAACATATATACTACCTTTTTAATTCATTAAACAACATCTTTATGTAAAGAGAACAAATAAGGGATATCATCCAATGTGAAGCTGTAAAGAGGCAGGATCACCCCCTTACTAAAAATTTCAAGAATAAAACATCCATTCTAAACACACTCAAAGGTATGTTGGAATAGGTATAAATTTTCCAAATTTTTATAATGGTATGCAAAAGACCAAAGTGTAGCAGCGGAATTAAAAATAATGACTATATTCAATTTTCACAAAAGATTACAAAAATACATCATAATATCCTATAAGGATTTACACGTATGATACAACATAAGGATCTTAGTAGAGGGAAATCTAAACCATAACAACTTTGTCTCCAAGATTTAACTCCTTAAGCTAGTCCAAAACTTCATGCCTTATTATCCAAGTCCTTCACCTAGGGTTGGAAGCATACCCCAGCAAGAAGAGAAAATAGATGACATCAGCAAAGGCTGGTATGTGCATACTAAATAGGAAATTGAGAAATATATGGAATAAAGGACATCAAATATAAAAGGCTTCCCATAGAAAGGATAAGGACCACCCAAATGGGTATCAGGAGAAAAGGAATTGAAATCATATGATAACAAAAGAATACTTGCCATTAATAAAACATAAAGATTGTGCCACACAAGCACATGTAAAGAATTAGGGCACATACCCCATATCATCAACCCGCATGCATGTGAGATAAACATAGCCCTAGAACAATATAAACACAAAGGCGACCAAGTCTCATATACTTGAAACCTGATAGAGAAAGGAATACTTCCAATATCCCAAATATATAAAACATGGGCCAAGAATCACACATCTTACCCTGGGTATGAGGTTCCTTGCCATCCCAAAAGAGCAGGAAATATCACATCTGCTTGGCAGGAAATAACACATCTGCCATAGAAACCAATGCAATTACACTACTCTAGTGCTACTGAATCACATAGCATGTTAAATGTAGAGGCAAGTAGAAAGTATAGTCATAATATATAAACTAGTCACCACATAAGTGACCAACATATACATCCACCTCATAAGTGGGCAGAAGACATCACATGTCATCTTTTAGAGTTCCATCATGAACAAAGCATAAGATAAGAGTTCAAAAGAATATCCATGATCACATGATCAATATCAAATAAGGTAGTTCACATGAACCATGATTTCAAAATAAAATACATTGTGTATAGGCTAATGTCCATAGGACAAAGAGAATGAATAAGCATAGGTGAATTGCTCAACATAGAAGAATAGGGGATACATCATACAACAAGAGAAAGAAATTGCTCAATATGAATAATTGGGTCTACAAACATACAATAAGAGAGAGAAATTGCTCAATATGAATAATCAGGGATGCATCATACAATAAGAGAGAGAAATTTCTCAATATGAATAATTGGGGATGCATCACACATTTAGAGTGAAGAATTAGAAACTTCTCAATATAGAAATAATGTGGGATGCAATCATACCTCAACTTCAGAGTCTAAACAGTCCAAGTCAGTCCTAGATCGAAGCCTAGACCTCCAAAGAACCTCTAGGGAAGGTGGACATGTCCAGTAATTAAGGTTCCCAAGCTTAGAGAGGCAGGTTTCTCCAACAAAGCTCATATCTCGAGCAAGAAGCACCTTCTCCACTTTAGAGGTGAAAAACCCTAACAAAAGAACATGGAGATGGGGTATTTAAGGGCTATAGGTGGGGTTTCACCATGGAAGACCAGTGTTACGACCCATAGGAAGGTGGAAGGAAGACTAACAACATGAAAATAGGCAAGGAGAGGAGAAAACTTACTAGTTTTGGTCAAAATCACCAAGGAGGAGCTTAAGAAATCCTAAATAGAGAAATTTGGAACCCTAGGAGCCTTCTTCACCAAGGTAGGCACCTACTTTTACCTTGGGTCAGAACCTTCATGGAAAAATAGAGTAGTAATGATTCTCTAAGCTAGAGGAAATAAAGGAGATCAAAAGTTTTCAAATTGGGAGTTGGGAAGGGTTAAATATGTCTATATAAAGAAAGAGGTCAAGTATTAGGTGTCTATGAGACTTTCCATGTGTCATGTATAAGGGTGTCCATGGACATGCAAGCCTTTATGGATAAGGAAGAATTCAAGCATGAGCTCAAGCTGCTTTCCATGTGTCTAACGCTAAGGGTGCCTATGGACATGCAAACCTTTATGGATAAGGAAAAAAGTCAAGCATGAGGTGTCCATGGAGCTTTCCATGTGTCCTTAGCCTAGGGATTTCATGGCCATAAAAGAGGACAGATCATAGAGGCTTCTTGAATATCAAATTTCAGTATATGGACACTTATAGGCCATCTCAACTGACCTCCAATCAAAGAAATAACCCCATTGGTTGATAGCTTCTAAAGATAAGCTCATTTATAAAGAGAGTAATTCTGAAAATGCCCTTAGAAAGAAACACCTTCAAACCAAGGTGCAACTAGGTGCCCCATGGTTAAAAAACTTGAGAATGGTAAGGGAATATCTAAAGTTTATAATACATGTGACAATTTACAAAGAAAACCTCCGAATTGGGTAAATTGTAGAAAAGTCTAGAATGTACGTAAAATTACATAACTTGCACAAACAACATCCAAATTTGGTGAAACTTAATCCACAAGTTATCTTTGATGTTTTGAATACAAATTTGACATTATTTCCATATTTTGAAGTTATATAATCACATTATTCATTACTTATTCCTTTTACTTATTTTCTCTCTCCGAAACTTATCCTAATATTTCAAGGTTGTCCAAATTAGATGAAATTTGACATGTATGCTAATTTTTTTTGCTCAGTAAGCATGTGCCCCTTTTTATTGAATTTTGGTAAAAAAGTACAAGAATAGAAGGAAAAGAGTCTATAACGAAAGAAAGAAAATAGAAAGGGAAAGAAACAAATGCTTGGTCAGACAAGACCATAACAAAGCTCAAGGAAAAAATAGCTCAACTAGAAACTATCTTCCCAGAGCTTTCAGATCGGAAGAAATCTTTCCCCAGCAGCTATAAAGTTCCATGGTAGCATTTAAGAAGATCCTTCTATTATGTTCTTGCCAAACATCATAAAATATAGTAAGGCAAGTAATAATAGAGTTCCACTCAGTGAACAAGTGCCTGCAGTCCTCTTTATTTGAAGGTCTACTTGAGATCTTTCCATACTGTACAGTAGAATCCCAGACCCCAATGGTGTATTTACAGAAGAAAAAAATATGGTTAGAATCTTCATATGCTTCTCTACACAAGTAACATCTCAAAACAATAACCAACCCAAATCTTCTAAGTACATTTTGCATGGCAAGCCTACCAAGGAAAAGCTTCCAACCAACCAGACCAAAGGATCGAGAAACATTAGCTTTCCAAAGATATTTAGCCCAGAAAGGTTCATCATATTTAGTTCTAACCAGGTTCCATCAATCCTTGATAGTAGGATTATCCATTTCCTTCATAAGAACAACTCCTTTGTCTTCAATTTTGCAATTGTTAGAAAAAATAAACCTCTTAAACTCTCTAAAGATTCTCTTGTCAGGAATACACCAACTCATATTATCCAAGAACTGATGTAGGTTGCCATACAGACCACAGCCTAACCAAAGAACATTATTAGTACTAATCACGTGTTTCAGAAACTTCCCTCCAGGAACCCAGAGATCTCTCCATAATTTTATGGTGATACCGTTACCAATGATGTACGAGATGTGAGGCAAAGCAATATGTTTGTATCTCAACAGTTGTCTCCACATCCATGATCCATTAGGATCATAGTTAACTGACTAGATATAATCCTTTCTCAGATACTTCCCATCAATCCACTTCACCCACAATGCATCCTTCTTAGCTGCAATGTTCCATATGTTTTGAAGGATACCTGCAATATTCATATCACTAATCTGTCTGACTCCCAGACCCCTTCACTCTTAGGGCGACACACATTATACCATTTAACATAATGCACCTTCTCTTCCATTTCAACTCCTCCCCAGATGAACCTCCTACAAATGTTTTCAATCTCCTTCATTACTTCTGCAGGAAGGGGGAAGGTCGAGGACCAAAAGATGTGAAGAGAAAGGAGATTAGAGGAGGTAAGCTCGACTCTACCAGAAAAGGATAGAGACTTATGTTTCCAACCCTCCAGTTTATTTTTCACGTTGTCAATAAGAGGAGCACATTGAGTCTTATTTAGCTTGCCACAGAAGAGAGGGAGGCTAAGATACCTCATAGGAAATAAACCGATAGGGATTTTAAGAATATCACTGATCCTTTTCTTATCCACATAGCAACTGCAGAAGACATTTCTTTTGGCAGCACTAATCTTTAGACACGAGATCTTCCCATATCTTCTGAAGATACTTTTCATCGCATAGGCATTATCATCAGTTGCATCAAGGAAAATCATAACATCATCAATGAATAACAAATGGGAGATATGCATAGAATGGTTTTTGATAGGAGAGATGACATTCTGACTAACAACATGGTTCATAATAGACGAGAAGCCTTCCATAGAAAGAACAAAAAGATACGGGGCAATGGGGTCCCCTTGACGAATCCCATTAGACGGATAGATGGCAGGGGAGGGTTCCCCATCAACAAGAACATGATAGATACTGGTATGCATAAGTACATGCGACAAGTTCAACCAACAGTAAGGAAGGTTCATACGCTCCAACATAAAAAATAGAAAATCCCATAGGATGGCATCATATGCTTTAACCAAATCAGCTTTGATACATATCTTGGGACCAGAGGTTCTTTTATTGAATTCACTAATCATCTTGTTAGTAAGAAGAAGAGAATCTGAGATCTTCCTCCCCTTAATGAATGCCATTTGATTACTGCTAATCAGACCATGAAGAATAGGTTGAAGTCTGTTAGCGAGAATTTTAGTGATGATCTTATACAGAAAATTGCAAAGGGCAATCAGTCTCCAATCTTTGATATGAACAACACCTTTAACTTTGGGAATTAGGGTAATATAGGATTTATTCAGCTCTTTAATCATCTTCCCTCTCCTAAAGAAGTTTTGAATAGGAGCAATGACATCTTTACTAATAATACTCCAACCAGTTTTGAAAAAATGGCCAATAAAGCCATTAGGCCCAGGTGCCTTATCCCCATCAGCTTCATTAATGACCTTCTCAATCTCCTCTTTAGTTACAATAACATAAAGGTTGACAGCTTGCTCATTACTAAGCGAAGGGAGGCGCCAGTTAGTATCCCAAATCCATTTCTCATTAGTGTCTCTATATTGATTGAAAAGATTATCATAGTAAGAATAGACATGGTTCTTTATGACGTCTTCATTATATTCCATGTTATCATCTATCATAATATCTCTCATAGAGTTATGATTAGCTCTGACCTTTACAGAGTTGTAGAAAAAAATTGTATTCTTATCACCCAAATTCTACCAGTTTACTCTAGATATTTGTCTAGCATAATCTTCTTCAACCTCCACATTTAACAGAGCAATCCTCCTTTTATCATATGCTATATTTCTTAGATGAAGATCTTCAGGATGCTCATCAGCAATCCTTTGGGCTTCAATAGCATCAAGCTCAGAGACTTTTGCTTTTTCACAGAACTCACCTACTTTCTCCTTATTCCAGGCAATGAGCTTCTCCTTAACATTTTTAAGTTTTGTAATGACTTTAAACATGTCATTACCTTTGACGTCAATGCTCCAGGCATCTCTTACTAAATTCAGAAAATCTTCTCTCTTGGTCCAAGCATTGATGAATTTAAAGTAACCTTTTCTATTTTTTACCACGTTACTAAACTTGACAAGAATTTGTCTGTGATCACTCACAATGGTATTGATAACCTCTCCCCCAACCTCCTTAAATAGTGAGAAGAAATGTATGTCTTCACCTTTTTGTCTGTTGTCCCAGTTTTAATAAGGGCCCTTCAAATCAAACTCCACCAGACACAAATCTGAGATAGTATTATTAAACTCTCTCATAGTAGAGAAATAATAACACCCTTTCCACTTCTTCTCATCCGAGCATCTAATGGCATTGAAATCTCCAATGAGAATCCAAGCATCACTATTATTAGGCTTCCATTTCAAAAGATCTTCCCACAGAAGGCACCTTTTCCTTTCATCATTATGGCCATAGATGGCCGTAAGTAAAAAAGAAGTATCATCACAAGAGATTCTGCAGTATATGAATTGATCACTTTCAGCTATCTTGCTAATATGAACAAAATTAGAGTCCCACAGAACGATAATCCTTCCAAGCGGATGAGCAAAATGATTAGACATCCAATAATTCCCATGTTAGATCTTATTCATAACTTTGTACATTTTTTTATATTTGATCATTGACTCTACCAGAACATTTATCAGGCAACCATTACTAGCAAGGATTGCCCTGATTTTCTCCTGGTGTCCTAACCTATTTAGACCTCAGACATTCCAGGAGAAGATCCCAATTTTGTCAGCCATTAGGAATATTTGTGACTGGTAGTCTTCCAGTCTCAGTAACTAAACCATCTTTGTCCCCGAATTCAATCAATTTCTCAAACATGTTACTGGCCATGCTATTCAGATCAACACTTGGTCTTTTAGTAAAAACATTATTTCTAGAATGAAGCCTTGGTGGAGAGGACTGATTCTTGTACCTGACAGCTTGAAATCCATCATCAGTAGCGGGGTTACCACCTTTCTTTTCTCATCTAGAATAGGTTGCATACTCCAAGGTACATTCCAACTTCTAGCAGAAAGAACAGATTCCATGTTTTCCACAACTCTATTCATGAACAGGGTGGAAACATTACAACTTTGTTTATAAGAAGCAACTTTAGATCCCTGAGAATTACTCCCTTGATGCCCTTGATATGTCGAAGGATTTTCTTGTGCTATATCTCCATTCACTAACGGCTGCGCCAGATTGTTCACAATAGGAGTGCTTTGAACAAGTTTCAGAGGAGCAACAAATTTTGTAGTATAAAAAATCCTTGTTGAAGAAGGAACCGTTGTAGGAATATCAGGCTTACGTACAGGAATCCAAACCTTATTAGCCTCCAAACTCTCCATACTAACCTTGCATATATCAACTTCATGTCCAAAGCAACCACAGGTCTTACAGATTTTGGGGGTCCATTCATAGTGAATCTGGATCACATCCCTATCACCACAATCACTCCTCAAGACAACTTCCTTAGGTAATGCAGAATCGAAAGAGATAAGAACCTGAATACGAGCATAGTCCAGCCTTCTCATGGCTTTGGTAGCATAATCAGAGCAAATAGGCTTACCGATATAGCTCCCCAGGATACCTAGCATGTCGTCATCCCAGAACTCCAATGGCACGCTTGGAAATCTGATCCATATCAGGATATCAGTGAGGTGTTCCTTCTCAAGCAGCTCCCCTAACTCCCATTTCTTGATTATAAGAGGGTTTCCCCCGACATTACATGGCCCCCCTTCCACCACAGACTTTAGATCTTCCGGATTCTCAAATTTAACTACAAAGAAGCTTCTATTTCGCAGAATGATTTTGAAGGAGGCTTTAGGTTTCCAGACTACCTCAAAGTGTCGGACGAGCATCGGCCAATGTAGTTTCATCCCTAAAACATAGCCTAAAGCCGTATTCTCCCACTTTCTAGCAATCTCCACTGCCTTTGCTCTCTAGTACATGATCTCTCCATCCACGATCTGCAGCGGCATGCATTTCAACTTTATGTATGCTAATTTTGATATGTAGATTTCGAATTTGAAGTTTGTTTCCACATTTGAGACTTCTTTTTATGAGATATGTCATATGTACCATTATCTAAATTATTCATCCAATTAAGTTCCTTATCCTCATATTACCACCAAAATGAGTTATGTGGCATATTTTATGTATCCATTATAAACCTAAGATTAATGTTAGAACATTAGGTTATATTAAGGTGATATATACATGCATTAGCTCATTGGGGTTATACTAAACATCTATTCAGGTCTAACCTTCAACCTTATTTGGTTAAGTCCAAAATGTCAACTTCCAAGGTAGGGTCTGAGATCTAGTATGTTACATCACACCACCCCTTAAAGGGATTTCGTCCTCGAAATCAAAATATCCACATATAAAAAACAACTTATTCACCACCCCTTAAAGGATTCATCTTATTAAGTCAAAAATATTCTTTAGGTACAAAAGGTTCAACGACACTTCCTTACATCCAACTACATAAGCATCATGCAAAAAAAACATATCTTGTAAAGACTTACTATGAACTATGGTTAACTTGCTCTTGTCCATCCTCAAACAAGTTTTTACACCTGGGAGACTAGTTCAACATATTAGGGTCCCTAAAGATAAATAATAGAGATGTTTAAGGCTACAATTGGCTAAAAGCATGCTATTTTGAACAATTCATATCAACTCAGGCCAGGCTGGTATCATATGGATTCAGGAGTGCTCATAAACCAAGCTAGTGGTGCGGAGGAAAATTTTGCCAGCCCCCAAACTCTGATCCTTTCTAGACACCTTTGCTTTCAGCTTTATGTCCTAGTAGCTACCTAAAGCCCAAGCTAAACAACCTCAACTTACTATGGTTACTTGTGCATCTTTTACTTGTAAGTATTTTAAGGATCTATTCATCATTATTCTAATGTGAAACTATATGATCCTAAATCAACCCTTCATCATATATTGATCAACTCTAGGGAAAACATGTCACTTAAAGGTAAGGCAAGGATTCCAACTAGGGAGTCAAAATTGAAATAGTCAGATTCCGACTACTATGGGCTCTGATACCATGTTGTAAAGAGGCGGGATCACCCCCTTACTAAAAAAAATTGAAGAATAAAACATCCATTCCAAACACACTCAAAGGTATGTTGGAATAGGTATAAATTTTCCAAATTTATTATAATGGTATGCAAAAACCAAAGTGTAGCAGTGGAATTAAAAATAACGACTTATTCAATTTTCACAAAAGATTACAAAAATACATCATAATATCCTATAAGTATTTACACGCATGACACAACATAAGGATCTAAGTAGAGGGAAATCTAAACCATAACAACTTTTTCTCCAAGATTTAACTCCTTACGCTAGTCCAAAACTTCATGCCTTATCATCCAAGTCATTCACCTAGGATTGGAAGCATACCCCAACAAGAAGAGAAAATAGATGACATCAGCAAAGGCTAGTATGTGCATACTAAATAGGAAATTGAGCAATATATGGAATAAAGGACATCAAATATAAAAGGCTTCCCATAGAAAGGATAAGGACCACCCAAATAGGTATAAAGAGAAAAGGAATTGAAATCATATGATAACAAAAGAATACTTTCCATTAATAAAACATAAAGATTGTGACACACAAGCAAATGTAAAGAATTAGGTCACACACCCCATATCATCAACCTACATGCATGTGAGATAAACATAGCCCTAGAACAATATAAACACAAAGGCGGATAAGTCTCATAAACTTGAAACCTGATAGAGAAAGGAATACTTCCAATCTCCCAAATATATAAAACATGGGCCCAGAATCACACATCTTACCCTGGGTATGAGGTTCCTTTCCATCCCAAAAGAGTAGGAAATATCACATCTGCTCGGTAGGAAATAACACATCTGCCATAAAAACCAATGCAATTACACTACTCTAGTGCTACTGAATCAGATAGCATGTTAAATGTAGAGACAAGTAGAAAGTATAGTGATAATATATAAACTAGTCACCACATAAGTGACCAACATATACATCTACCTCGTAAGTGGGCAGAAGACACCACATGTCATCTTTTAGAGTTCCATCATGAAAAAAGCATAAGATAAGAGTTCAAAAGAATATCCATGATCACATGATCAATATCAAATAAGGTAGTTCACATGAACCATGATTTCAAAAGAAAAGACATTGTTTATAGGCTAATGTCCATAGGACAAAGAGAATGAATAAGTATAGGTGAATTTCTCAACATAGAAGAATAGGGGATACATCATACAATAAGAGAAAGAAATTGCTCAATATGAATAAACGGGTCTACAAACATTCAATAAGAGAGAGAAATTGTTCAATATGAATAATCGGGGATGCATCATACAATAAGAGAGAGAAATTTCTCAATATGAATAATCAAGGATGCATCATACATTTAGAGTGAAGAATTAGAAATTTCTTAATATAGAAATAATGTGGAATGCAATCATACCTCAACTTCAGAGTCTAAACAATCCAAGTCAGTCCTAGATCAAAGCCTAGGCCTCCAAAGAAGCTCTAGGGAAGGTGGACAAGTCCAATAAGTAAGGTTCCCAAGCTTAGAGTGACTAATTTCTCCAACAAAGCTCCTATCTCGAGCAAGAAGCACCTTCTCCACTTTAGAGGTGAAAAACCCTAACAAAAGAAAATGGAAATGGGGTGTTTAAGGGATCTAGGTGGGGTTTCACCATGGAAGACCAGGGTTCTGACCTGGAGGAAGGTGGAAGGAAGACTAACAACATGAAAATAGGTAAGGGGAGAGAAAACTTACTTGTTTTGGTCAAAATCACAAACGAGGAGCTTAAGAAATCCTAAATAGAGAAATATGAAACCCTAGGAGCCTTCTTCACCAAGGTAGGCACCTCCTTTTACCTTGGGACAACACCGTTTGTGGAAAAACAGAGTAGGAATGATTATCTAAGCTATAGGAAATAAAGGAGAGTAAGAGTTTTCGAATTGGGAGTTGGGAAGCGGTAGATATTTTGCTATATAAAGAAAGAGGTCAAGTATGAGGTGTCTATGAGACTTTCCATGTGTCATGTATAAGGGTGTCCATGGACATGCAAGCCTCTATGGATAAAGAAGAAGTCAAGCATGAGGTGTCAAGTTACTTTCCATGTGTCCAATGCTTAGGGTGCCTATGGACATGCAAACCTTTATGGATAAGGATGAAGTCAAGCATGAGGTGTCCATGGAGCTTTCCATGTGTCCTTAGCCTAGGGATTTTATGGCCATGCAAGAGGACAACTCATAGAGGCTTGTTGAATAGCAAATGTTGGTTTATGGACACTTATAGGCCATCCCAACCGACCTCCAATCAAAGAAATTACCCCATTGTTTGATAGCTTCTAAAGATAAGCTCATTTATAAAAAGAGTAATCCCTAAAATGCCCTTGGAAATAAACACCTTCAAACCAAGGTGCAACTAGGTACCCCATGGTTAAAAAACTCGAGAATAGTAAGGGAATATCTAAATATTATAATGCATGTGACAATTTATAAAGAAAACCTCCGAATTGGGTAAATTACAGAAAAGTCTAGAATGTACCTAAAATTGCATAACTTGCACAAACAACATCCAAATTTGGTGAAAATTCATCCACAAGTTATCTTTGATGTGTTGAATACACATTTGACATTATTTACATCTTTTGAAGTTATATAATCACATTATTCATTACTTATGCCTTTTACTTATTTTCTCTCTCCTAAACTTATCCTAATATTTCAAGGTTGTCCAAATTAGATGAAATATGACATGTAAACTAATTTTGATATGTAGATTTCAAATTTGAAGTTTGTTTCTACTTTTGAGATTTCTTTTTATGAGATATGTCATATGTCCGATTAATGGCCCATTATCTAAATTATTCATCCAATTAAGTTCCTTATCTTCATATTACCATCAAAATGAGTTATGTGGCATATTTTATGTATCCATTATAAACCGAAGATTAATGCTAGAACATTAGGTTATATTAAAGTGATATATATATGTATTATCTCATTGGGGTTATACTAAACATCTATTTAGGTCTAACCTTCAACCTTGTTTGGTTAAGTCCAAAATGTCAACTTCCAGGGTAAGGTCTGAGATCTAGTATGTTACAGAAGTGCTGTGTATAGACCTAGATGGATATGCTACATGGCTATATTACATATTTTATTAATCATGATGAATGTGAGGATACCACTCAAATTCCAACTGACCACTACTAAGTCGAAGTCAGTGCCATACAAAATCTAGGAAGAGCTAGATTCCTATGATATTCTCTACCCCTGGTTAGTACGGGTCCGCCACAACAACACATAAGGTGAAGCTTCTAAAAACCTAGTCCATCCTTGGTACAAGTCATGACACTAGTGAAAGGAGGTGGGTACATAACCCTACCATCCGAGGTACAATTATAGCTGTCCTCAATCACATCATATACACATATTTGAGACACAGACACATTCGTTCTCCTGCCAAGGTATGACCACAATCATCCTCAAAACATTGAAGTCATGATGACAAGGACACTTAGTCACTTGCACCTCTCATACTCAACAATATGCACTCTAAGTTTCCCTTAGGAATACTCATTTCACCATCTGGAAAGTTTTGACACTCAGATGGATCTAAGACACAAGGAACTACATCATTAGAGTTTGTCTTGATTATTTATTGCCAATTGGGTGAATTAAGTCTGCATCAAGCAAGTCGACATACAAACCCTAATTCACTTCTAGCAAGCATATAAGAGTAACAACTTCAAAAGATTTAAACTATATGAGACATATTGTTCCTCATCTCATCATCACAGGTTAGTATTCACTTGCCATTCATGAGACCATACTTGTCATCACATCATCACTACATGATACAAATCCTTATCACATTATTCTAGGGTTCCAACCCTTGTCACATCATAAAGAGGATTATACCTCATTCATGGCTCAACCATGCCCCAAGGTCATTAAAACCATCATATCATTCCCTACAAGTTCATCATTATCTTTCCATGCCTTATAACAAGGATCAACAAGCATCGCCATACATTTGATACACAAGCTCAACACGATATTGCATTATAGAACTAAATATGTACCCAGAATAACATTACAAGGTTATCTTAGCATTTAAGAGCATTCCTTTATTATATCAACATATTAGGAAGCTAGGTATGATTGCCGATCATCACACTTGTAGTGTACAAATTTAGCATACGAAAGCATAAATCATAAAGCTATGATGACCATCAGCTAACACATTAGAGTTACAATGAATCATTAGGAAGGATATTCCATCATCATATTAATCACCCAAGGAAGGTTAGCATGACTAACCACCACCATCTATTTGCATTAGGGTTAGGTTTAGCAACATAGGTTACATTGAATCTATGTTTCATCACGTGTACACAAACCCTAACTCATGGCATCCTCATACAATCATGGATGCATAATATAAAGCATCACCATCACATTCCATACCTTCCCCAGTTATGAATCCATGCATAACTCAAGGGGTAACCATCAAATTATAGCATACTAGGGTTTCAATGATCAATAAGAGAGCATTCCATTATTCTATTAATCATTCAACGAGTCTTCTCATAATCAATCACCATCACTCGGTTACCTTAGGGCTAGGTGTACCAAGCTATACTTTATTAGGGTTACCCATTGACTCATTATGGTGATTATCAATAATATTCATATGAAGGCAAAGGCAAGACTACAAGTTTAAGGCATTAAACCAACAAATTCTCATCAGTAGAATGATAAAAAAAAATTCTCATCAATAGAGACATAAAAATACACTATAGGCTTTACCCAAAATGATGGGAATGTTGAAGTATCAATTCCTAACCATTGAATCATGCTCTTTGTTTAAAACCATTGATTAAGGTGTAAGCTTGACTTTTGAACCATTTAACTAAGAAACCATCAAATTAGGGATAAAGAAAATTAACACATTAGATCCAACCTCACCAATAGGTGTGGTGTCTAGGACCACCATCAATTGTTAAGCTTATGCACCATCGGTTGTCATCATTAGGAGGCAAAGCAAAGTAATGGTGCAAGAAATACCATTGTTTGTTATAGGACATAAGGCCATTGTTTAAAACCATCATTAAGGTACTAATACCATAGAGTGTTGTGTATATAAAAGGATCCAAAACATCACTAAGAGGGTAGCCATTGTTTGGCACACTATGGCAAAGCAAAACAACAAGAAGAGAAAACCATTAGTTTTTGAGGAAAGAAGGAAATTGACTTGAAAAATGGTGATCATCCAACCATGGAACTCTAGCCATCAGTTGTTAAGGAAAAGCAAACCCAACATTTGTTTTCAAGGGAGAGTATACAAAAAGTAGTAAAGGAGTCACCATTGTTTGTTAGTAAAAACCCAACAAAACAACCAAGGAACTAACCCAACGAGTGTTAAGCATTAAGGAGTAAAACAACCCTTAAACCCTAACTACAATCCACCATATAAGAGGTACTAAACCATCAAGTATTAAGCTTCCAAAGGAGTCTAAAACTGACCTAAGGTGTGACCATCGGTTGAAACCATCACTTTTCACAATTGGTCATCACAATGGATTGTCAAGAAGACAACTCCATTGGTTCTAGGGTGAGGTTATCCACCGGTTCATGTATAAAACGGAAAACAACCTAAAATCTCTAAGTATAGGCCATCATTTGATAGGTGGTAAGCACCATAAGTTTTCCATATAACCTGATCTAAGTCTTCCTATACCTTATAAATATTGTACACGTGATTCCAAGTTCATTTAGTGCTGGAAACTACTGAAGGAACATCATAAAAGCGAACCCCTAATCAAACATAGCTTCTCCAAACTTAGATCATTGTTTTAGAGCAAGAGCTTCAGTAAGAAATCTTGTAGTAAGAAATAAATGAGAAGAGGGTTTTAAAACTTACCTTTAGGAAGAAGATCAGATCCCTAACAGCAGGAAAACTCGAGCAAGGAGGGTACAAAACCCTAGCATAATCTCTGAACTTGGCCAACTAGCACCTTTCTCCACAAAAGAAGCAAACCCTAGGTAGAAGGAGCAAGAAAGGTAGGTTCTTTGAGCTTTAGAGAAAGATTTACCATGGAAAACCATAGTTACATCTAGGAAGAAGGTAGGAGGAATAAGAATAGTGAGAGAAATGAAGAAGAGAAGGAGAAACTTACTATCTTAGGTTAAGATCACCCAAAGGAAGCTTTACAAACCCTGAATGAGGGTAGATCCATACCCTAGAAGCTCCAACAAGAAGATCGGCTGTATTCTTCTACCTTGGGCACCCTATTCACCACCAAGTAGAGAAAGATGAAGTTATAGATAGGAGGTAAGATATAAGGGGCCAAAGGTTTCGTTTTTGAGCTTAAGGATAGGTATATAAATATTAAGGATAAGGGAGAGAAGAAGCTCGAGGTGTCATAGTAGCTCTTCATGTGTCCATGTTTAAGAGCTTCCTCGGCCATTGAACACTAGGTCCATCAGGTGTGGGAGTCTACGGGACCACCGGATGATGACCTCCCAAGGTGGACATTGGTTTCCAACACATAATAACCATAAATTCTTGAAACCCTAGCTTACTAGGTGAAGAACCATCGTTTGATCATCATTTTTAAGTTAACCCCCAGTCCAAGATAATGAAAAATAGAAAACCATCAAACTAAGGCCTTTTAGGATGATCATCGGTTGTTTGAACCTGTTGGTGACCATTGGATGTCAACCAAAAAGGGGGACCATCGGTTGATGGCTCCTAAAGGTAGCTCATCCATGAAGGGGTAAACCCTAATTCACCATAGAAGAGAATAACCACCAAAACAAGGGACAATTAAGCACCCCATGTCTCAAAAAGCTCAAGAATGATAAGAAAACATCTAGTGAACATAATGCATGTGACAGATTGGAAGTAAAATCTCAAATTTGGGTAAATTGTAGAGAAGTCCAAAATGTGCATAAAATTGTATAACTTGCTCAAATAGTGTCTAAATTGGACCAAACTTGAAACTTAAGCCTGTAACATGATATAAACGCACCTCAATAGGATTAATTAAGGTTTTAAGAACTAAATTATAATAATTAAGCATGTTTAATAATTTAAGCAAGGTCAAGGGTCTCACATGATCCTCTTCACTAATGTACTTACGCAAAGCATTCATGCTGTTGATTTAGCATACATGTCCCCTATAGATTCATTAGGATTCATACAAAATTGTTCAAATTTTTTCTTAAACATATTGATTTTAGTATTCTTAACTTGAATAGTACCTTCATGTGTAACTGAAAGTTTATGCCAAATATCATAAGTGATTTTACAAGAAGATATGCAAACCAACGGATATTGAACAATATAAAATGCTTATGGCCTTGACATTGAGTTGAACCTTTTTTACCATCTCTAGATCCCATTTATCATACTCTATAATTGGAGGCTTATATGGATGAGTCACCATTCTCCACAGTTCCAAGCTTATTCCTTGGAAGTAGAATTACATCCGCCTTTTCCAATAAGTGTAGTTGGATCCATCAAATGGTTGTGGCCTGCTCATGTACTTCCTTCAAGGTTGAGGTTGCTAAGAAAGTTTCCCCCCATGCTTCAAGGATCATGGGACCTCCTTTAAGACATTCTCTGATACCAATCAAAAGATCTAGAGGGGGGTGGATAGAGCTTTTGGTAATTTTAAAATTAATTTAAAACTTAAATTGCAAGAGAGAGATAGATACAAGGAGGAGACCCACAATTTAGAGTGGTTCCACCCTTCAAATTGAAGGATGTCAGTTCACTACCCAATTGTTTTTAATTGGGATTTGCAAGTGATCAATTTTATTACCTCTCCAGGAATTATAATAAAATTCAATCACTTCACCAACACCTCTTCTTTATCAGGATGCAGAAGAGAACCCAAGGAGAGGATGATGATTCACCTCCACCACCTTGACACAACCTTCACCTCCTTGAAGTAGAGCCAACCACCTTGGATCAACGTTCACACCTTCAAGTAGCTCTTACCAAGCTCTCTCAGACAACCTCCCACACTTGGAGTAGTCAAGGAGCACAATTACATCAACTTGAAGAAGTAGATTGGAAGAAATAAGAGTAAACCAGTGTAGTACAATGCTTTGATCCTATATCAAGCATTTAGACCTCTTAATCACTTAGAATGGATGTTGCTTGGTGGTGTTTGGGATCTTGTATCTATGGGACATGAACTTAGAGCTCAAGCAAGAAGATGGCAAGTATAATTCAGCTACATTGCTCTCTAGAAGGATTGCTCAAGTGTATCTTGTTTGTCTTTGATGTCCTAAGGTCACTTCTATTTATAGGAATGGGTTGAAAGTGGATAGGGTACCTTAGGGAAGAGTCTAGAGGGATCTTGGATTAGAGATAGCCATTATAGTTGTGTCAAGTTAGGTGCAACGACTAATCTAGTTGTTTCTAGAAATTCATTCCAAAACCCAATTCGGTCAACAACGTTTTCAAATGGAAGTTTGTTGATTAACAATTTCTTCGACTGGGTGTGGTTTGAGTGTACATGTTATCTCTAATGGCTAGCTGTAATTTTGACTTCTTGTCAAACTAGTTTAATGGTCAACTATTGGTCCATGAATTCTTTGATAGAAAGTGTCTCGGTTGACAATGTTTTTGACCGAAGATGATTCATACAAGTGTATAAAATTTCTTTTGGTGCACTGAATCCTCAACTGAGGTGGTTGTCAGTCGATAATGTCTTCAACCAAGCTTGTTTGGGTTGACTAGTTTCTTGATCAAAAATTTCCCTGTAAATAGGTATGCAACTTTTTGGAAAATCTATCAAATGAATTTTGACTTTGGATAGTAGGAAGGATCCTAACTAAGGGTTCTGGGTGGATAGAGATAGACTAACACTTGATTTTGCATGGTTTCTAGGTACTTGTACATTATACACTTGTATAAGTCATTACAAGTTGTACGGACATAAAAATATAAGCATTTGAACATTTTAACTTCATCTATCCATTGAGTGTGATCTCCTTGAACCATAAAATACTCATGTGAAAAGTTAGATCCATAAGAATGAAATGTTTGCCATCATCAGAAACTGAGGATAAGCTAATGTCCAATTTAGCCAACAAGTCCTAACCGAGGTTTCCTTCTTGACTCATGGGAGGAGGTTGGGCTTTCTAGCCACGTCCTAACCCCTGGGTTTAGGGATATGCCTCATTCCATAGGTCCTTTTGTCATTCATGGGTTGACCTACCTCGGGTTGGGACAACATCCCTAAAAGTTAAATTCATAGCTTCATATTTTCATTTTTATGTAACCATCAATTACCTATGTTTCATATATAAATTCAAAACTCTTCAAATGAATCATTCATAGATTACTACATGTTTGAGTATCCAACTCATTTATATCATTTTTTAACATAGGCTTCATATGCGTAGGATTATTATTTTACACACACTAGTCCCATTACCATGATTACAATTAGATTTAGGATTTTGGTATTACACCCCACATCTTGGGTTTTATGATTCCCTTGTCCCAGTAGGGTTTTCCTAAACCAACCCTAGCTCCATCTAGGGTTTACCTTTGTAAGGAAAACATGTAAAAATCTTTCTTAACTTGATCATTATTTCAACATTAGTTGGTGGAGGATGTCTTAATCCTACTTCTTCTCAAAACCCTAACTTGAGATGAGGATGGATTAAATTTTAGGGTTTATTAAGAAAAAATATGATACATGGACATATTAGATATTATAAGGTTAGAGGAACCATTACTTTAGGTGAATCCTATGTTCTAGCAAGGCAGGCATCACCATGGCTAAGGGAGTCCTCGTATACCAACTTAATGGTGTGGAGGAAAATATTGTCAGCCCCCAAAGACTTGATCCTTTCTAGACTCCATTACCCTTATGCTATGCCCTAATAATTTTCCTTGTATTTCTAAAAATTACTTGAAATTATCAACTATTAAATATTATTTGAAATTTTGAGACCTAAATACCAAATGTAACAACCTCACTTTTCAATGCCCCTCAATTAAGAAAGGATCTTAAAGTCTAGAGTCATTATCTAAATTCATAAGATCTAAATTTAGAAAATAACAAATAATAGCAAATAATTCCAAAATAAGGGGATCTAATACCAAATGTAACGACCTCACTTTTTAGTGCCTCCCAATTAAGAAAGGATCTTAAAGTTGAGAGTCATTGCATAAATTCCCAAGATCCAGATTTAGCAAATAAAAAAATAGAAATAATTTCCATTATTTCAAAAATCTTATTTACAAGATGTATAATGATACTCCTATAAAGAATTACATAATATTTCAACATGAGAACTATTCCATATGAGAAGAAGCATCTAACTAAAATCCTCCTCAGGCTTTAATATCTTGAACTGATTTCATTTGATTCATTGGGTCCTCATATCTTCATATATGGTAGTTACCGAAAACACCGACAATCAAAATGTGGTCAACATATTTCTCTATTGTGTACGTGGTGCAACCACAATTTGTACAACTAAGATAACACCGTACAATTCATCAGATACTTACCAATAAGAACTGGCATATTCATTGCATATTCTAACCCATACTTGGCCATCCATCTTGGGTGTAATCACTATCCCTCCCTATGCCCATTTGTATTACCCCTTGATCGATGAAACCTAGGGACTAGAATATTCTATTTCATCATGAGATACTCATATTGGCATTACAATTGAACATAAAGTAAATAAACACCCAACAATGTATTCATTGATTCAACACTTACAAATCATCCAACAAACATCAACAATTGATACTGTGATTATTTGTAAATTACTATGTACTTAATTTCCATGAAGAAACCATGCAACATGTACTTTAAGCATATATACAAACATATAAGAAATCAACACAATCGACGAACATTATTTTCTTGTATGCATATCCTACAATGTCAGCATATATATATATTCAAATTATTCTGATTTAATAGGGTTTAGGGTTGTTTTGGATAAGGAATAAGGGTACCAAACCCTAATCCCATTACATCATGATTCATTATAGTTATAAACACATATTAGACACTAAGTGAAACCCTAATTATCAAATTTAGCATATACTTATATTATGAACTCTTGGATATTACTCTAATTCATCATATAGATGATCATTGATCCAAAAACCCTAATTGTTCATCATTATTATCTTCATCTTGGATTCTCATTATATTGAACAATATCATTTTATATTGTAAAGTAACTATTTCAATGTATCCAACATCTTAATTATCATCTCTAGAGTTTCCATGTATTAATTATCCTACATTCACGAATTAGATATACTTTTGGAACATGAAGAATAATAAAGTTTTGGAACTATTTTATTTAGTCTTGGATAGGTAAGTCCATGGTTGTAAGGTCATACCCACTCTTGCAATTAGCTGGACACCTTCGCCAAGGAGATCCCCTTCTTGAATCGAGTCTTTTTCCTTGAAGGATTTATCGACTCAACTCTTGGATCTTCGGCCTTGACCTTCTCCTTCACCTTTGAGAAGCTTTTTGCACCTTGTTCTATAGCTTGAAGAAGCTTGCACCTTCTTCTTCACTTGAAGAAGCTATCACCAACAATGCACTTTAAGAAAGGGGTTCGTGAATGGAAACTTTGAGATCTTTAGAAGAGTACAATGGAGTAGTTCTCTCATAGACAACTTATCTCACTCATATGGATGTTTGCCTTTGTAAAAAAGAGAGAGAAAGGGGGATCTAGTGGATTGGATGCACTCAACTATAGCTTGAAGTTTGAATAGCATGAAAGAACAACCTTGAAATAAACTCCAAGAGGTCCAATTTATATTTGGGAGTGTCCACTAGTGTCAAGGAACACTTAGGAATGAATTCTAGTCATTTAGGGTGTTGCAACAGATCTATTTTTTTGTTTGCAACATACCAATGTCTAGAATGACTTTTTTGCACATTCAGTACAATGTAATAGGTCGAGTTTCAATAAAAGTAACTTGACTGATTCCACTATGCAAAAAAGCTAAGTTGAAGCATCGGTCAAGCTTATCCTAGACGAGACTCGACTGAACCGCTTAAATCAATTTTGGTTAGTGCAGGGATCAGTCGAGTTCTGTGTATGTAAACTCAACTAAACCTGAATTTTCTCAAAATGCATCGAGGGGATCACTCGAGTTTATCACAGGTAAAACTCGACCAAAAAACACCTTGTAATGAATTTTAGAAAATGTTATTAAAGTGATTAAACATTCAATATAAGGGTTCTTGATTTTTTCTCATCTAGTTACAAGTCATTACATCATTACAAATGATTACAAAAATCATCCTAAGGGCTTTAGGGTATTTTCCAAAAAAGTTCATTTGCATTGCTTTTGACTTGAACTAGATAAGATAGAGCTTGATAGAAATGTTCCTTGTTCCTTTTTATGTACCTAATTTCTGAAATCAATCTCAAATAGACATATTAGATACATATGAATGAAATGGTTTAATCATTATCAATATATGGACAATGTATAACTCTCCGTTCAACATTCTCCTCCTTTTTGAGAATGACAAACTATTCCTCAACATATTGAAAAGGATATGAAAATTGAACCTTTACCTTTGAGAAGAATGTGAGATAAACTTTAACCTTGTGAATTGCAAGGGGATATATGATTGAACAATTTGAATAGACCCCCCTCAATTCATGTTTAACTATACCTACAAGGTTAGTCTTTTCAAAAACAACCATAGCACATACATATAATATATGGTCCTCTAGCAAGTCACATGATATTTCAGATAGTTGACAAGAAAAGGATCACGTAAGAAATAAATTCACTATGTCTGAGCTCATTTCTCTCCCTTTGTCATATCAAAAAGGTAGGGGGTTAGAAGATCTATGAAGCATAGGTTTTTGCCATAGGCACAAACTACACAAGCAACCACACATAACATGCACTAAATAGAGACAAAACAAAGAGAAACAAGCAATCTAGAGTCATAATAAAAATATGGGATAACATACCAAGAACTCATAAGATATAGTCAACCAAATATTTAAGGTACATAAGATTAAGATTACAACATTCCTCTAGGAACAAAAACTACAAACTAACAAAAAACAACGAGATGATATAATAGTATGCCTCAGATACAATGCCCAAATGTCTAATACATGGCAGTCTACAAATATATATATATATATATATACACTATATATATACACACTATATATATATACTATATATATATGTATGTATATATGAGCACTCTAATAGACTGCATAACTAAACATCTATGAAATCTACTACATCAACTATGTCCTCATCACCGTCCTCAGGCTTGGGCTGGTAGTCCTCTTCTCCATTTAATGGTGCACCAGTGGCAGCAGGTGTAGCCTCACCATCATCACCATCAGAAGATCTGTCATCACCATCATCAGAGCCATCAACATCCCCATCATCCTCAAGATCAGTCTTATCCTCAACATCCTAGTCTGGCATCTCCTCATTAGTAGGAGTCCTACAAGTACGTGTACCAGGCCACCTATCATTCTACTCATCCCAAGACATACCACATGCATGTCATGAGGGCTTCATTTGATACAAAAAATGAGGTGTGGTTAGGTTGGGGTGGTGGGGCCTAGGTGTAGGTAGAGGCACCTGGTGTGGTGGAAGAAGAGGTAGGTAGAAAGGTCTTCTTTATGGTTGTCTCACTAATGCAAACCCCTTTACGACTTAGTTTGTATTCAAGGTCATGGAAGAGGTATGTTTCACAATGGTGAGCAAAACACACCACATATTAGGTTTAATTATGGGAGATGGGTGTCAATGGTATTCTTCCCTGAGTCAAAACAAGCATATGATGTAGAATGTAATGAGCCCACTTGACACCGATATCATTCAAGAGACAATACATGATCATTATCATGTTCTTTGCAATCTCCAATTCATTCCTCTTGGGATGGATATTACAATTGACCACTAAGGTGATCATTCTTGTCTTGATACCAAGGGAAGAGAAGGGTAGGGTTCACTTATTCCTATATGCTATGTCTGGTTTCTTTAGGAACTTATGGATGTCAGGAAGGGTGAACACGTGATCAAAACTCTTATAGAAACCTTTAGGGTCCAAAAGTTCATGGTATCACAGATAAGAAGTCACCCAAGAAACAATGACGTCAGTACCGGAGAAATAGGTATTCAGAGAATCATATGAGATTGTTATCTTGGTACTAGTGACCATCGAAGTAAAAACGAATTGCATATTAGGTGGTGGGAGTAGGGTGGTGTAGTTCCATCTCATATTGACGTAGAATTCATGGACCACCTACGTGCTGGACATAGCATTTGTGAAGCACGAACTCTCAACACACAAAGCACTTAGTGATGTACTTTAAACACCCTAGATACCTTTTTAATCGCCTCACTCGTTGCAAAAATGAGGTTCAAACAAGGCTCAAAATGGAAAGAGAATCCTAGGAATGAGTTCCTTATAACTATTCAAGGGTTGAGTGGAAATGAAAGAGGTATTATTAAAGGAGACGTTGTTGGGTTTTATGGCATCAGAGTAGGTAGTGGAAATAAAAATTTTACTGGCCATTAACCCATAACAGGAGATCTCATGATCGACTATGTAATAGGAAGGATGGTTTTAGTGACATATACCTAGTCTTGGGGCTTTCCCACCGACAATATCTCATAGCCATGTGTGGTCTTCAAACCATGTCTTGGATGGTGTATGTGCAGATCCTGGTCTTTGCCATGGACTCTGGCCTCCAACACAGACTACAGCTGACGTGTCCTCTTGAGCGGCACACATCTCCCACCTCTATAGATAGTCCACACAGACCACTTGGAACTGGTGTCATTCTAGAAGAACTGGAAGGAAGGAGACGACCCTCCTTTTGGTGTACTCACACCAACTTGCTCTCCCAAACTCAAACTGCTTTTCTGTAGTTGTCTTTCCCTCGTTGTGCCTTCCTAGTCAGGTAGCACTTGCTAGAGCTCTCTCAGTTACCAGAACCAGAGAGGACAACAACTTTGTAGAGAAACTGATGTTCTGAGTTGTGTGTGCTAAGAAGCCCCCAATACTCCTCTATTTATAGTAGAGGATAGGGTCAGGGTTCCCACTCTGTTCGGGAGTAGAAGGATCCAAAAATTCCATGAATAGTTTGTACTGCAGTAGGCGAACCGGTTGGTTCACAACTGAACCGATCATTTGGACAGGTGATCTGATCGATTCATAACTGAACTAATTATTTGGGCAGGTGAGCCAATCGGTTCACCTAGTGAACTGGTCATTTCACTTCCCAGACTTGCCCATAATTTACTTTCTTTATTCATTTCCAATTAATTCAAAGATTAATCCTTATTCCAATCGAATTGAACAAGTGAAACGTGAAAGTTTTACTCCAACTGGGCAAATCCCAATTTCCTCGGTTAGCAGGACTGTGAGACGCCCGATTCACCAAGGGAACCAGTTAGTTGACTCACACCAGCTGATCGGCTCACAAGGGTAAACCGGTCGGTTGGCAGTCCTGACATTACCAATGTAGTCTCCAATCAACCTGACACTCTAACCAGCTAGTTCAACGCTTGAACTTGATAGTTGCAAGTCTAGTCAGTAAATTGTATGTTTAATTGAGTACCTAAACACCTTTGGTCTCAATATAAACATCATTCATGGACAATCTCCTCTTCCAGGGGTATCTTATGTGTGTGACCATGTAGGTTCCAATTTACATTGGCAGTGAATGTTCATAACAACTTATGACATCATAAGCAATGAGAGGAATCTAGTAACTCATTGTTACTACCCAAGTAACTCAGAAAGTTGGAGAATAACTCCAACCTACAATCTTTGATTAGTGTTATCATGATCGTAAAGTTCCTTTGTCACTGACATCCAGATTGAACTCGAGGCATGGAACATCATCCTCTTCAACATTCAATCCATGTTACTTGACCTAGAGTAGACTGTCTGAGATGCATGTGACTTCACATATCATATATTGAATCACATGAGTATGGCCATACAATTCTCAGCTCACTTATCAAGGGGCCCTAGATATCATACCCCTTTGTAGGAGGGACAAATCCCATCTCTATCACTCATAGTCTATCCCCATGTGTCAAAGTCACCCAACTATCATCTTTATAACAACCCATGTCTTAGGACTGCGTTTGATGATGTCAAAGTGTACCCAATAACATGTGATGAGTGCAGTGATTTCAGGTCTAAGAACCACAATCACCACCATCACTATGAGAGATGATTGTGACTGTCATTCCATGATATCCATGTATCATTCTCATGGTGTGTCTGTCCAATATACTATTCTCTAACATATATATGTGTGCTTGACTTGAAATCATATATCATGATTATTGAGACTCCGTCATCAGTCAACACACACTCTAGTCTTATGTATTATTGTTGTCTATTTTGCTTCCATAGTAATATCCAACTAGTGACATGACAAGAATGTATGTACTCTTATCATACATATGATCTCATTGTTCAGGTCCTCAACCTGAAGACATATGTCATTGAGTGACATCATTCTTTAGACATCTATCATGTATGTTTCATCATCTCATGACTGAGAAAAACATTATATACATAATTACCTTTATCATTATCAAATCAAGTATCATATGCCTCATTACAATCATCTTATGATTGGCTCTCTGTGCATACCATACCAACAGACATGCCTTAGAGCAGCTGGTGTGGATGTTTCTCTAGCTGGGGAGGATCTCTTCCTATAGTTGGAGGCCATGAGGTCGGAGATGGAGAAGATAACCACCAAACAAGAGAGGAAATACACAAGGCAGGTTGTCAAACCATCTTGGTTGTGGGTTAGAGAGGAAAGAAAGGCTGATATAGGGTGAGGAAGGGAGAAGGAGCGGTTGGTCTAGCCTAGGGTTTGAGTATGAAGCACTAGAGGTCAGGTGTTGGTTGACTATCTCTAGTTGAGAGGGAGAAAAGTCATCCGATCCCCTTTTTAATTTGCATCCAGCTGCACGATCGGTTGAGTTCTGTGTGTCAGAAACTCGACCGAACTGGCATTTTAGTTCAGTCCTCGGATAGCAATCAGTTGATTTTATGTCAAGAGAAACTCGGCCGAATGGTCAGCCTGTCCAAAACATATAAAATTTAATTTTAATCCTCTATACTGCTATATAAATTTATTTTTCTAGACTATCACATATTTTAAGCATATTGAGGCACATTCCACTCATCATTGGCTACTATTTTGCAAGAAAACATGCATTTGCAAAAAATAGTTGAAAATAAGCAAAACAAGGCATGGAAACATGTCAATTATATTTAAAAAATAGATGATAAATTTAAGCAAGAGTAATATAGGTATGATAACATCTAGCTAGATTACATGTCAATATCATCAAGAGAAGTTACAAGTAGTTTTGATCTAATGAATGTAAATTGCTCTCTAGCTAGAGGTTTTGTAAAAATATCCGCTAGCTGATTCTTCATGTCCACATGTGTGATATAAATATCCTTCTTGTCAATGTAGTCATGAAGAAAATAATGATAGATCTCTATATATTTAGGTCTACTGTACAATATAAGATTGTAAGATAGATTAATTGTACTAGTATTATCACAGTAGATAACAGAAGCATCATAATGAACATTAAAGTCTTGAAGCATTTGCTTCATCCATAGGACTTGGGCACAACAACTCCCAGCTACAATGTATCTAGCCTCGGTAGTTGAAAGGGCCATAGTATCTTGTTTCTTAGAGAACCAAGAAACTAAGCATGGTCCTAGGAAGAGGTAAGTGCCACTTGTGCACTTTCTATCAATCAAACAACATGCATAATCTACATCATTATAAGAAGTGAGAATAAAATCCTTTGACTTAGGATAGCATAATCTAAAATTTTGGGTTTTGGCTAGATATCTCAAATTCCTCTTAACTGCTATAAGATGAGATTTTCTAGGACTTGACTGAATTCTAGCACACAAGCCAACACAAAACATGATACCTAGTCTAGAGGTAGTAAGATATAATAAAATACCAATCATACCTTTATAGAGCTTCTCATCTACCTTTTCTCCTTCTTCATCTCTATCTATCTTGGCAGTGCTAGACATGGGTGTGTCCATCGACTTGGTGTTCTCCATCCCAAAGATCTTAAGTAGTTGATTTGTATTCTTGCCTTGGTTTATGAAGTTACCATCCTTGGTTTGCCTTATTTGGAAGCAGAGGAAGAAAGTAGGCTCACCTATCATGCTCATCTCATACTCACTCTATATAAGAAAACTAAACTCCTTACAAAGATCAGAATAGTTTTGCCAAATATAATATCATCAACATAAATTTGAATAATTAAGAATTGCTAGAAGTGTGTTTAACAAATAGAGTAGGATCTACTTTTCCCATGACATAGCCATTGTCTAGTAAAAAGATCTTTAGTTTCTCATACCAAGCTCTAGGGACTTGTTTGAGTCCATAGAGATCTTTTTGCAACAAATAAACATGGTTATGTTAAAAGTCAAGAGGTTGAGAAACATATACTTCCTCCTCAGTTCTACCATTTACAAACACACTTTTAACATCTATTTGATAAAGCAAGAAATTTTTAAGGATAGCAAAGGCAAGTAACATTCTAATTGACTCAAGTCTAAAAATGGGAGCATAAGTTTCAACAAAGTCAATAAATTCTTGTTGATTGTAACCTTGAGCAAGTAACATTGCTTTGTTCCTTACCACTTTGCCACTTTCATCAAGCTTGTTGGATAGACTCATTTGGTTCCAATGATCTTTCTATCACTTGGTTTTGCCACTAAGGTCCACACCTTGTTCTTGTCGAATTGCTCTAATTCTTCTTGCATAGATAGGATCCATTCATCATCCTTGAGATCTTCTTTGACATTCCTAGGCTCAAGTTGTGAGATGAAGGCGTTTTCAGCTTGTTCTTTGTTGAATGTTGCCCACATCTTCATCCTTTCAAAAGGATTACCTAAAATGAGCTCTTTAGGATGATTTTTTTGCAAAATGTGGAGTTGGATCCTTCTTTTCTTCTTCTCTCTTCTTCTTCTATGACCACCTCTTTTCCCTTGTTGGTGATGTTGAGCTCTTATAAGATTGGCCTCACCTCATATACAACATCATCATTTATAACATTCTTGGAAATAGAGGGGTTAGTTTCAACATATTTAACATTGATAGATTCTTCTATTTTAGGCATTTCAATGTTATATACTCTAAAAGCTTTGCCAGAGGTGCTATACCCAAGAAAGAAAGCCTTGTAAGATTTCAGATCAAACTTATCAGGAGAATCCTTGGTGTTCAAAACAAAACAAGGACAAACAAAAATATGAAACAAATAAATAGACAAATTTCTACCACACCATAACTCATAGGGGGTTTTCTTTAAAGATGGATGAGTGAAAACCAAGTTTTGCACAAAATATGAGGTGCTAATGGCTTCAGCCCAAAAATTCCTTAGAGTATCATATTCTAGAATCATAGTCCTAGCCATTTCCAATAGCGACCTATTCTTTCCCTCTACAACCCCATTTTGTTGAGGCTTACAAGGTGAAGAAAAGTTGTGTGAGTATCCAGATTCCTCACAAAACCATTCAAACAAATCAGTTTCAAATTCTCCCCCATGGTCATTACAGATAGAGATGATTCAACAAGAAACTTAATTTTCAACCTATTTGCAAAAAGTCAAGAAAACATTGAGAGTATCACTTTTTGAAACAAGAAAGAAGGTCCAAGTATAGTGAGAAAAGTCTTTGACAATCACGAGGCAATACTTGCTACCACGAAGCCATTGAGTTCTCATAGGTCCAAATAGATCAATATGAAGAAGTTTAAGTGCTCTCATAGTACTAAGTACTCCTTTGGATTTGAAGGAGGACTTGGTTTGCATTCCTTGTGTGCAAGGTTGGTGTTCCTCATCATTTTTAAAATCCAATTTTGAAAGTCCTTTGACCAAGTCCTTTTTTCTCAACTTCTTCAATTGATGCAAATTTACATGACCAAGCCTACAATGCCACAAAGATATATTATTTGTATCAACTATAAGGCATCTATCGAGATAGGCTTAATAGAATCAAGAACAACAACATAAAAGTTGCAACTTCTAGTTCCATTGTATATAACATTGTAAGAGAGGGAATATACAATAAAACATTCTAGTGAGGTAAAAGGAACAAGATAACCATTATCATAAAGTTGACTAACACTCATTAAATTATGATGTAGACCATACACAAGAAGAACATTCTTGATGCTAATGAATCACCTACATCACCCTCACCTATAACTTTAAACTTTTTATTGTCCCCAAAGGTCAATGTACCTCCTTTCTATTTGGTGAACTTGTTGAAATGGATAATCTAACATGTCATGTGTTTAGTGCAGTCACTATCAACAATACAATTTTATTTTACCTCACCAATGCAATGACGACCCGATTACAAATCAAGCCGTCACCAGTAATAATCGCAGAATAACCATAAGTAGTGGAGTTAATAAAAATCACTAAGAATTAAAACCATTTTGCATATAGATCCTTTTCTGGGAAAACTCTTACAAAAAGAACCAAAACTTTATATACATGTGGTTCATATCGTACATACATTGTACTGTCTCTTCTCAAGGATAACAAGTACCAGTTGCTTTACTCTAACATATATAACAACAACATAAAACCTCGAGGTAAACAAACCAAAATCTCAAGTCGTTCATAAAAACCACTAAGAGCTATATCCCAAGGACATGAGAGTATAGAGATGACAAATATGATTTCTATCTACAAGACACGACAGATAGTGTACTCAACCTGAGCTACTACTGCTTCCCTTGCTGATGTGGTCCTTCCTTTGCAGTCTGGTTTCTAATCTGTCGTCCGCGTCCACCTAAAAATTGTGGATCCCATGGGATGAGACTATTGTCCCAACGAGAGATATAAATCTCTACCAACAATATTATTGTCACAAGAAATAGTATAAAACTAAATAGATGATATTTTATGAAGCTAGAAGGTATATTTATTGATAACAAAATTATAAGTCATCTATTTGCTTTAAAAGGAATATGAAGAACATGCACAACATCTATCTACTAAGAGGTATAAAGTAATAAGGCATCAACCAATGTATTCCGTATTTGATCCTTAAGAAAATTCGCTACGCGGCTGGTTACATGTTCACATTCACATTTATGCCCAGAGGTATACCACTCATACTCCAACTGACCACTAGTAAGTCAAAATCGGTACCATACAAGGTCAGTGGCAGAGCCGAATGTCAAGACCTCACATGTCTCAGTCAGTACAAGATCACTTAGACTTAGCAGGACATCTCATGTCAACTGCAATTAGCTATGCTGGGGTATAGTGGAATCTTCACTATATAGTTACAGCCGTAGCATGCACTCTCTTTGGGAGAAGACCACTAAGCTTTCCCGGATTATTTATCATCAGGAAGACCACTGAGTGATCATGGTTTAGTTTCATCAGGGAGTCCACTGAGAAACCTAGTGTATTTGAGGAGTCCATTGAGCACCCTCATTTAGTTTGGGGAGTTCACTGAGAACCCTTATTTAATGATTACATATTAAAAAATATGCAAATCGAGTAAAACTCATTTCACCATTCAGCAAATGCTGACACTGAATGGATCTATGGTTTGGGCAACTACATGATAGCATTTAACTTGCTTAATTAAGTGCATTATAGTACCTTTTAGCATAAATCAAGTTGCAAATAAGAATTATATCAGATGCTACAAAGAAAGGCATAAATATGTGTATGAAGTACTTTCATATTATTTGGAACACATAGACCACTTAGAATCTCAATTTCTTATCATCATTATGCTTGGGTATTCAAACCCTTAGTTCATCACTGAAAACTGTCACCTCTTAGCAGATAACTATTACCTATAGGTCATCAAACCAAGGTATTAATTCACATAGTTCACATAGCTCATTAAATCTATATCTTATAAACATCATAGCTCTTACTTAGCTATGCTCATTACCTTATGATACACACATGATTAAAATTTCATGATAATAGAAATATCACATACATGTCATTACCATGTAATGCCAAAGAACACATTCTCCCCACTAAATTAGGGTTAGGGTTTCCCTTCATCAACCGATTAGGGTTTCAAGATTACAATACAAAAGATTAAGCCATAATTCATACACCATTCATCTTGGGAGTATCAACATACACATATTACATAATTAACTTTCTAATCTTAGTTTCTCTCTCATCCCCACTTGGGATGTTGATTACACCATATTCTTATTAAGTTGACTTAATTCTCCTCTTAAGGTCCATTAGTTCATCATTATTAATTTGAATAAAACTCATTGCATCCTATTCATATATCACTTAGTCAAATTCATTGGATTAAAGCATACCTACCATATCGGGCATCATGGTATATAATGTTATCCTATCGTGCTTGAAGATGCACATGTCATCATATCATGTATCTATATTAGTCATGTGGTAAAACCACATCATCATATCGGGTTTAGGGTGTATCCCCTAACACCATATCATGTAATCATCTCAGGAAAGCTATCACTTAATTCTTAGCATCTCAAGTCAACCTCATATTGTGTATGGGTTAGACTCTTAACCTCGTATCATGTATAGGGGTGTACTTGGTTCTTATATCATGTACAAGGGTGCACCATATCGGGCATAACATGTATTGCCTCACCATATATCATTTAAGTGGTATATAGATAATATCATATTGGTTTCTTATCTTGGATTGTCATATTGGTTTCTCATCTTAGATTGCTATATCAGTTTCTCATCTTGGATTGCCATATCGTGTTCCTATATTGGATTGCCATATCGTGTTCCTATATTAGATTGCCATATCGGTTTGCATGTTGGGTATCATATCAGTTTACCTATGTTAGATAAACCCTTAATCTCATAACCTTTTTATAATTTCAAGGATCAGTCTTATAATTATAGCTACACGACACTAGATACTTAGTTTCTCTTCAACCCATCACAAAGTAGTAGGGTATGTCGGGTTTCAAAGGAAATTCATCTCGGGTATTCCTTCTTCATCTAGGACTTTAACCATATCGGGTAGAGTTTATCATATTATGTGAAAGGTATAACCTTAACCTTGTATCGTGTATAAGGTGCAAATGGGTATCTCCCATATCGTCCATAGGACATGCCTCATGTCATGTATGAGGTATCATCCACTTCTATATCGGGTGAACCACCATCTTGGGTTCCATATCAGATTTCAAAGTACTTCAACCCATATCAAGTTGTACCATGATGATGTCATCATCACCAACCTCATGACCTTTGTATTATTATTCTAAACCATTGACAATAGTCCTAACTACTTATTGGAATTCAAAGGAATACCAATTGAATAAAGGGATTTGAATTTTGAAAGTAAATCAATAAGTTCAATAGTATTGGAAAAGAATAATAACATGGTTAGGTTCAAGTTATATAACCCAACTCTAAAGCAACTTCCAAGATTCAAGCTCCAACTCTTCAAGTTCCCAATGTTGAAGACGAGCTTCTCCAAGATCCAAGACTTGATCTCCCTAGTACTTGCACAATATCTCCACTCCCAATGGCCGATATCACCTTACTAGGTTGCTATCCTCTACTTTGGCCGATATCCCTTATCCTTGGCCGATACCAAACTCTTCTACTCAACTCTCCTCATTCATGCACGATACAAGAGTGGTATGCATGTTATGTAAAGGAAGGTTGGTAACAATATTTCAAAAATTCTACTAACATGTGAAGGGAAGGGTATTTATACTTGGAGCTTATGGGAAAGAGTGTAAGAAGTGTCATTATCTTAAGCTACTAAGTGTCACATAGACATGCATGGTTGACACATGTATTTTCATGCATCCTATCTTTATATTTCCATGCAAAAATAAAATATCAAGGATAATTCAAGGGATTAGGGTCGTCCCTTTAGTTATCTTCTAGGGCAAGTTTTCTTCCACTCACTTCATTATTATATTCAACACAATCTTTTCCATAGAAAAGTTGCAAGCCGATATATATTACTTCATTGAAGTGCCTTGCCCATAATGGGAAAATCCAAGACTCCACAAACTAATAGGAGACTCCCTTTATGGCTCCATGGCCGATAGGGACTCCTACTTCAAGTCTAAAACTTGATATAGTTCAGATAGAGCTTTCAACTATACATTTCTTGGTCTTTTTTTTTATCACCAAGAGTTATATCACTCTAGGATGTTTCAAACATGGTGTATCCTTATTTCTCTCTCCTATAGATAACTATAGGAAGGAGTAGTGATAATCTAGAAGTGGTAATTTGCACATTAACCCTACATCTGGAATATATTACAATTTGTACCATAATTGATGCACAAAACACTTAGCGTTATTCACACAAGTTCTGACTTAGAATTTAGGCTTTCCACAATCCACAACTTAGCATCATTCTCTTTATTATGATGTTAAAACACTTAGGGTACTTTCAACATGTGATATTTTCAATATAACCCCTCATCATGGGTAAATTGCACTTTACACTCAGACCATCATATAATGCATAAATAGTTTGCAATTGAGCTCAAACTTGAAAATAAACTTCACAAAGAGTCTTAATTATTTTTCAGAAGATTAGAACAAGTTTGTAAGTAACTCACTTAAGCAAAACTTCTAGGGTTAAGCCATAACCCAAGTTAGGGATGTTACAAATGCCATCATTTATAGAGGCCATGAGTGCAAGGTGGCATTCACCCTCATTGGAGTTGGAATCACTAGAAGATGACTCCTCCCATGCGAAATGGGATGCATCTTTTCTCTTCTTGTCCTTACTCTTGTACTTGGCTTCGTTCTTGTAGTCATCCTTCTTCTTATAGCTGGTCTTTGTTGACTTGAAAGTTATACATTGTCCATATTTTGATAATGACTTAACCATTCCATTAATATGTATCTAATATGTTTTTTAAGATTGATTTTAGGCTTGAAGTACATGAAAAAGATCAAATTACACAAGCTCTAGCTTGTCCAAGTTCAAGTCAAAAGCAATGCAAGTGTGCAATTTGAGAAATCACTCCAAACCACCTTATAATATTTTTGTAATCACTTGTATTGATGATATGACTTGCAACTAAGATGAGAAAAAATTAGGGACACTTAATTCCAATGTTTGGTCACTGTAAAACCATTTTGAAAAATTTGTCACAACAACTTTGTTGGTTGAGTTTGAATCTCGACCGATCAGTGATGGATTTTTGGAAATGGGTCAATCAGTCGAGTTGCACACTCATAGAACTCGATCGACCGACTCACTGACCAAAACTAATTTTGACTCATCGATCGGGTTTTCTAGGACAAACTCAAACAATAGTTTGAAAATTAGCTTTGTCAGTTAGTGGATTGGATGAGTTATCTTCTTTAAAACTTGACCAAATGTACTATACGGAGAACATAGAACAAGTGATTCCAATCATTGGAGAATTGTTAGAAATGAAAATATATATGTTGCAAGTTGTAAAATGGCTATTTTTCATTCTTAATTGATCCCACATGCAAAGGAACGCCCAACTATAAATAGGACCTCTTGGAGTTCATTCCAAGGTTGCTCCTTCATGCTATCCTTGGTCCTTGCTATAGTTGAGTGTGTTGCAACCCTTTGAGCCCTTTTATATTTCTCATTTACAAAGCATTTCGTGATCACGAGTGAGTTAGGCATGTTGTAAGATAGCGACCTCCATGTTATCTTATAAAGCTCTCATTCCTTCCATCTTCCCAATACCCTTTCTCAAAGATCAAAGGTTGAAGTGATCTTCTTTGAGTGAAGGAGGAGTTGTTGTTCTTCTTCAAGGTTGAAGAAGGTGTGAAGATCTTCTCTAGGTGAAGGAGAAGGGAAAGGCAAAGATTCAATAAGAGTGGGTAATTCCTTCAAGGACAAAGACTTGATGCAAGTGTGGGTAAGTACTTGGTGAAGGTTGAAGACATCTTGATCAAGTGGGTAAATCCTTGTGTAGGTGAAAGACTATTGTCTTGAATAGGTAAGAACTTGGATGCATGGTGGTCTCCTTGTATCTCTTATGATGGAATATAAGTATACATGGGTTGAAAAGTCCTCTAGGTTGACCTCTCTAGGTAGTGGATTGACAATCTCCTAGTTTGGAGATTGGAACCATTCTAACCACCTTATCCAAGTGTATGTTTCAATCTCTCTCATCCTTGCTATGCTTGCTTAGATAAGACTTCAAATTGTGCTTAAGAATTTGGTATCAATTAATATAATTTGAAGGTCTAACTATTCTTGTGAGAATTTTGAAGCTCAATTCACCCCCTCTAGGGCCCTATATCCAATAACTAGAATCAGAGATTGGATCTTCTCCAACAAATCTCCAATGAGATAAGAAGATGGGTGAGAACCTACTTGGTTCCCTCAACCTAGAGGGAGGCTTCTCCATGCACCCCCAGTCTTTGATGGCACCAAGTTCCTCTATTAGAAGAGGCGGATGCAGTTATACATTCAAGGGATGAACTTTGATATGTGGAAGGTGATGATTACTTCCTACAAGGAGTCAACCGGAGCAGTGTCAACACGGGATGAATCTGCCCTAATGAATTCCCAGCTCAATGCCAAAGCAATTAGCATCCTCTATGCAACCCTCACTCCATCCAAGTTCAACCACATCTCTTCATGGGATAGAACCTATGATGTATGGGATAAGTTGTGCACCACTTATGAAGGCACAAAGCAAGTGAAGGAGGCAAAGATATACATGTTGAACAACCTCCTAGAGTAATTCAAGATAGAGAAGAAAGAAGGAGTTGCCAAGATGTACTCAAGGCTCAACATCATCATCAACAACCTAGCTACTTTGGGACACACTTTGGATAGAGGAGCAATCAACTCAAAGATCTTGAGGTGTCTACCAAAGAGATGGGAGTCAAAGGTGACCTCCATTGAAGAAATGAGAAGTCTTGGTGACATACCAACTGTGGATCTTATTGGTAATCTACAAGCTCATGAGCCAAGACTTGACAAGCATATAGAGGAAGCCAAGCAAGAAGAGAAGGAAGCAAGGAAGATCAAAGATAGTGCCTTCAAACCTTAAGTGGAGGTTGTCATCCTGCAATAACAACTTGCATGCCGAACCTCTCCCTCCTCCTCTAGTGAGGATGAAGGCCTTAGTGAGCATGAAGACAACTACTCCAAGGAAAAGCGCTTCAAAGGAAAGCATCTTCTTCTAATCTAAGGTGCTACAAGTGTGGTCAAAAAGGACACTACAAGAGTGAATGTCCTAAGGCAAGAAAGTCACACCACAAGAGCATCTCTAAGAAGGAAGAAGAGTAAAAGAAAGATAGAAAATACAAGAGGAAGGACAAGAAGGAGAGGAGACACAAAGACGTAATTCATGCAGCTTGGGAAGCATCATCCTATAGTGGATCAAGCTCTGATGAAGATGGAGAGTACCACCTAGCACTCATGGCCTCTACAAGTGAAGATATTGGTAAGATAAGTGAGGTAAGTTTGCATGAGTTAGCTAAAGAAAATCTTATTGATATGCTTGTTTCTACACATTCTTCTTATTCTAAATGTAAATCTAAAAAGAAGAGGTTAGGTAAAATCATTGATGACTCTGCGTAGGGCGTCAAAGTCTTAGTGCCGCTTGTTGGAATTGAATTCCAATTTGCTGGGATGAGAGGGGGTAACCGAGGCAATGATCAGGAACAAGAGATTACCACTACAGAGATAGAAGAGATGTTGTTAGGGCAGCAAAATTAGGGCGAGAGAACCAAAATGACAGATGCAAATGGGTCGAAGAAATCGTCTTTTAGCATAGTTGTGGGAGGTTCTAACCCTGCGACCACAAATACATATAACAATGAGACCTTCTTCCTAGATAAGTTGTTCAAAGATAGATTGGATGACAAGGCAGTCGAATTAACACAAGTTGAAGGAGAGCCGGCGATCTTCATTGACCCAGATGCGGAATCGAACTTAACAAGGCCGTGGCAATATGCTGTGGTAATCAGGATGCTGCGATCAGATGTTGGATTCATGACCATGAGAGATTAGATTAGGCTGATGTGGAACCCCAAGGGAAAATTTAACATGTATGAACTGGATCTCTATCACTATGTGGTCCAATTTTCGTGCAAGGCTGACTATGAAATAGCCATGACGGGAGCCCCGTGGAAGCACCTCAGTTGCTGTTTAGCGGTTTGGGATTAGTACCCTGCATTTAAACCAACTGAAGAATTGCCCAAGTACGTCATCACCTGGGTCAGAGTGTTAGACTTGCCGCTACATCTATATGTTTCAACGATGCTCGAATATATAGGGTTAGCCCTTGGCAGACTCATAAAGGTGGACGACCACACTGATTTTTGCTCAAGAAGCAAATTTTCCAGATTGGCAATTGAGGTCGACACCTCCAAGCCTCTATGCACTTCAATCTGGATCAATAACATCCAATATACAGTCGAATATGAGGTGACACCGGAACAATGTTCTATTTGTAGAAAACTTGGACACAATGGTAAGTACTGCAGGTCTACTTGAGCTAATCGAACGGACTAAGAAGGAAATAACATAAACATAGCTTCCACAAATAGAGAGGAGAATAATGATGATGGTTGGCAACAACAAGGAAAAAGGGGTTAGAAATATAGAAGATTTCAGAAGCAAATAAAACAACCTGGAATACTAACTTCAAGCAACAGATATGAAAACTTACTCTATGAAGATGATCTACAAGAACATGATATGGGTGATGGCGAAGATGTGAACACGTATTCGAAAGAAAAAGTCCAAGAAAGACCAAAAAAGATATGGAAGCCAAAGAAGAATTTAGATGGGGCGAACAACCAAAGTTCAGAATCACATGGAAACATTCTGAACATTGAGAAGAGGAATGGAGACCTTCAAAACACTACGAAATCTGTAGAACAGCACGTTGCTGTCAATCCTGGCACTGATGAGGTTATAGTAGAAATGGAGCAGGTCCTTGAGGAACAAGTGATCACTATTGACTATGAGATCATGGATGGAGTAGCTATGGAGGTACAAGGAGACAACAACAAGGACCATGAGTGAATCATATCTAACCACCGGGAAAATACTGATGAAGCCAATACCAAGGAAAAAGATACTGATAAGAACTCCAAAGCTGATGACACTGCTATAGGAAAAACTGGAAATCCCAAACTGACACCTTCTAGAAGGAAAATCAAGGGGAATGGTACTAAAATGAAAAATCCCAGATCTCTCCCACCCTATGAAAATAGAAGGAAAAGTCCACACTTAAATACCCAAATGGCAGTGTCCACTGTTGAACTAACGAGTAAGAAAATAGGTGAAGTTAAACAAATTGCCTGACCAAACCCCTATTCACTCACAATGATTGATATCCTATGTTGGAACGTTAGAGGTATAGGCAGTGATGATAGGAGAAGGTCCCTCAAAGAACTAATTTCTATACATAAACCAGGAATTTCTTCTATCTTATAACTGAGAATTAGCTCTAATGCTGCTGATAAAGCTATTCACACCCTGGGCTTCTCAAATTCTTATAGGGTTGAGGCTAGAGGGTTTGTTGGTGGTATCTAAGTATGTTGGGATAACACTAAATGTAAGGTTGACATTACACATAGCCACTGACAGTTTATAACCTGCAAAGTCAACGACACTCTTATCATCACTTTTGTTTATGCAAGACCACAGTTAACCACAAGGCAGCTGCTTTGGAAACACCTCATTTTGATAGGCAGAGGATTCAAATCCCCTTGGATTGCTTTAGGTGACTTCAACACCATTGTGGATTCTTAATAAATGAGTGGAAGCTCACACTTTAACTTCACTGAGGCTACTATTTTCCAAAATATGATGATGGAAGCCGATCTCACTGACCTTGGCTTCTGCGACATGAGTTATACTTTTCGCCATGGCCTCCTACTCAAACGGCTTGACAGAGCTACTGCCAACTCATCCTTCCTCAACACCTACCCCAAAACTATTGTTGAGCACCTTTTGAGGATTGGCTCCGACCATAGTCCTTTGCTAGTGAGGTTCTGCCCCCAGGGACACAGGAGGTGAAAAAGATTTATCACAAAAGCTTCGTGGCAACAAGGGCCAGGCTTCTGTGATATTGACACACTTTTTACGTGCGTAGAAATGCAAGTGTACGCGCCAATGTAATATAGGCCTTTGTGAGGCCCGAGTCGAACTTAGGGACACGTGAATTATCAGAGACTACTACTAACTACTTGCAATCAGCTAGACCGATTAAAAGAGTTGGAAGTTGTTGTTAAAATTAAAAGAAAATGAAAATAAAACAAAACAAAGCAATCGATCAAATGTTTAGTTTAATCAATTCAAGTGGAAATCTTTAGGATTGCGGTTTCACCGCGGGTTTTCATTGTATTAGATTCTATATAGTTACTCAGATTTATCTGTCTATCCGGGTAGTGGCCTAAAATCATAATTGCCCACTGTCGTGGTACAATTCAGTACCTATGTCTAGGTCAGTTCCACCGTCGTAGTAACCTATACCCTAAACTAGGTGCATTAAATTTGATCTCTCGGTATCCGCCATTAACCTTACACCACCTTGTTCAAGGGATTTGTCAATTAACATAAATTTCGTCTCTTTTCAACCATTAATTCTTCTTTCAAAGTAATTAAGGGCATTAGGTTATTATTATGGTGATCAAGCATAACAATATAATTGAGAAAACGAAATTATACCATGGATTTAAGAGATAAAAGATGAATTACTATGATAGAATTGTCATACAATGAATTCCCGGGCTACTCCCGGTCCTAAAGATAAAGGGGATTAGCCCCGCATGTTCATCTCAAAGCAAAACATGGTAGAGAAAAGGGGAAACATGGAGAAAAACGTGATTGAGTGATAAAACCCCTGAACGGAGAAGATCCAATCGCTCCTTGGTGTAGAATACACGTTCTCCCACCTTTCGGTGGTAGAAATCGTCTTCTTCGGCATCCGGATCGGCTGGGGCGTGCTTCTGGGCTCCGTTCTTCTCTCCACACCTTCTCGAGACGTGTGCAGTGGCTAATGACGTCCTCTCTTGCTCTTGGCCACCGTCATTAGGTATAATCACCGAGTTAGGTCGCAAAAATACCACAGCTGTCGGATTTAGATCAATCTGAAGCAAACATGTATCTAACGGTGTCGATACCATCAACACGAGTTGATGGTATCGACCCTGCACTGTATCGGGTGGTCTTCTTTTCTTTTCTTTGTCGCAACTGATGCCACCTCGATACCATTGACGCAGGTCGATGGTATCGACATTCATAGGCGTCGGTTTTATCCTTTTACCGTCACTGTAGCTCCACTAGTCGATGGTATCGACTTTTGTGTCGATAGTATCGACTCTCTTTTCTAAAGCAACTTGATGGTATCTCGATACCATCGACTCTCCTGTCGATAGTATCGAGATTTTTCTACTCCTTGCGGCTGACTGCCTGTGGTCCGGTCGATGGTATCGACCACTGTCGATGGTATCGACAGCAGCAGATACTTGTTTTTCCTGAATTTTCAACATGAAACCACATAAGCCGAAAAAAACATATTCTTGTGATAATTTATGCTCAAAATACTGAAATAAGGGAGATTTGACATAGAGAATGATCATAGACCAAAGTAGATGAATTATGCAACATTAACCACAGAAATGACTAATAAATGCATAAAACACATATAAAACAAGTCTATAAATGCGACTCAAAATCATCGCATCAAACTCCCCTAAGCTTGAACATTGCTCACCCTCGAGCAACTAAACCTTAGAATAGAATTGCCAGAGTCAACTAAAGAACAAATCATCACAACAAACATTACCATATGATCCCCACCGGACATTCACATTCCGGCCCTCATTAACCACAAAATGATAATTACCCTAAGGCGACAACAATCATCCATAAAAGATATCTACCTCAAAACTGATGAACACTATCACATAAGGTAGTTAACATAATAAAATTCTTTGGTCCAGGCTCGGTGCATCTTGTGATCTCCTATACTATGTTGCTCACCCTAACTACCATCTACATAGAAGCAGCTCTCCTGATATTCATAAGTGAGGAGAAATTCACGGTGGCCTACCGATTCGAGCAATGGGTGGATGGAATGGGTGGCCAATGGAAGAAATGGAAGCATTATACGGTTTCAACATGCATAAAACAAGAATTCCCTAAATGATGCATTTGCACATGAAAAATGCCCTAATGCCTAAGATTGGGTGGAATGATGCATGCACTAACATCCCGTCTCAAAATGAGATGGATATCTAACTGAGCTACATCATGTACTTACTCATCTTAAGATGCTGGTGAGATTATGTTCCTCTCTCCCTCTTATTCTACTTGCTTCTTAATGACTTTTTTTTTCATTTTCATTTTTTTTCATCAGCCCCTTATATCCCCAAATGACAATGAATAATTTATTGGGCTTGCTTTTTCTGCATAACTCAAATATTTGAACTATTTAGAAGGTATGGAACAATTTAATTCACCATTAAAGAAGGAATGAGGTACATGATATACTCTATGCATAAAAATTATGAATGCAACTAAATGACACACACCTAAGGATAATGTGCATGCATAACTATTCAATTATATATATATATATATATATATATATATATATATATATATATATATATATATATATATATATATATATGCTAAACATGTGACAGCAGTTGCAATGCAAGTCCTATCTACATGACATGCAATCAAAGAGATTAAAACCGTACTTTACTTCCAATTCTTATGGTGGATTGTGAAAAACAATGAGGTGGAAAGATCACAAGCCTAATTGACTGAACCTTTGAAAATTACTATGTGTCCCTCCTTACTGACCTGTGTAACAGTTAAGAGGTTTCTCTCTCTTACTTCAAATTAGAGTCTCATTATCATTTGGTCAGTTTAGGCTCACACAACCAAATCCGTCCACTTTTCATGAATCATTAGGAATGTACAATTGTGATATTCTGTTCTAGAGTTGACAAAACCAATCATTTTCTTAAGTTATGTGCTCAAAGTTGAACAACACAAGCTTGTGAACACTTTTTTTTTTAAATTTTCCCTTAATTCCCATGTACAAGAAAATGAGATGACACAAGACTTAAGACATCCACAATTACACTAGATAGAATGTGAATCCTACAAACAAACTAAGATTGCAAGAAATAAATGACAAGAAACAACATAATAAAACCGCAAAAATAAAATAAAAGATAGAGCTGTTCCAACTCCCCCCTAAGCTTGAATTCAAATATGACCTCATAGTCAAAAACAATCTTAAAGGTTGGAACAGAGATACCGATTTACTCTTCTGGCGGAGGCGGGTACTGTGGGGCCGTAGGGTCCCAGGATGGGTACTGCCCCTGAAATCTCGGATCATACTGGGGCATAGGTGGAGGTTGTGGATATCCCCCAAAGTAGTTCTGGCTCCAGTAGTGATCATACAAGGGCTGCTGCTGCATCTCCATCCTATGCAACCGGTCATGAATCTGTTGTTGGTTGCCAAGGAGGAGACACTCATTCTCGAAGATCGCCCTCTGATTGTCAAGTAACCGGTTTGTCATCTCCTGAACACCGGTGTACACTGTTGTATGGTGCTACTGCGTCTCCTGTATGTCCTGCAGCATAGCATACATGCCTTACATCGAATAGACATTCTTGCTTGGCTGTGAGGGCGGTGGTGGTGTCGGAGGCTGCGAAGATGAAGACGCACCCGGATGCATGCGAGGACGCTTCCTAGGTGCCACCCGTGCCCAAAGAGGAGTGTAGGCCTCCTCTTCCTCTTCAGCCTCGTTGTCATTGTTGTCATCGTCGTTGCCACCGTCTTCATCGGAGTCATCAATGGCTATTACTGGCCATCGGAAATGTTGAGCACCCTCAATATGGAAGACAGGATCGGGAAGTGAACATTCTTGATATGCGTGGTTGACATGGCAGTGAGCATAAGGTAAACCATCCTGAAGCAAGATAAGGTTGGATCGGTGAAGATGCTACAAATTAACCTTGCTTCTATTTGATAGAGGAGTCACGGATGAGAGGTTCAGCCCAAGGTAGTGTGCCAGCTATGTAATGAGTCCTCCAAAGTGAATTGGAGCCTTCAGTGTACTCCGCTTTACAGCGAACACTCGCTGCAGAAAGAATGCTCCCCAGTTGCACTCTTGGCGCTTCAATAGTTTATTCAAGAAAAACAAATCCATCTCCTGGAACTTGCTGAGAGCCAGATCACCACGGCCAAATAGGGTGGTGCAGATCATGCGGTGAAGAACCCGCACAAACGGATGCTCGAAATCTGCTACCGCTGCATTGTGGTAGCTCACTGATTTGCCCGGCGGCACCGTCACAAGCTCAGCGAAGATGGCGTCGTAATCGGTCCGGTTATCTGGCCGCCGGTAATCATTTCGCCCATGGTTCTAGTTGTAGATCTTGTTGAACTGCTTGAGGGTGAGATTATAATCATTGTTGTAAAGCCGGAAAGACACACGACCCTGGATCCACTCACGATCTGTGGCGATGATGTTATTGGGCATGACGCAGACGTCCAGCGACACCATGAATTCCACCACCAGCTCCTTATATGTAGGCCATTCACCGAAGAACGGCTGGCCATCACCATGGTACCCCATCTCATCAGACCTCCTGCCCGTGTGTCTCGCCTGTCCTTTCAAGACGTAGGCGAGATTGGCATCGAACCCCAAGTTGCGGATTGTCTCCCACTCAACATAGAGGGTCGGCTCTATTTTCCTCTTCAGAATCTCCTCATAAATCTTCTTGATCTCCGTGGACGGATGAACAAGCCGCGGGCGTGAAATCGATGCACTCAGTGGCGGCACGAACTCCGGATGTCCATCGGGTTGGCGTGCGAAGACGATGCACCAGCAATATGCACCATGGTTGCGGAAGAAGGAGGAGTAGAGAAAGAGCTCGGTAAAGATCGGAGAAGGAAATCTCCGCTCGATGAAGAACGTGCTCCTGGATGCTCGTCGTCGGGCTCGGATTGCTCTTGAGGATGCACATCACAAGTATAGGAAGAACTTGTTGAAGGTGTGATGTCATATGACGACAAACCCCTCCTTATATAACTGACGCCGGCGCTGCTGCGTGCCTGTCGATACCATCGACGCGGGTCGATGGTATCGACACGGGTAGCACAATCCATACTGCCGCTGGTATCAACGGTCATCGATGGCTGGATTCGCGGGGCCCAGATCACTGACGTGTCGATACTATCAATAGGTGTCGATGGAATCGACCCGTCCCACGGATCGACTTTCTGGTTGCAGCGATCGCCGTTGATCTCCTCTCGCAGATCGGTGATGTGGCGCATCGATACTATCGACGCAAGTCGATAGTATCGACTTCCGTTTAGGGAAACACCCTCGCGAGGCCCGGCCGCCACCTTCTTTTTGAAACTGGGTCGATACCATCGACAGACCCGTCGATGGTATCGACTTCACTGAGACGATTTCTTCTGAATATCTCCGGAGATCTCGATGGTATCGACTGGCATGTCGATACTATCGACTTTGACTTAGTGATCAACCTGTAGGTGTGTCGATACTATCGACGAGGCCATCGATAGTATCGACGCAGTGCGATTTTTTCCGTCGCTAACCTGTACCACGGTTGATACCATCGACACAAGGGTCGATGGTATCGACTCTGCTTCAGTCCTGCACAATCAGCAAACGATCACGATATCTTTTTTACACTAAAAACAAAGTCAAAACAAATCAAACTACACATGTAAACGAAACTAAACTAAAGTACCGATGGTTGGGTTGCCTCCCAACAAGTGCCCTTATTTCACGTCTTAGGCTAGACGACATGAAGCTTCTCATGCATCTGGAAGTGCAATGAGCTTGACCTCATTCACTTTCCTTGTGCAATCTTCACCAAAATACAATTTCAACCTTTGTCCATTGACCAAAAATGTGGTCGCAGACCATTTGTCTAGGTTAGAGAGGGTAGATGAAAAAGATTTACATATACCCATTACTGATACATTTCCGGATGAACAACTTTTGAAAGTGACATCCAAAGATCCGTGGTTTTCCTATATTGTGAACTATCTTGCCTGCAAAATCATCCCGGATGATTGGACGTATCAAGAGAAGAAGAAAATTTTCCATTCTCTACGATATTATTTTTGGGATGACCCTATTCTCTTGAAGCAATGCAGGGATGGTGTCTTACGCAGGTGTGTACCTGAGGTCTTGACACACTTTTTACGTGCGTAGAAACGCAAGTGTACGCGTCAATGTAATATAGGCCTTTGTGAGGCCCGAGTCGAACTCAGGGATACATGAATTATCAGAGACTACTACTAACTACTCGCAATCAGCTAGACCGATTAAAAGTGTTGGAAGTTGTTGTTAAAATTAAAAGAAAATGAAAATAAAATAAAACAAAGCAATCGATCAAATGTTTAGTTTAGTCAATTCAAGTAGAAATCTTTAGGATTGCAGTTTCACCGTGGGTTTTCATTGTATTAGATTCTATACAGTTACTCAGATTTATCTCTCTATCCGGGTAGTGGCCTAAAATCAGAATTGCCCACTGTCATGGTACAATTCACTACCTATGTCTAGGTCGGTTCCACCGTCGTAGTAACCTATACCTTAAACTAGGTGCATTAAATTCGATCTCTCGGTATCCACCATTAACCTTACACCACCTTGTTCAAGGGATTTGTCAATTAACAAAAATTTCGTCTCTTTTCAACCATTAATTCTTCTTTCAAAGTAATTAAGGACATTAGGTTATTATTATGGTGATCAAGCATAACAATATAATTGAGAAAATGAAATTATACCACGGATTTAAGAGATAAAAGATGAATTACTATGATAGAATTGTCATACAATGAATTCCCGGGCTACTCCCGATCCTAAAGATAAAGGGGATTAGCCCCACATGTTCATCTCAAAGCAAAACATGGTAGAGAAAAGGGGAAACATGGAGAAAAACGTGATTGAGTGATAAAACCCCTGAACGGAGAAGATCCAATCGCTCCTTGGCGTAGAATACGCGTTCTCCCGCCTTTCGGTGGTAGAAATCATCTTCTTCGGCTTCCGGATCGGCTCAGGCGTGCTTTTGGGCTCCATTCTTCTCTCCACACCTTCTCGGGACGTGTGCAGCGGCTGATGACGTCCTCTCTTGCTCTTGGCTGCCGTCATTAGGTATAATCACCGAGTTAGGTCGCAAAAATATCACAGCCGTCAGATTTAGATCAATATGAAGAAAACATGTATCTAACGGTGTCGATACCATCGACGCGAGTCGATGGTATCGACCCTACACTGTATCGGCTGGTCTTCTTTTCTTTTCTTTGTGGCAACTGATGCCACCTCGATACCATCGACGCAGGTCGATGGTATCGACATTCATAGGCATTGGTTTTGTCCTTTTACCGTTGATGTAGCTCCACTAGTCGATGGTATCGACTTTTGTGTCGATAGTATCGACTCTCTTTTCTGAAGCAACCTGATGGTATCTCGATACCATTGACTCACCTGTCGATAGTATCGAGATTTTGCTGCTCCTTACGGCTGACTACCTGTGGTCCGGTCGATGGTATCGACCACTATCGATGGTATCGACAACAACATATACTTGTTTTTCCTGAAATTTCAACATGAAACCACATAAGCCGAAACAAAACATAGTCTTGTGATAATTTATGCTCAAAATACTGAAATAAGGGAGATTTGACATAGAGAATGATCATAGACCAAAGTAGATGAATTATGCAACATTAACCACAGAAATGACTAATAAATGCATAAAACACATATAAAACAAGTCTATAAATGCAACTCAAAATCATCGCATCAGATATGCTAAGTAAGAACTAGGACCAACAACAGAGCTTCAATGAGGCCTTGCAAAAAGCCAGCAGTGGCATTCAAGCCTCAGACATCAAGACTAGAAACGACACAAGGAAGCACAAGGACCGTCTCATCAGCAACATTAACAAACTACAAACAGAACTGGCCAGCCAATACAACAAAATTTCGTACGCCCTATGTGCTGACTTCCAATCAGAACTAGACATCATCCTTAAGAATGAAGAGTTGGACTTAAAACACCGATCTCACATTAACTGGATGATAAATGGGGATAACAACATGAAATTATCAGAATTTTGTCAACCATAGACAAAGGAGAAACTCTATATGCAAGCTGAAAAACTGAGATGGCGACTAGATCACGGATGAGGAGTCTCTTATGAATTTAGTGGTCACATATTTTTAGAAAATCCTCTTTGCCCCTACGAGGCGTAACAACAGCAGCATGTGTGATTTACCAGGAACATTTACTCCTCTTACTAATGCACAACGCACCATGCTGGGGGCCAGTCCTACGGATGCTGAAATTGAACATATTGTGATGTCACTGGACCCCGTTAAGGCCCCAAGCCCAGACGACGTCTACGTCACATTTATTCAGCAGAACTGAAGAACTATCGGAGCTAGTCTTATCAAAATAGTATCATCATCCATCACAACTAGACAGGTACCAGATAATATATGTAACTTGATGATCATTCTCATCCCTAAAACAACTACCCCTGAGCGATGCCAGATACTACGCCCGATATCCCTTAGGAACGCGGCTCTGAAAATTAGATACAAGATTTTTGTTGAATGATTAAAACCTTTTATGCCTGAATGGATCTCCCATCCTCAAAACAGTTTTGTCCCATGACGAAGGATCACTGATAATATCATTGTTGTCTAAGAAATTATCAACAAGGTGAAATGCAGAACATCAACGCCTACTATGGCTATCAAGATTTACCTTACTAAAGCTTTTGATTAGATGGAATGGGATTTCATTAGAGATACCATTAATCACTTGGACCTACCATAGAATATCAGAGATTATGCCATGGCCTCCATCATGGGAGGAGAAACGAGAATATCACTGAATGGAAAAATCTCTACAACTTTCATGTCTAGTCGTGGCCACCGTCAAGGGGATCCCATGTCACCATACTTGTTTGTTCTCTGCCTGGAATGACTGTCTCAACTCATTGATATTAAAGTTAACCAAGGCAGTTGGAAGCCCATTAAGATGGGAGGTAAAGGACCTCATATTTCTAATGTTTGTTTCACATATGATCTTTTTATCTTTGCTAAAGCCAATGTCGCCCAAATGAAAGTTGTCAAAGAATTTTTCAAGCCTTTGAGAATGTCTCAGGCCAATCACTTTCCAAGCCAAAGACATGTATATTCTTCTCCAAAAGTGTAGATGCGTCCATAAGAAGGAAAATTAAAAGGATTAGCGGCTTCCAAGTTATAGATGATTTGGGTAGGTATCTCGGAGTCCTGATAATTCACACAAAGGTGACTAAACAAATAGACAACAATGTCTTGGATACTGTTTCATCCAGAATCTCAGCATGGTCAGCAAGAAGCTTATCTTTAGCTGGTAGGGTTTTCTTGGCTAAAGAAACTATGTCAACGTTACCCACCTATGTCATGTAGACAGACCTACTCCCTTTACACCTCTATGATAGAATCGATAATGTTATAAGACGTTTCATCTGGGGCGGGCCACAGAAGGATAATCTGATCTCACTTGTTGCCTGGGAAAAAGTTTGTTACAAAAAATCTGAGGGGGTCTCGGCTTGAAGTGGATGTGAGAATAGAACCTAGCCCTCCTCTATAAATAGTTGTGGGATCTGAAAACTACTAGAGGGGGGGGGTGAATAGAGTTTTATAGAAAATTTAACAATTTTGAACTCAAACAACCACAATGAAAATATTGGACAAGGAGACACAAGGTTTAGAGTGGTTCCAACTATAGCAAATACTATAGCCGTCAGTCCACTACCCGGTTGCTTACCCAACCGGGATTTGAAAAGAAATTTATTTTATTACCTCTCAAGGAATTTACATAAAATACAATCTCTTTTCCCAAACCCTTCAAGCAGCCTTCACCTAGAAGTAATCGCCAACCTTGAAGCAGCCTTCCCTTGAAGTAGATGCACCAACTCCCATTGCACCAGCCTTCTGAAGTAGCTTCCCTTGCGATAGCCTTCTTGAAGTAGCTTGAAGTCCCCTTCTCCACCTGAGAAGTCAACCCTCTCCAATCCGCAGCCTCCAACCCTAGGAGTAGCAAGGAGAGTACAAAAGATAAAAAGGAACAAGAGAGAAAAAGGAAATTACAACTTATCCTTTAAGCCCAAGGCTTGATATGCCTAGATCAAGCGTATAGATCTCCTAGCCAAGTGTGTGAACTTGTGATTGCTGTGGGTAGGAGAAACTAGCCTATAGGACATGAAATTGAGCTAAGGAGAATGTAGACAAATGATCACAGTGCTCAAATTGCTTGCAAAAAATTGCTCAAGTATGCTCAAGTGTATTCTCAAGTGTAACAAGTGAATTCTAGTGTCCTATGGCTTGTCCTATTTATAGGAATGGACTAAGTATGCTTAAGGACGTTCTAGACAACTTCTAGGGGTTTCTAAGTGCTTAACTAGCCGTTAGGTACAAAGTTGTTGCTTTAACAACGGCTAATTACTTTATTCTGCAGTTGCTGTCAGAGACCATCTCGGTCGACAAATGGTCGACCGAGACACCTACTCGGTCGAACTTTTGTCGACCGACAGGCTCTCTGGAACAAGTGATTTGCAACGTCTTTCTTCAACTACCAACTAACTTGTTTGTTGTGTCTAACGGCTACTTTGGATCTTTCTCGGTCGAGAAGATTGTCGACCGAGAGTGTCTCGGTCGAGGAGTTTGTCGACCAAGAATGATCCTGTTTCAAGGTTTCAATTTAAGCATTAATTATATGTGTGAGTGTGTAAAGGTGATCCTAATTAAATGGGATGACATGTCTAACTATGGTGTTTGGTTGGGGAAAATCTAACGCTTGATTTACATGCAATTCTAAGTACTTGTACATTATATATTTGTACAAGTTTTACAACATTGATTACATTGCATGAAAATATAACTAAGTAAGCTCTTGGATTTTCCCTTGCTACTTTGTCATCCTGCACACTCAAGTAGCTCGTTAGATTAATAAGAATGAAATGTTTGTCATCATCGAAACAAAGGGATTTATCATAATATCCAATTTATCCAACAATCTCCCCCTTTTTGAAGATGACAAACATTTCCTAAATATGAAATAAGTAAATATAAAGCATGTGAGTTTCATACCTGAAAATTACCTTTTGTAGTCATCTATGTTTTGCAAGTGAGTGTTGGCCAAGATGTTATGAAACTCATTTATATTTTTGATTTTTATATTCTTTCTCCCCCTTTGTCATTTCAAAAAGATATCCAAGTTGAATATTTTATTTTTCTTCTCCCCCTTAATATTATGCTCCCCCTTAAATAGATATCCTATTAGAAACATGGATTTTTGTCTAATTTATCCACAATTTGTTTCTCAATCATTTGCAAAGGATGTTAAGCCTTGAAATGAAATGAGATTCCCTTAAGCGTATGATGAATGTATATTTATTTCTCATTTATCAAAGGATGTTAAGCCCTAAATTAAATGAGAATCCTTCAAGTACAAGATACCATTTTCAATAAATTCATAAAGTTCTTTATAATCAATGAAAAATTTCCAGCTACACATGGTGGTTACAATGTTTTTGTAAGCTTCTTCAATCAAATGGTCAAAGTTGTTTTTATGATCTCCCCCTTAGTCTTATGCTTTGCTCCCCCTTAGATAGATATCTCAAATGAAAGTTTGAGTACTAAGCAAATACTATAAAATGTTGTAGATGATCTCCATGATTTAACAAAGATGTATGCAATTTATGTCAGTCTGGAAAACAGAAACCCGGTCGGTCGACAATTGCTCGACTGACAGTGTTCTCGGTCGACTAGTTGCTCGACCGAGAATGTTTCTGGAGAACTGTTTTGTCATTTGTCAATTTAGCCACAATTTTAATAGTTGCCTGTTTTAATTATTACTCCCCTTATTTGTTATGTTCTACAATAATGAACTTATAATCCATATTTTTGAAGATGTCTCATATGCCCAAAAAAATATCCATTTGAATCAAGCAAAGATGGCAAACTTCATTCAATAGCATGGAAAATATTACAATCATATAGAAATGACCAATTTATTACAATCATTTTCATTACAACTAGTACAACTTCAACACTTCACTGGAAAGATTTAAGAATTGCATCGATGTCCGGATCTTTCCCAAGGAATGGCTCGGCTCCATAATATTTGACCAGAGTTTGCCAATCCAAAGCACCTGTCGTAGTTAACGCATATGCTTCCAGAAATGTGGGAACTCGGTCAAATCGGAAGTGAGCAGCTATATCTTGCAATTGTATGGAGGAAAATTGAGTATGTGCAAGATCCATTGATGGTGGAGGTGGAGTTTGATAGTAGTTGTATGAAGGGTTAAATGGGTTGAGCATGCCAGGATTTAAGGAATGCGGATATTCATCGGTTTGGCTCGGAGAAAGATTTTGCATTCTTTGATTTAAGTATGTCATGGCATGGTGGGTATAGTTGAGTTGGTTACTAAGATGATATTGGGAGCCGACAAGATAAGTGAGAGTATTTTGAATGGGATCAACGGAAAGGTTAGTAGGAGGAGGGGGTGGTGGTATATCTTGATGTGATGATTCTCCTTCTACTCTTGCCCTTTTATGACCAAAGTCAATCCCCATATTCTCTACGGTATTCTTACTTATCTTTGGTGGTCTACGCTCCCATGTATACCCCATATCTTCAATTTGTAACTTAAGACAATGTTGAGTGATCTGGCATACAAAATCGGCATACGGTGGATTGCCAGAAAACTCAAGCATGTTTTTAAGTATTAAGCGAATGAAGTTTATAGGAATTTCTTTTATGATAGCATAAATTAGACACATGCGGAAAATAGGGACCTCAGATTTATTGGCTCTTGGATGTATGTTTGTGGAAACAATGAGGTTTACTATCCTACATGCAGGTTTCAGGTTTATTGCATAATAGGTTCCCCTATCTTCATGACAAGTGGTATTGGTTTGAAATATGACTCTTTTTATATCACTAAGGCTAGTGGAGTGGTCATCATGGGATAATAAATTTAGTGGATTGCCGGTGGTAAGGTCAAGGAAATCTTGGTATTCATCTATATCAATTTCTAGCATATCAAGAATATCCCCTTCGGTAAATTTAAAACTATGCCCATTGACCATGGTGTAAAAGAATGTGGTTTCATTTTCGGTGTGGGATAAGAGATTGGCATAGAATTCGTTGACTACCTTAGTGGAATAGAAAGGAAAAGAAGGATTGATGAAGTCCTTCAGCTTTTGCACTCCAAAGAGATTCTCCAGATCGACTATGTTGATGAAGTCCATAGCTTCGACCGGGCGTCGGGGAAGAGGAGTTTTAGAGGAAAGCCGTAGATATCGATCTCCAGCATCTCCGTCGACGAAGGCGATGTCGTTGATGATCGTCAGTGGCGGAGTGGCTTCCCGAGCTTCTCTTCCTTTTCTTCCGGCAACTTTCTTCTTCCCACGGGCAGCTGAGGATGAGGCCATTTGTGTTTCTTGAGTGTGGAGAAGAAGCAAGGAAGATTGGAGGATAAGAATGCTGAAGGGTTGTATGAAAATGCACTAGAGATGGACTATGGAGGCAAGGAAATGCAAGTGTGAGTAAGTGACTCGTTTTTGCTCCTATTTATAGCATTCCAGCGACCTGGTCGGTCGACGATTCGTCGACCGAGCGTCCGCAATGGTCGAGTTGCAGACGCGCCACTTGGTTCCCCAACGGTCAAAAACGGTCATAACGGTCGGTTTACAACGGTCGTATCCAACGGCTATTTCTCGGTCGAGCACTTGTCGACCGACATTGTCTCGGTCGAGCATTTGTCGACCGACAGTTCGTCCGATATTGAGTCTATTTAGTATTTGTCGGTCGAGAGAGATGGGCTGACCGAGAGGTTCTCGGTCGACGAATTCGTCGACCGACAGACTTACTGAGTACAACTTTTAAAGCTGATTTTTAAATGCAAATGGTAGATCATTTTTGTAGAGCATATATATGGATATTCTAAGGGAGTAATATTGTTTTCTTATTTTTGAAATAATTTAAGGCTTCTAAGATTAATTACAATAAAATGATATCCAAATAAGCAATTTTTGTCAAAGCTTATTTTAGGTCGCCCTTGACTACGACCATAGCGCCCCTTAGTCAAGTTTTATTTTGACCAAGAGGCAAATTTTGCAGATTTTTTAGATTGAATATATTGAGTCTAATATCTGCATAAAATTTGAAGCATACTACTTAATTTGAGACACAATTTAATTATTTCAAAGATACTGAGTTAGAGATTTTGTTGCAAGCAATAACATATGAATAATAAGTTATTTTGCTTGTTTGCATACAATGATAATTTATAATTAGTATATGAATAGACCAGAAAATATTTTTACGAAAAAATCATATGAAAATAGGAATTTTTGGAACAAACTAATATTAATTTCATTTACATTTGTAATTATGTAGAGTTGAGATAGACATAGAAATATGCAACTAATGTCTCTGGTCATATCTCAACTTGATTTTGTTCATTTAGTTTGGAGGTTTTGGAACCCAAACTAACTCTACATCTTTTCTCTTATAAGGACATGAAAATGAATAGTGACCAAGGCGCAAACAGTAATGACAACATATTGAGTCAACTTCATATCTTTTTCTATGGTTGTGTCCTATGTTGTCATTGGGTGAGGATGTCCTTTTAGGTACATATATAGAATGGATTTGTGACTTTCTCTGACTAGGTTGTTGATGAGATTTTCCTTTAGGCTTGTAACCTAGTCCCCTTCTCCCAATTTGTTGATAGGGATTATCTAGAATTTGATCAAGAATGCCATGGTTATTCAAACTACGAACTTGTTGTTGTAGCTTGGCAATCTCATCCATTCTTTTCTTAATGTCTATTTTTGCTTGGTCTAGATTTGATGACAATAAATTTCTTTCTTTAACAATGGTGTCATAATCTATATGGGTGCATAATAATGGTTGTTTTTGAAGATCGTTTACTTGAGTCTGTAAGTTTGAATTTTCAACAGAAAGGAGCTTGCAATCGGCTTCCATAGATTTTAACTTAAGATCAGAAAATTTATTTCCCTCTTTAAGATCCTCATTTTCAGATGCAAGAGCAAGAAGTTTAACATTTAGATCATCATTTTCTTTATTTGATTTCTTTAATTTCTTTTTGCACTCAACATATTTATTATGTGTTTCTTCAATAATAGCAACTAGTTCTTCTTTAGATAAATCAAAAAGACTTACCTCTTCTTCTTCTTCTTCACTAGTTGTAGCAATAAGGCATTCTTTGTGCTTATCCTCTTCCTTTGATCTCCATGGGCATCCGGTTGTTTTGTGGCTTGTTCCCAAACACCAATTGCAGCATGTAGTGGTTTTGTCCAAGCACTTTTCACCATTTCCCTCCATTCTTCAAGACCTGGTTAGGGTTCCTTGAAGCCTTCTCTGATACCAATTGAAAACTACTAGAGGGGGGGGTGAATAGAGTTTTATAGAAAATTTAACAATTTTGAACTCAAACAACCACAATGAAAATATTGGACAAGGAGACACAAGGTTTAGAGTGGTTCCAACTATAGCAAATACTATAGCCGTCAGTCCACTACCCGGTTGCTTACCCAACCGGGATTTGAAAAGAAATTTATTTTATTACCTCTCAAGGAATTTACATAAAATACAATCTCTTTTCCCAAACCCTTCAAGCAGCCTTCACCTAGAAGTAATCGCCAACCTTGAAGCAGCCTTCCCTTGAAGTAGATGCACCAACTCCCGTTGCACCAGCCTTCTGAAGTAGCTTCCCTTGCGATAGCCTTCTTGAAGTAGCTTGAAGTCCCCTTCTCCACCTGAGAAGTCAACCCTCTCCAATCCGCAGCCTCCAACCCTAGGAGTAGCAAGGAGAGTACAAAAGATAAAAAGGAACAAGAGAGAAAAAGGAAATTACAACTTATCCTTTAAGCCCAAGGCTTGATATGCCTAGATCAAGCGTATAGATCTCCTAGCCAAGTGTGTGAACTTGTGATTGCTGTGGGTAGGAGAAACTAGCCTATAGGACATGAAATTGAGCTAAGGAGAATGTAGACAAATGATCACAGTGCTCAAATTGCTTGCAAAAAATTGCTCAAGTATGCTCAAGTGTATTCTCAAGTGTAACAAGTGAATTCTAGTGTCCTATGGCTTGTCCTATTTATAGGAATGGACTAAGTATGCTTAAGGACGTTCTAGACAACTTCTAGGGGTTTCTAAGTGCTTAACTAGCCGTTAGGTACAAAGTTGTTGCTTTAACAACGACTAATTACTTTATTCTGCAGTTGCTGTCAGAGACCATCTCGGTCGACAAATGGTCGACCGAGACACCTACTCGGTCGAACTTTTGTCGACCGACAGGCTCTCTGGAACAAGTGATTTGCAACGTCTTTCTTCAACTACCAACTAACTTGTTTGTTGTGTCTAACGGCTACTTTGGATCTTTCTCGGTCGAGAAGATTGTCGACCGAGAGTGTCTCGGTCGAGGAGTTTGTCGACCAAGAATGATCCTGTTTCAAGGTTTCAATTTAAGCATTAATTATATGTGTGAGTGTGTAAAGGTGATCCTAATTAAATGGGATGACATGTCTAACTATGGTGTTTGGCTAGGGAAAATCTAACGCTTGATTTACATGCAATTCTAAGTACTTGTACATTATATATTTGTACAAGTTTTACAAAATTGATTACATTGCATGAAAATATAACTAAGTAAGCTCTTGGATTTTCCCTTGCTACTTTGTCATCCTGCACACTCAAGTAGCTCGTTAGATTAATAAGAATGAAATGTTTGTCATCATCGAAACAAAGGGATTTATCATAATATCCAATTTATCCAACAGGATCTGAGCACTGCTCGTGATTCCCTATGGTGCTCAAGCATGAGACCTCAATATAGACATGCTAAACCTTCCATACAATGTAATATGTCAAGACTTGGGCGAGCATCAGTCAAGGGAAAGTCATTCATAGAAGAGAACTCCTACTTTTTACCTATGAATGGCCATGACATCAATGTTTGGAAGGACATGTGGTAGAGAAACAGTTCCAAATTGAAAGATCAAGCGAAAAAACTGATTAACGGGGATTTGGAAGACTTAAAGGTAAGCAGCCAGGTGAATCTTCAAGGCCAATGGGACACCAATTTTCTAAACGAGTGGCTACCTATACAGACAGTTGATAGAATAACAAAGCTAGCTATTCCTAAAGATATAGATGGGGAAGACTTAAGAGTTTGGAACCTGACAGTGAATGGAAGCTACACAACAAAATCTACTTATAAAAAACTAATAGAGGGCAAGTGTCTTCCTACAATAGGGAATTGGGATGACATTTGGACATCAAAGACATCCATTCATATCAAGACATTTTCCTGGCTCATCATGCATGAAGCCTTGTTAACAAACTCAAGAAGGGTACATAGGAAAACTACAACTGACAGTACCTGCCCAAGGTGTTCCAAGGGTAGTGAAACTTTGCTTCATGCTATATGTGACTGAGAGTATGCTAGGGCGGTTTGGGACAACCTTCTTCATGGCAGGGACTTATCCACCTTCTTCAACAACTCTGATTGTAAGCAATGGTTCCATGAACACATGCGCAACAAGGATGGTCCTGCTACTCTCTTCTTAATGACATGCTGGCATATTTGGACTTGTAGGAATAAACATGTATTCAACAACAAAATCACCCCACCCCAAAGAAAAGTAGATACATCATCAAAGAAGCAAAAGCTCAACAAATCGCCTTTGAGGTGGAAACATGGATTAAGAAGACACGGGTGAGTGCAACCTCCTCTCATTGACAAAGACTGGCAGTTAGAACTCTTAAATTTAATTGCAATGCAACTACTAAAATGACCCAGACATCGTGTGCGACGGTCATTAGAGATAGCCAAGGTATTTGGAGGGGAGGGGCTTCTACTCTCTTGGATACTAATGATGTTCTCGAAGCTAAACTTATGGGCATACAACTAGCCATGGAGATTGCTGGAGTTCATAATGTAGACAAAGCCATCATTGAAACTGATTCTAAAACAGTCATGTTGCTTATAGATGAACCTGTCCACAACAATCCAAGATATGCTAAAATCATTTGGTCTATTCAAAACACCAAGAAGCAAGGTTGGCAGATTGTTCACATCAGTAGAGAGAACAATAAGCTAGCTGATGGGCTAGTGAAACTTCACTTAAAAAACCAAGTGAGGAGTCACCAGTACAACACTCCTCCCAAAGAGATCATTGATCTCTTAGATAATGACTCTTGTTAGGGTAGTAGTACTACCTTGTTTATTTCTGAAAGTTTAATTAGTGATTGTAGTTCTCTTTTGTTTTTACTCGCACGGGGAGGGTGGGATGAATAAGACAACCTCTCAGCTTCTCTAAAAAAACAATTTCACAAAGAAGAAATGAGGTTTGGTTACTTTCGGGGACAACAAGAAAGGTAAGGTAAAAGGTGAGGGTGATGTAGGTGAATCCTTGTGCATCAAGAATGTTCTTTTTGTGGATGTCCTACATCACAATTAAATAAGTGTAAGTCAATTATGTGATTATGGTTACCTTATGCTATTTACTTCTTTTGAATGATTGATTCTAGATTCCCTCACTTATCATGTCATATATAAGGGAACTCAAAATTGTAATCTTTATGTAATTGTGCTTGACCCTATTAAGCCTATTGTTGGTAGATGCCTAGTAGTCAATTCAAATGATTTTTCTCTTTGACATCGTTGGCTTGGTCATGTAAATATGTATCAATTGAAGAAGTTGAGTAAAAAGGACTTGGTCAATGGACTTCCCAAATTGGATTTTGAAAAGGATGGGGAATTCCAACCTTGTACCCAAGAAAAGAAAACCAAGTCTTCCAAATCCAAAGGAGTCCTTAGTACCAAGAGAGCTCTTGAACTTCTCCATATTGATCTATTTGGACCTATGAGAACTCAATCGTTTCATGGTTCCAAGTATTGTCTTGTTATTGTCGATGATTTCTCTCGATATACTTGGACCTTTTTTCTTGTTTCCAAGAGTGATATGCTTGATGTTTTCTCTAGTTTTTGTAAATGAGTTGAGAATGAAGCTTCTTGTCAGATTGTTTCCATTTGTAGTGATCATGGGGGGAATTTGAAAATGATATTTTTCAACGTTTTTGTGAAGAATATGGATATGCACACTACTTCTCTTCATCCAAATACCTAAACAAAATGGGGTTGTAGAGAGGAAGAATAGGTCACTACAGGAAATGGCTAGGACCATGCTTTTAGAGTATGACACTCCAAAGAAGTTTTGGGCCGAAGCCGTTTGTACCTCATGTTTTATGCAAAACTAGGTTTTCACACATCCTTCTTTGAAGAAAACCCCCTATGAGCTATGGCGTGGTAGGAAGCCTTCTATAGAGTACTTTCATGTTTTCATATGTCATTTTTTAACATGAAAGATTCTTTTAACAAGTTTGTTCCGAAATCATATAAGGTTTTCTTTCTTGTCTGTAGCACTACTGGCAAGGCTGATAGAGTGTTTAATGTTGATTTTGTTAAAGTAAAAGAATCTATTAATGTTAAGTTTATTGAGACTAACCCCTTTATTCCCAAAGATATTGTTCCAAATGATGATGTTGCGGGTGAGGTGATTCCTATCTTAAAAGAACTCAACATCACCTAAAAGGGAAAAGAGGAGGCCACTCAAGAAGAAGAGAAAGATGAAGAGAAGAAGGATCCAACTCCCCACTTTGCAAAGAATCATCCTAAAGAGTCGATCTTAGGTGATTTCTTTGAAAGAGTGAAGACGCGGGCTGCCTTCAACAAAGAACAAGCCAACAACACCTTCATCTCACAACTCGAGCAAAAGAACGTCAAAGAAGCTCTTGGGGATGATGAATGGATCCTAGCCATGCAAGAAGAATTGGAACAGTTCGAGAACAACAGAGTGTGGACTCTACTGCCAAGACCATGTGATAGAAAGATCATTGGCACCAAGTGGGTCTACCACAACAATCCAGATGAAAGTGGCAAGGTGGTAAGAAATAAAGCAGGGTTAGTGGCTCAAGGCTACAATCAACATGAAGGTACACATTTTGATGAAACATATGCACTTGTAGCTAGACTTGAGTCCATTCGTATGTTTCTTGATTTTTCAAGTTATAAGAACTTTCTTCTTTATCAAATGGATGTTAAAAGTGCGTCTTTGATGTTACAATTGAGGAGGAAGTGTATGTTGCACAACCTTCAAGCTTTGAACATGATAGTTTACATAACCATGTTTATCTATTGCAAAAAGATCTCTATGGACTCAAATAAGCACCTCGAGCTTGGTATGAGAAATTAAAGAACTTTTTGTTAGAACATGGGTATATCATGGGCAAAGTGGATTCTACCTTGTTTCTCAAACACACTTCTAACAATTTTCTGATCATTCAAATCTATGTTGATGATATCATTTTTGGCAGAACTAATCTTGATCTTTGCAAAGAGTTTAGTGATCTTATGGAGAGGATTTCAAGATGAACATGATGGGTGAGCTTACATTCTTCCTCGGATTTCAAATCAAGCAAACTAAAGATGGGAACTTCATAAACCAAGTCAAGTACACAAGTGAGCTACTTAAGCACTTTGGGATGGAGAACACCAAACTAATGGACACCCCCATGTCAAACATTGCCAAACTTGATAAAGATGAAGAAGGTGAGAAAGTCAATGAGAAGATCTATAGAGGTATGATTGGAAGTTTACTTTATTTAACTACCTATAGACCTGACATAATGTTTAGTGTTGGCTTGTGTGCTCACTTTTAATAAAATTCCCAGAAATCCCATCTTATAGCTGTTAAGAGGATTTTAACGTACTTAGACAAAACTCCAAATTTTGGACTATGGTATCCCAAGTCAAGGGACTTTACTCTTACGACCTATAGTGATGCGGATTATGAAGGATGCTTGATTGATAGAAAGTGTACAAGTGGCACTTTCTTCCTCCTAGGACCATGAATACTGTCTTGTTTCTCGAAGAAATAGAACACAATGCCCAAGTCCTATGGATGAAGCAAATTCTCGAAGACTTTAACATTTATTTTGGTGCTTCTTCTATTTATTGTGATAATACTAGTGCAATCAATTTACCTTACAATCCTATATTGCATAGTAGAGCCAAGCATATAGAGGCTCGTCATATGTTTCTTCATAATCACGTTGCCAAAAAGGATATCTATATCACACATGTGGACACGAAAAATTAGTTGGCAGACATTTTCACTAAACCTCTAGCTAGAGAGCAATTTAATTTAATTAGATCTAAACTTCTCATAACTACTTTGGATGAATTTGATATTCCTTCTAGCTAGTTTCTATCTATCCTATATTCTTTACTCATGTCTTGATCACCCTTGCTTGCTAATGTGTTAAAATTTCCATCTTCTTATGCTTTGTTTTTTTGCTTGTTTTGGGTTTTTTTTTCACAAACGCTTGTTTTATCGCTAAATAGTACCCAGTGATGAGTAATATGTTCCTAAGTATGTTTAAAATGCAAATTGGGCTATACAAATAAATTTAATTAGCACTCAAATGGCTAGAAATTAAAATTTCTAATGACGATTCAGGTTGACCATCAGTCAAGTTGCCAATTCGACCGATCCATGGCTGAGGGCTTTTGTAAAAAGCCATTTGGTCGAGTTTCCATCTCACAGAACTCAATTGATGGCTGGGCTGGAGCAAACTTAAGTGTGGTTCGACCGACTTTTCTCCCTCTCAACTAGAGAAAAATCGATCAATTCCCTCTCTAGTTCCCTCTAGCTCTCAACCCTAGTCCCGAACATCCCTTTCCTAGCCCTAGCCCGACCTTACTTGATCTTCCTAGACCTCTTTGTCATCAACCTTAGGTGTTTGGTTGGTTGTTGGTGGTGTTACCTTCATTTTTGACCTCTCTTCTCTTCTCATCTCTCCTCCATGGCTTCAAATAGGAGAAAGAGAGCCGCCCGCTTCGGAGCACCATCCTCCTCCAACTCTCACCTAATCCCATTTGATGATACCTTCTTTGTCTCCAATGAAGCTCTAAATAGGTACAAGGAGCTCCTTCCTAGGAACCCTTTTCCTTTTAATTCGTGGCTTGTTTGAGCCACGCCCACATAGACAAAAGGTTATAGATCAGGTTGCTGAGTTGTTGTACGACCACCACCTGTCTGCCCTGAGTGTTGAACGTGTGTGCTATAACAATTCCATCACAAGCACTAAGGATGTTCACAAATTCTATGCAAATTTGTAATGGAATTATGAAACTCTTGTACCCTCGCCATATACTCAAGTCATTCTTACTTCCATGATTTTTGGTAAGAAATTCCAAATCTCAGAGGATACCTTGAATATCCTTTTCTCTAGTACTAATGTGATCGACACATGGAGGAAGGATTACCCTGAGTATTTTGACCTCCTTGACCATAAGGCCTTCTACAAGCAATATGATATCACTCTCCCTAACATACATAAATTCTTGAAGGAGCCTTAGTTTCCCTATAGGAATAAATCTACCCTTCCCTCCTCTACCTTAGACCTGAAGAACAACATTCTCACCCTAGTAGTCAACTACAATATTCATCCAAAGAAAAATCAAACTAAAATTGTAGAGAATACTGTTGTGATTATGTTTTGCGTCCTAAAGAACATCCAAGTCAAGTGGCCTCAATATATTCTCCTTCACATGACCTACTTTGACTCTGGTAAGAACACCCGTGGTACCCACCCACCCGACCCAACCCTGATTTGTGGTCTTTTTCAATCTTCCACTGGCAAGTCTCTTTTTCATGACTTTCATTACAAACCTACTAGGAAAGGAGTCTCTATCAGTGAGACCACAATTCAAAAAAGTGTGCCTACCCTTCTTCTACCACACCTAGAGCCTCCACCTCCACCCAAGAACATCCACCTCGTCAGCCATCCGACCTACCTGTGCCTCGTTCAATGTATTAAATGAAACCCTCATGGGTTACATGATGCATCAATAGGCGTATAACCTTCTAGTTTAGGAGCATATGCATCATGATATTTGTGCTATCATGTCTACAATGAACCTATCCTATGCCCATCCTTATCCTGCCTACCAACCCTACCCAGGAGATGATTATGCATCCTGTGCATATAATCACTTTTACCCAGCCCCTCCACCTAATGCTTCCGCTGCAACACCCTCTATTGTTGGTGGATCTACCCTTGGAGTACTTCCTCTCCCTAATCATCCTATAATTACCTTTCTTGTAGGACTTGGCACCTCTGCTCCTACTTTTCCTCAAGCCCAAGAGTTGCATGACCTTGGTATGTCTTGGACTGAGCAGAATGTCATGTGGCCTGGTCATGGTTTTGGTCCTTCTATCGATGAGGAGATTCCCGACCAGGTTGATGAGGAAGCTCCTACTTCCACTGCTGATGAGGAGGCATTTGAGCATGATGGCAAGGATGGTTCAGATGGTTCTGATGATGGCTTTGCTGGTGCATCTGGTGATGAAGGTGAAGCTAGTATCTCTAATATGCCTTCAGATGGATATGATGACTAAGATCTTGAAGCTTCTAATGCTGATGATGCTATGGACATAGATAGGCTAGATGTTTAGATGTTTTAGTTTTTAGTCTGTATATGCCGAATTTATATATTTAGACTATTTTTTACTAAAACATCTAGGCACATTATCTGAGATGTACTATTTATATCATCATGTTATTTTCATCGTTTTGGCTTGTAGCTGTTTTGAGGACATGCTTTCAGTGTTGTAATTTTAATCATATGTACACTTACTATTTGATTGACTATATCTCATGAGTTGGTTCTATGTTTCCCATATTTGGATTATGGCTTGGTTTGCTTATCTCTCTCTCATCTCTGTTTGGTGTGTGTTATGAGATTGCATGTTTTATCTTGTGGGTTGAATGTTTTGGTTGTACTTGGAGAAGACATGTTTTTGTTCTCTTCTACCCCCCTTATTTTTTGGTAATTCCAAAAGGGGGAGATAATTTTAATGTTTTGAAGATCAAACATATTGCTTTCGTTGCCTATGGATCCTTTTCTTGTTCAATATATGCTTTATCATGTGACTTGCTAAAGGACCAAATAGTATATATATGTTATATTGCTTTATGTAGAAAGACTAATTGTGCAGGTAAGAGTGAGCATAGATTGAGGGGGAGCAATTCAAATTGTTAAAATTATGAATCCCCTTGCAATTCACAAGGCTAAGGTATAACTTTACATATCCTTTCAATATGTTGAGGAATGGTTTGTCATTGTCAAAAAGGGGGAGAATGTTGATTTGAGAGTTATACATTGTCTACATTTTGATAATGACTTAACCATTCTATTCATATGTATCTAATATGTTTATTTAAGATTGATTTTAGGCTTTAGGCACATGAAAAGGATCAAATTACACAAGCCCTAGCTTGTCCAAGTTCAAGTCAAAAGCAATGCAAGTGTGCAATTTGGGAAATCATTCCAAACCACCTTAGAATATTTTTCTAATAACTTGTATTGATGATATGACTTGTAACTAATATGAGAAAAAATCATGGATACTTAATTCCAACATTTGGTCACTCTAAAAACATTTTGAAAAAGTTGTCACAGTAACTTTGTCGGTCGAGTTTGAATCTCATCCGATCAGTGATGGATTTTTGGAAATGGGTCAATCGATCGAGTTGCACACTCACAGAACTTGACCGACCGACTCACTGAAAAAAATGATTTTGACTCATCAGTCGAGTTTCCCAGGACAAACTCGACCGATGAGTCAAAATCAATTTTGTCAGTGAGTTGGTCGGTCGAGTTCTGTGAGTGTGCAGGATAAACTCGACCCATAGTTTAAAAATTATCTTTTCAATTAGTGGATCGGTCGAGTTATCTTTATTAAAACTCGACCAAATGTACTCTACGAAAAGTGCAGATTAAGTTATTCCAACCATTCTACAGTTGTTAGAAATGAAAATAGATCCATTCCAAGTTGTAAAACGGCTATTTTTCATTCTTAGTGATCCCACACTCAAAGGAACACCCCCACTATAAATAGGACCTCTTGGAGTTCATTCCAAGGTTTCTCATTCATGCTATCCTTGGTCCTTGCTATAGTTGAGTGTGTTGCAACCCTTTGAGCCCCTTTATCTCTCTAATTTACAAAGCATTTTGTGATCATGAGTGAATTAGGCATCTTGTAAGAGAGCTACCTCCATGTTATCTTATAAAGATCTCATTCCTTGCATCTTCCCAATCCCCTTTCTCAAAGAGCAAAGGTTGAAGTGATCTTCTCCGAGTGAAGGAGGAGTTTCTATTCTTCTTCAATGTTGAAGAAGGTGTGAAGATCTTCTCTAGGTGAAGGAGAAGGGCAAGGTGAAGATTTGAGAAGAGTGGGTAATTCCTTCAAGGCCAAAGACTTGATGCAAGTGCGGGTAAGTCCTTGGTGAAGACTGAAGACATCTTGATCAAGTGGGTAAGTCCTTGTGTAGGTGAATGACTGTTTTCTTGAATAGGTAATCCCTTGAATGTATGGTGGTATCCTTATATCTCTTATGATGGCATATAAGTATAAATGGGTTGTAAAGTCCTAGAGGTTGACATCTCTAGGTAGTAGATTGACGGTCTCCTAGTTTGGAGATTGGAACCACTCTAACCACATTGTCCAAGTGTATGTTTCAATCTCTCTCATCCTTGCTATTCTTGCTTAGATAGGAATTCATATTGTTCTTAAGCATTTGGTTTCAATTGATATAATCTGAAGGTCTAACTATTCTTGTGAGAATTTGAAGCTCTATTCACCTCCATCTCTAGAGCCCTAGATCTAACACTCTTGTTGTAGGCCTTCTTTGCCTTGGGGCAATCATTCTTGTAATGCCCCTTTTGATCACATTCATAGCATCTAGGAGTGGAGGATGAGGAAGGCTTTCATTTGTAGTGCTTGCCCTTAGAGTAGTCAGCTTCATGGTCACTAGGTCCTTCATCTTCACTTGAGAAGGGATGATAGTACAAACAAGCAAGTTGTTGTTGGAGAATCATTTCCTCTAATTGAGCTTTGAAGGCATTGTCTTTACTCTTCTTTGATTCCTTCTCTTCTTGCTTTTCATCTTCTTCTTGCTTGTCAAGTCTTGGATCATGAGCTTCAAGGTTGCCAATGAGATCCTCGGTGGCTATTCTAACTTCTTCAATGAAAGTCATCTTGGATTCCCATATCTTAGGGAGAGACCTTAGGATCTTGGAGTTGATTGTCCCTCTATCCATGGTGTGGCACAAAGAAGCAAGACCATTTATGATGGTGTTGAGCCTTATATGCATCTCAACCACTCTCTCCTTCTTTTCCATCTTGAAGTTCTCAAGGATACCCTCGAGCATGTAGATCTTCGATTCCTTCACTTACTATGTGCCTTCATAAGTGAGGCACAACTTGTTCCAATCTCATGGGTTGTATCCCAAGATGAGATCTGGTTGAACTTGGAGGGGAATGAGGGCATCATAGATGTTGCTTATCTACTTGGCATTGAGCTGCACCTTCTTGAGATTGGATTCATCCCAAGTGGCTACATCACCCTCCAGCTCCTTATAGTCAAGGATGAGTACTTTCCACATGTCATAGCTCATGCCTTGAAGGTAGAACTACATCCGCTACTTCCAATAAAGGAAGTTGGTGTCATTGATGATTGGAGGTCTCATGGAGAAACCTCCTTCCAAGTTGAGAGACCCAAGTGGGTTGTCACCCATCTTCTCATCTCATAGGAGATGTGTCAGAGAATACTGTGGCTCTGATACCACTTGTTGGATCAAAGTGCTCTAGAGGGGGGTGAATAAAGCTAAAAATACCCACACCAAAAATGTTAGACCTTCAAGCTACTTCAACTAGCACAATTGCAAATAGTGAATTTGATGGCAATCTAAACATACATAGCAAGGATGAGAGAGATTGAAATAAGCACTAGGACAAGCTATGTAGAGTGTTTCCAATCTCCAAACTATGAGAAAGTCAATCCACTACCTAGAGAGGTCAAGCTCTAGAATTATGCATCCCATGTATACTCATATTCCATTATAAAACATACAAGATGACCTTCCTTTTCTGGGCCAAGGATACCTAGCTTTCCTTTGAGGTCAAGGAAGACAATAACCTTACAACCAAGGGCCTACCTATATAAGAGCTAGAGTCTTCTAACTCACCAAGGTCTTACCCACTCATGTAATAAGATAGACACCTTCTCCAAGGCGATCCCCTTCTTGCATCGAGTCTTTTGCCTTTAAGGATTTACCCACTCCACTCTTGGATCTTCTGCCTTGACCTTCTCCTTCACCTTCGAGAGGCTTTTTTCTCCTTCTTCTACAACTTGAAGAAGCTTGCACCTTCTTCTTCACTTGGAGAAGCTTTCACCAACAATGAACTTGAATAAAGGGGTTGGGAAAGGGAAACTTTGAGAGCTTTACAAGAGTACAATGGAGTATCTCTCTTATAAATAGTCTACTCATTCATATGTATGTTTTCCTTTATAAACAAGACAAAGAAAGGGGGCTCTAGTATACTAGATTCACTCAACTATAGCTAGGAGCTTGAATAGCATGAAAGAGAAACCTTGGAATAAACTCTAAGAGGTCCTATTCATAGTTGGGGGTGTATAAGACACTAGTGTCTAGGAACACTTAGGAACACATTATAGTCATTTGGGGTGTTGCAACATATCTATTTTTGATGTTCGCAACATCCCAATGACTTGGATCAATTGTTCAGCACATTCCGTACAGTGTAGTCGTTCAAGTTTTTATAAAGGTAACTCGACCAATTGCACTATGTGACAAAGATAAGTTGAAGCATTGATCGAGTTTATCCTAGATGAAACTTGACCGAACTGCTTAAATCAATTTTGGTCAGTGTAGGGATCAGTTGAGTTGTTTATATGATAAACTTGATCAAAGCATCATGGGGATCGATCGAGTTTGTCATGGGTAAAACTTGATAGAAAACACCCTATAATGAATTTTGGAAAATGTCATTAAAGTGATTAAACATTCAAATTAAGGGCTCTTGATATTTGGTCATCTTAGTTACAAGTCATTACATCAATACAAATGATTACAAAAATCATCCTAAGAGTTTTAGGATGTTTTCCACAAAAGCGCATGTGCATTTCTTTTGAATTGAACTAGATCAAGCTAGATATTGATAGAAATGATCCTTTTAATTTACCTAATGCCTAAAATCAATCTCATAGAGACATATTAAATACATGTCGATGGAATTGTTTAGTCATTATCAAAATATGGACAACCTATAACTTTCAGGTCAAATTGCTACACCACACCATCCATAAGTTATAGGTTGCATACATGTAGAGAAAGGAAGGTGAGGGGAAGATGATCTGATGAGGGGTTTTGTTAGGAGAGGGAAAGAAGTGCAGGATGGAAGTGTGTGGATCCAACATATATATATATATATACCCTCCCATAACTTCCTTTCTTGTTTTCCTTCTTCCCTTTTCCTTAGCATTCAAGGAAAATCCAAAAGTAGCAAGACATGGATTTGACATAGTGACATTCTCTATAAGTAATCACATCATTACTTCCTTTCCATAAGTATTAAAAGATACATTTCGTATTCAAAAACTTAACACCAACTAATATTATGAGAAAAGGCAAGGCATGATGCAAGGAAAGAATTAAAGATATTCCACCTATATTCCTTTATATACAAACTCTTAAGGTATTCTATAAACCCAAATGTTTTGAGAAGAAAATCTCCACTTTCTCAATAAAACTTAGATTTGGAAAAATTTGATGTAAAAGGGAAATCAATCAACCATTTCCAAATTATATTATATATTTGAGATTTAGCATGATAATTCCCTTAAGGATTTCTTTAAGTTAATTCCCCACATCATATGGAAAGTCCTTTTTATCTCAAATTCAAGAATTATCTTAGTTTTATTTTTATTTTCAACTATCAGATCAAATTATCCTTATTTGATGCCTCAAAATGTGTGTTGCAAACCATAGTTAGATAAATACCCATTAATTATATAAATTACAAATTATCTTATAGTACTTTGGAAACTTGCTCATTATTCCATATTTCAATTATATAACAAATCACCAAGACATTATCCTTCATTTATGCATGAATTCCTTTTATTTCTTAAACTTGTACCATAAGGACCTATTTTTAAATAAAATTGTCTCATGGTTATCCCTTAGGCCATGGGTTGAACCCATGCCAAAAATTAGATAGTTTTATTATTCCAATTTTATTATTCTATCAATTATAATTAGGGAATTTTCTTATCAAATAAAGTTTTATATTCACAAAATTCAAATCCACTACATTTGAGGATCTAACTTATATACTTTAACACCCTGGACAATCACCCTAGGCTCTAGTAGAATTTTAGGAATGAAGATTGGCTCCACAAACCACCACTGGCCTTAACTACACACTTTGTCCTCACCAACGCAAACGTCGGAATCAACTTTCCAACTGGTCTCTTATCCTAGTACTACTCTGGGTGGAGCATGCTTAATCACAAAGCCTTTAGTGAGGGGCTCCCTGAAAAGAGGTATGCCTTGGTGATATGGATATTCCAATAAATCCTCACTCATGTGCAAGTCGAGATCAACTTCCTGACTAGTCACACATCCTAGTACTACTCTGGGCTAATCATGCTTAACCACAAAGTTCTTTGGTGATGAGATACCATAAAAGGAGGTGCACCTTGGTGATATGGCTAGTTGAATAATTCCTTTAAGATCATTTTATCGGAGGTCACAAATACTAGTATGTTACATATACCATTTCACCATAATGGAGGGTCTAAAGTCAAATTAAAGCCATTTTGGTGGAACATATTTGTTGTATGTATGTCCATAGAGCCAATCATATGATGATTATAATGGCATAATATGTAAAAGATTTTATTATTAATGAAAGACAAGCTTCCAGTTATTCTATTTTATTCAATTTTGAGATAATGGTGTAACATAATAAATATCTAGAGAATGATATTACTCAATGAGGTATGTCTTCAAGTACGTGACTTGAACAATGAGATCAAATGGATGTTAAGAGTACATACATTCTCATTATGTCCCTGGTCAGATGTTATTGTGGAAGGTACATGGAAAACAATAACACAAAAGATCAGAGTGTGTATTGGTTTATGACAAAATCTCATTAGTCATGATATGTGATATCAAACCAAGCACACAAATACATATCAGAGAACAGTTTATCGGGAAGAGCCACCATGAGACTGACACATGGAAGCCATTATAATGGTAGTCATGTCCAACTCTCATAGTGTTAGTGGCGATTGTGGTTCTTAGACATGAAGTCACTACACTAAACACATGTCGTTCAGTATGCTTTGACATCATCAAACCTAATGAATAACGGTTGCCATAAAGGTGATGATTGAGTGACTGTGACACATGGGGACTGTCTGTGAGTGATGTAGATGGTATTTTCCCTCCTATAGGTGCATGATATCCTAGGGCAATTGATTAGCAAGACTGATAAATTCATGGCCATGCAATGCGAGTCAATATGTGATATTCAACTTACATATATCTCAGTCAGTCTGCTCTAGTTCAAGAAACAAGATTGAATGTTGAAGAGGATGACTATTCCATGCCTTGAGTTAAATTTGTATATCAGTGACAAAGGAACAATACAAACACCGTAACACCATACACAAATTGTAGGTAGAAGTTGTTCTCCAACTTTCCGTTCACTTGGGTAGAATTGATGTGTGACTAGGCATAACTTTTTGCTTGTGATGTCATAAACAGTTATGGACATTCACTACCAATGAGATATGGGACCTATAGGGTCATACACATAGGAACTCACCTAAAATAGGAGTTTATCCATGGGTGATGTTTAATTTGATTAATAAAGATGATTAGGTAGTCAATTAAACAACCAATTAATTGAATGGACTCATAACCATCAAGTTCAAGCGTTGGACTTACTGGTTAAGGTGTTAGGTTGATTGGAAATTGAATTGGCTGAATTCTGCATGAGTTAGGACACCAACTGGTCGGCTCATTGGGTGAATTGATCAGCTTAGGGTTGGTGTGTAACATCCTTGAACTTGATTAAGGCTAACCCTATTTGTTTATACTAAATAAGTTTCTTGGAACTTTAATATAATCCTCTAAAGTGTTTTGTTATCAGGTGACAAACTTATGTTTCAAGTTTGGTCCTGTTTAAATAATGTTTGAGCAATGTTCTCTTATTTTGGACCAAAATTAAAATTACCCAAGATGAGGGGTTATATTGCAATATTTCACATGGTAAACATACCTTATGTGTTTTAGAATCATAAGAGAGAGAATGATGCAAGGTGGTGGCTTGTGGAAAGCCTAAATTCCAAATTTGAACTTGTTTCAATAATGATAGTACCTAGTGTTATCGATTTTGGTACAAATTGTAATTTACCCAAAATGTAGGGTTGATATGTAAATTACCACCTCTAGAGTGTCCCTACGCTTCCTAGTATCTTTTAAAATAGAGAGAAAGAATGATACACCATGTTTGAATCATGTATAAGTGATTGTATTCTTGGTGATAGAAAGACCAAGAAAGGGGTTGAATGTGAAACCCTAACTTGAGTTGTATCGAGTTGTAGAGTCCATCTGAGAGTGCCTATCAGCCAAGGAGCCACAGGAGAAGTCTCATTTCGGTTTGTGAACTCTTGGAAAAGGCCATGATGGGCAAATCACCTCAATGAGGTTATCCATGACGAGTTAGACGTTCCTTGCAAAAAGTTGTATCAGTTTGCATAATTTGTGAGATAAAGATGAGATATCTTATCCAATAAGATAAGTGATGGCCGAAATATCATCCCTAGATTATCCTCAAGGGGTTTTCATGTCAAGATAAATATGATTTCATGCAAGACAAGTGTCAATCATGCATGGACATGTGACACCTAGTAGCTTTAAAATGATGACACCTCATATACACTCTCTTTCATGAGCTTCAACTATATATACCCTTCCTTTCACCTATAAGTGAAATTTTCTTATCACCCTCTTGCTCTTAGATATCATGCATAGAGTCTTAGTATCGTGCATAGGTTAAGTATTATAGTGCATAGAGCCTTGGTATCGGCCATAGCAAGGTGATATCGGCCATAGAAAAGTGATACCGGCCAAGTGAGGTGATATCAGCCAAGTGAGGTGTTATTGGCCACAAGTGATGAAGTATCGTGCATGGTGCTGAGGAACTCAAGTCTGGGACCTTTAATAAGATCATATTCAACCTTGGTAACGTGAATCACTGGATCTTGGAGCTTTGAAGTTGCTCTTGAGGCGGGATATATAACTTGAACTCAATTATGTTATTATTTGCCATAAATCTTGCCTTAGTTGATGATTTTCTTTAATCTAAATTTTCTTGCATAATTGATGAATCCATGAGATCTATTAGTGACCTAGGACTTTTTTCCATGAATTATATCAGTAAGAATAAGAGTCTAGAGGTTGATGACGATGACATCATCATGGCTCAACCCGATATTGGGTTGAATCACCTCTAACCCAATATGAAAAACCCTAGATGATGAGTAACTCGATAGAGTAATGTGTTTATACCTCATGGACGATATGAGTGACACAAACATAAACCTTGTGCACTATATGGTGTCAAGCATACACCTTATGCATGATATGAGGTCAAGTATATACTTTATACATGATATGGTGTCCATTATACACCCTAACCCAATATTGTGTTGAAACCCTAGATGGTGATATGGAACTCGATATACTTTGGAATCCCACACCCCTATCATTTTGTGTAATGGGTTGATTGTGAAAGGTTCAACCAGTTGCCTAGCCTATCACTCAACACATGATAGGATTGATCCCATGAAGGTATGAAAGAGTATGAGCATAAGGGTCTAACCCGATATGCTAACCTGATATGGCAACCCGATATGGTAATCCGATATGGTGAGGTGAATGTCCCACTAAATTGATAACATGATGAAGCATATACCTTATGCACAATATGATGATGAAGTGCACACCTTGTGCACGATATGGTATCATGTATACACCTTAAAAATGATATGAGGTCAAGTACTCACCTCATACACGATATGAAGCTAAGTACCATTAACATGAGATGACAAACCCTAAATGTTGGGCAACCCAGTATGGGTGCACGATATGGTGATGAGGAGACACCACCATACCCGATATGGAAGCATACCAACACCCCTATACCCGATATGGAGGAAGCACCTAAATCTAATACACTTGATTGAGTGATACATGTAGTACGTTATATCAAATGATACTTCAAGACATAAAGAGTTTAATGCATTTTGATAAGAATGGGCCAATGTACCTTGAGAGAATGATTGAAGATAAGTAACTACTGATATGACCTGCTATCATTGAGGTAGGAAGTGGAGAGCCAACCTAATGGAGTATGATGTAATTAATATCTTAGTGGAGATGAAAGAGAAACTTATACTTGTTTAATACTCAAGTAATGAGTATACATTGATACTCCTAATATGTGTGGAATCTGAATTAGGGTTGTGATTCTTGATGAATGTACTTGAAAACCCTAACCGGCTTAAGAAGGGAAACCATAACCCTAATGAAGGGTAATGATATGATTTGAAACCATCTTTTGTTAAAAAAGGGAAAACCTAACCCTAATTATGTTGAAACCATACTGGTATCATGAGATAATGAGCATAGCTAAGCAAGAGCTATGATGTTTCATATAACACCAATTATATGGGTCTTGTAAGTCATGTGAAATACTTGTACACCAAATATAATGTTTTTATATAGGTCTTATGACCTAGAGATGGTTGTTGCCTAGTGAGAGGTGACAAGATGTGTAAATAGGTCTTATGACCTAGAGATGGTTGTTGCCTAGTGAGAGGTGACAAGATGTTTATAAAAGCCTCATGATCTAGAGATTGATGCAAGGGATGGTAATGTTCAAAATAAACTAGGGAAATGGGAACCCCATAACATAATAATAATAAATGGTTATAAAGATAATAATGAAATCTCGGTTATACATGCTTTATGGTTATAGCCAAATAAGGGCTATATTGTTTTGAATATGCTGAAATGAGGTATGAGGAATTCTTGTATCACATAAAGGATGTGAATGGGTATGATGGCTTGACCGAGGTATAATGCCTAGCAAAGGTGATGTGATATTTAGTGATAAGTTTAAGGGATTGATATCCCATAATGAACATGAAAGGGAAACATAAAGGTATTCCACTATTATGGAGTCCTTAGCAATATGGCCATAGTTTTATAGGATTGCTATAATCCAATACCTGGATACAACCCTACAGGATTGGGATAACCCAATACCTGGATACAACCCTACAAGATTGGCATAGTCCAATACCTAGATATAACCCTACAGGATTGAGATAACCCAATACCTAGATACAACCCTACATGATTGGCATAACCCAATACCTAGATATAACCCTACAAGATTGGCATAATCTAATACCTGGATACAACCCTACAGGATTGGCATAATCCAATACCTGGATATAACCCTACAGGATTGGGATAACCCAATACCTGGATACAACCCTACATGATTGGCATAATCCAATACCTGGATATAACCCTATAGGATTGGGATAACCCAATACCTAGATACAACCCTATAGGATTTGGATAACCCAATACCTGGATATAACCCTACAGGATTGGGATAACCCAATACCTGGATACAACCCTACAGGATTGGGATAACCCAATACCTGGATATAACCCTATAGGATTGGCATAATCTAATACCTAGATACAACCCTACAGGATTGGCATAGCCCAATACCTGCATATAATTTTACATATTTGGTATAAGCCAATACCTGGACATATCATAATGATGTATATTTGCATAATTGGTACAATCTAATACATGTCTAGTAGATTGGCTGAGGCCAATAGATAGAAATGAGGATGATTCATGGATGTCATGCCATGATAATAAGTATAACACGATAGGCTTGAGATGTTGGTATAGTATAATGGGTAAATGTTACACATGTTCTTCATATTCCTTATAAAGTGAATAGATGATTTACTGCCTTATCATAGACAGTTACAATGCTTTAGAAGATGATAAATTTTCTAATCTGCTTATCCATAGTGATTAACCTTGCTTATTGATATAAAAGAACCTCTGCCCAGTTGTATAATGTTTACCTGTAATAATAACATTTTTGGCGGAGAGTTATATCTCTCATTGGGACAATTGTCTTACCCCGTGGGATCCAAAATTTTTAGGTGGATGTACACGAAGAGGTAGAGACCGTTCTGTAGAAGAAGGACAACAACAACAAGGATAGTAGTGACAGCTCAGGTTGAGTGTACTATTTTTCATGTCATGTAGATAGAAGTCCTATGTGTCGTCTCTGTACTCTCAAGTTCTCGGATTTAATGCATGATGGTTTTATGAACAATCTGAGATTTTGGCTTGTATGCCTCAAGGTTTTATGTTGCTTCAGAATACATTTTGAAAAAACAACTGTTATATGTTATCCTCAAGATGAGATGGTATAGTGTATGTACAATGTGAACCCTGATGTATATAATGTTTTGGTTCTTTCATTAAGAGTTTTCCAGGAAATGAATCTCTTTGCAAAATGGTTTTAAATTTCAGTGATTTTTGTTAATCCACTGCTTATGATTATTTTGCATAATTAGTGATGATTTGGCTGTCAATTTGGTGGCGGTCATTTGCAAGTTTGGTATTAGAGACTAAGGTTCGTTGAGTCTACAGAGACATATGACTAAGGTGTTGAGTCTGTTCTTGTGTTCTCCAGTATATGTTATAGTGACTTCTGCTTATGCAGAAGGAGGGATATAGCTTAAAGATATCTAGAGAATGTGAGGATCACGTTGCTGAGAGCAATGTTGCTACACCAGTAGGAGGTGCAAGGGATCATGTAAGATAGGAATCAGTGCCTGAGAATCCCCATTTTGATGAAGCTATGATAGAAAACCTAGCCTTTCATGCTCTTTTTGGGCAAGTCATGACCACAATGATGCATATGGGAGACCGAATGCCAACACCAGCACCTAGGGCACCAATTTCCAATGAGGGACATGGGTCTGGTAAGACTTTTGAATGACTACGTCGTGTAGGAGCTATAGAATATGCTAGAACAACTGACCCAGCAGATGCTGATTTGTGGCTCACTGAGTTAAAAAATGCTTTTAAGATCCTTAGTATCCCAGATGCTTACAAAGTCAAACATGTTGTATACCCTTTGAAGGGTAATACTGGCCATTGGTGGGCCATAGAAGAGGTAAAAAGGAATTATGAAGAGGTTGGTTGGGAGGAATTTTGTCGAGAATACATCAATAAGTATTTTCCACAAACATACTTACATGAAAAGATCTCATAGTTTGATAAGGTTCGACAGGGAACCATGTCAATTAATAAATATGAATCTAGGTTTATGGAACTTTTGCGGTTTTGTCCTCAAATGGCTGCTATTGAGAAGGAGAAGATTCAACATTTTGAGAAATGACTGAATGCTGAGGTGTCTATCTCGGTAGCTACATTTGAAAGTAGAGAGAGATTTACCACATTTATGGAGTCAATCCAGAGGATAGAAAGGTCTGTAACATGAGGCAAACCTCAAAAGGAGGTCTACACAATTACAGGAACAGTGGATTGGTGTACTAAACAATCAAAGTTTTTGGAAACACCAGATCAACAACAATATAATACACTAATGCAATGAGGGCTGAGCTTGCCATAAATGTAGGTAGATAAGACATCTAAGGCAGCAGTGTCTAAGGAGAAATAATGAGGTGACCCAACAATCGAGGCATAATCTACAAAACTCACAAGGACCACAATTTAGTGGAGTCGAAGGCCGAGGAGGAAGACAAGTGTTGCAGTCTGGTCCATGTATTTCTAGTAGTAGAGGACAAAGGCTATAGCAGATGACAACTAGACTCCATGTATTGAGTCAGACAAGACACTAGATAACTCGTAAGAGGTAACATGTCAAAATAGAACTTTTCATTTTGCATTATCTTTCCTTTTCTACTCTCTGTGTTACAACCCACATTGAAGTTAGTCAGTAAGTACCTCGATTAGTATGAAGTACCTTGCTTAGTGCTAAGTACCTTGTTAAACATCATGGTTAATCAAGATAAGCTAAGGTGTGAATCATTAGTCGAGATTGATTCATCTGATGTAATTAATGTTAACTGTAGTGCTAATCACTAAGTTAATTACCTAAGATGATCAACCTATCTAAGATGGTTTAGTTGATATGTTTTCATGCCTTGAGGTTTTAGTGGATCTTGTGCTTGAAATTTTTCAAAAGAAATCATACGAATCGGACCTTCGAGGCAAAATATTTGATGTTTTCAAGGTGTTTGGACTTGGCTGCAATTTTTGCATTAATAGCTTTTATATCTTTTCCCTTATCTTCTTTCCCCTTTCACCCGATTGGTGCTAAGCACCACTTGAAGCAGCGCTCAAGCTAGCCCGATCGGCCGCAGCAGAGGGAGAGATAGGGCGGGCGATTAGGGCCCCTTAGCTCTATTTTCAACTGGCATTGTCTTCTACTTCTTCTTCTTCCTCTTCCTTGCCCTAGCAGCACCCCGACCTGCTTAAACAAGTGCCGACCAGCAACAACAGCATGGCAGCCTTGCAGCACCGGCCAGGGGCAGTTCTGCCCGAGAAACACCATGAAAATGGCGCCAATGAGTTCAGCCGTGAGTCTAAATCACGATTCCGCCGCCACCTAGCCATGAGCAGTGACGATTAGCTAAGCCCTCTCCACCTATGCGTGCATGTGAAGATGCTGCTTGTAGCAGGCTCAAATCCAAGGTGCCCAAGGTTGAAGATGACCCCGTAGACACCCGGAAAATAGGCTTTGGGCACGTTTAAAGTCAAATTCGGCCATCTCGAACCTCTATGAGTAGAATTTCACTCACTAAGTAGTGCTAATTCCATGGAACTAACGATTTTGGTTTGATTTGTGTTATTCACGGGTAACATCGATTACCCAAGTGTCAGGCAGTCTTGGCGTTGATCGATTTCTTGTGCACGTTTTTCTTAAATTCGTCTGCACAACCCTAATTATATAACTGTTCTCTGTGATTTGGATTATTGGAACTAGATGGTTGATTAAATTCTAAATTGCTCAGTTTAAAAGTTAAAGACAGTAGCACACAACCCCATATTTACAGTAGCTGAACAGTTTGGGTATAAACCCAGGCTGTACGATTTTAGTAATCTATTAGTTGCATAATTTAAAAGAAATAGACGATGACCTGCAATGTTTCAATAGAAATCAGTTTGCACGCTCCCGATTATAGTTAATGTGGTTGATTTAGTATTAATACGAATTGACACATTTCTCAAGGATATCATTAGAAATTCTCATTTATTAACAATAATTCATGCCATGATAAGTAATTAACTCTTAATTGAGTTATGTGATGTACAACTCAGGATTTGGGTTGATGTACACATTTTCCAAGAAAGTACAATTAATTTATATGTGTTAATGATGATTTCTCATATGTTAAGAAATTAACTTTTATCAGTTATTAAGAATCTCAATTGCATGATTTCAGTGTATATGTGCCAAGTTGACATGCATTCAATATATTTAAGAATTTTAGTCTTCCTGCATTTACAGTATGTTGATTTCTCAGTAAATTACAATGTTTTAAATATACTGCTCTACCAAGTTTAGAATGATGTACATGTTGCATTATAAACTTCAATTTAATAGAAATGGTACCATAGAGATACCAGAGTCAAGTATAAGTAAGAGAAAGATACAATATAGTAAGAGCTTTCCAAGAATAATAAAATAATAGACCTAAGAGCCCTGAACACCGTAGATTCCTTATGAGAGGTCTGCACCGCAGGGATGAAATGACCTAACCCTGGCAGTCTCCAGTATATGGGGGTCGAAACGTACTAACATGTGGTACGGGGGATGAAGCCCTAGTGGAAGTCTCCTTAAAATACAAAATGTAGTGTCCAACATCAACTGGAGATTCTGGTGGCACTAGAGTACATTAAAGCCAATAGGTGGCTTGACTCTCCGCCTATGTGCTCAGGTTAGAGGAGGAGTCCAGTTTTTACGGCATAATAGATGTGCCGAGGCCAGAGAGCCATTTTCCTGTTGCAGACCAGCGACGTAGTCATGCTTAGCATTCCCGAGTGTGTCAGCTAAGTCTTGTACGGTGAGATTATAGTTCGCTACTAGTCTTCATATGTAGAGTACACTGCATATGATCAGGGTGTAAGCTAAAATATGTTCATATAGGTTTAAAGAGTTTCTCATAAGTAAGAAAGGTTAAGAAAGATTTGAGTACAGTTTCATAACAGTTGTTCTTTAAATAAAATTTTGGCATTCTATGTTATTTTAACTGTATTGTTCTAGATCTGCTCAGTGTAGTAATTTCTATATTTTATTTTAGTTAAATAAACATAAATGAGTTATCTGCGATGGTTGGGTGAAATTCTATTCACTGAGCCAGTAGCTCACCAACCTACTGAAACATTTTTTAGGTCAGCGTTAGCACGAGGAAACTGAAGGATCTTATCGCCCAAGCTCTTAGAAGGTAGTTCATAGTTAGAATAGAGGTTTCTTAGTCATTTCCCCTCAGTCCTTGGGCATGTGGTGTGGTAGAGAGAGAATGTAATGTAATATGTAGTTTAGTTTTAAGTTATTTGTTATGCTTTATATTCCACATAAAAATGTAATATGTTGTGTAAATCTGTTTTACCCACCTAGAAAGGTAAATAGTAGTTGCTTCCGTAGTTTAGTAAGATTTTAGTTTATTCCAAGTTATAAGATTTTTCTTTAAGTAAATTTTAAGTGATTAAGAAAAGAAAAAAAAATAAAGGGTGGTTTACCAAGGTTTACTCTCGGGTCTTTGGGGTCATTAGAGATGGCATGGGGATCGGGGCATCACAACAACTTTGGTATCAAAGCAAGGTTATGAGAGCCTAGGTCGAGTACGTAGTTACTCTAAGTCAAGGTCAGGGGACGATATGAGACCAATAGGATTAGGACTTAGGTGTTTTCCTTCTAACTGCAACTTTCTAATAGATGTGTTCTGTTATGGATATGCAGAGATGGAAGGAAGAGGATGTGGTCATGGTGAGGAGCAAGCTAAGAGACATTACGGCCCTGACCCTCGAGCAATGGATCAAGGTGAAGAGGATAATGAGGCAACAAGGATGTATCACATTTTTCTGGAGACAAAAGAAGAATATACAAGATGGATAGGAAGTCTTCATCTTCTAGTAAGGATCTGATGAGATCCTATGAGTTAGTGAAAAAGCTTGGTGGAACTGATTTTTCTAGAACAACAGATCCAGCTGTGGCGGAGGTGTGGCTTCGACAACTGGAAAAGGTCTTTCGTTTAATGGAGTTATCAGAAAATAAGCAAATCAATCATGCAGCCTATTTACTCAAGGGAGATGTTGAGCTGGGGTGGTGAGGAGTGGAAGATAAAAGGAGAAATGCATAGATGACCTGGAAGGACTTTGTGGATGAGTTTCACCTTAAGTATTATCCTCCTACCTTCCTAAGTGATAAGATTAAATAGTTGGAGAATATCGGACAAGGAAATATGATAATTGGTGAATACGAGGCACATTTCACAAGGTTGGAAAATTTCTGTACGCAACTTGTACCTGATGATGTAGAAAAGTGCAGAAGATTTCAACAAGGATTAAGATTAGAGATTAGACACACTGTGTCAGCCATTGGTCGAAGAGACATAGAAAACTTTGGGGAATTTGTGGAAGCAGCAAGATGTGTACAAGAGTCAGTTAATGCTGATAAGAAGACTGAGAGTAAGAAAAGATCTGGAGACTTTATTAGAGGGGGACATAACAGTGGTAGATACAGAGGAGGTGGTGGTTTCTTTTCAAAGATAGGATAATGACTTGGATATTTTGGGAGACAAGGATCTAGGTTTTCATTAAGTGGAGGAAGGCCCAATTCTGATAGATGATATACACATTCTACATGGACACCTCCAACTAGGTCTTTAGGATCTTCAGTGTCAGTGATAGGACCGCAGAGACATGATACATCCATATGTGATATCTTTGGAAAGCTACACTCCGGTCAGTGTTGGGGTGCATATTTTTAGGGTTGTCACATCTACAGATAGGTGGGATACTTTAGAAGGCAATGTCCCTAGTTAAAGCAAGTGGCAACATAAGGTTCCCAGTCACAATACCAGAATGTTTCGAGACAGGGTCCAGCTGGAGGAGCGAGTTCTTCAGTAGCTTCATGTTCCCGAGGAGGAGGAGCACCCAGTGGAAGGGAAGGACAACGAGGACATCGTGGGAGAGGAAGAGCTTCATGATGCTTCTTCTCTCTAATACAACAAGAAGGTATTGTTTCTTCCTGAGTAATTATAGGAGAAATTCTTTTCTTTAATAGCATTTCAGTTATAGTTTTGATAGATCTGGGTGCTACTCACTTATTTATACAGAGTTCTTTAGCTTGTGAAGTTAACTTTTTAACCCATGAGTTACCGTTTGAGTTGTTGTTGAGGGTTCTGTTAGGTGAACTGAAAGTGTTGACATAGTTTTGTCCCAGATGTTTATTGACCTTTAGTGGTTACACCATTGTGGTTAATATTATAACCCTAGATATTAACTCTTTTCAAGTTATCCTAGGTATGGATTTCCTAGAGACGTATCGAGTTCAACTCGACTTTTGGAAGAAGGAGTCTATCTTTCAACATGGTGGATTTTCTTGTGTCTTTTCTGGAGATAGGAAAGTTTTGCCTACGTGTATCATATCAGCCGTTGTAGCTGATAAGATGTTGCAGAAAGGTTGTGAGGCGTTCTTAGCACATGTAGTAGATACTAGAGTAGAGAAGAACACAATCAGCCTATGGGATGTACCAGTGGTCTATGAGTTCCTAGATGTTTTCCAAAATGAGTTTCCAGGTCTACCTCCTAAAAGAGAGATAGACTTTGAGATCCAGGTGTTGCCAGGTAGTCACCCTATAGCACTGCCAGCCTACAGAATGGCACCTACAAAGTTGAAGGAACTGAAGATCCAGTTACAGGATTTATTGGATAAGGGTTTCATTCGACCTAGTTCTTTGCAATGGGGAGCTCCATTCTTGTTTATGAAAAAGAAAGATGGTACTATGAGGTTATGTATATACTACAGACAGTTGAATAAGCTCACCATCAAGAACAAGTACTCGTTGCCAAGGATAGATGATCTGTTTGATCAATTGCGTGGAGCGACGATCTTTTCTAAGATAGACTTGAGATCTAGATATCATTAGTTGAGGATAAAGGCTTCAGATATTCCTAAGTCATCTTTCAGAATAAGATACATGCATTATGAGTTTCTGCTCATGTCGTTTGCACTGACTAATGCCACAACAACTTTCATGGATATGATGAACCATATTTTCAAGTCGTTCTTGGATAAGTTCATAGTGGTTTTTATAGATGACATTCTGATTTATTCCAGAGATGATGAGAAGCATGAGCAACATCTGAGGATAGTGTTACAGATGTTGAGACAAAACTAGTTATATGCTAAGTTTAGTAAGTGTGAGTTCTGGTTAACTAGGGTGTCTTTTCTTGGATATGTCATCTCAGGAGATGGAGTAAGTGTTGATCCTAAGAAAGTCGAGTCTGTTCTACAGTGGGAGCAGCCTAAAACTCCTACTGAGATCAGAAGCTTCTTAGGATTGGCAGGTTACTACACGAGGTTCATCCAGAACTTCAGTGTTGTAGCATCACCTCTAACACGCTTAATGAGAAAGGATGCACCATTTTTCTGATCAGACAACTGTGAGAAGAGTTTTCAAATCTTAAAGAAGAGGTTGACTACAACACCAGTGTTGATCCTGCTCGAGGAAGATAAAGGCTACACAGTGTTTTGTGATGCTTCAAGGAGAGGTTTAGGATATGTGTTGATGCAGGAAGGCACAGTAGTAGCTTATGCATCTAGACAGCTTAAGAAAAATGAGGAGAATTACCCGACACATGATCTGGAGTTAGATGCAGTAGTTCATGCTCTTAAGACATGGCATCACTATCTTTATGGTGAGGCGTGCCAGGTGTTTATGGATCATAAGAGCTTGAAATATATCTTCACCCAGAAGGATCTGAATCTAAGATAGTGAAGATGGTTAGAATTGATCAAGGATTATGAAGTGACGAAGAATGATCATCCTAGAAAAGCAAATGTGGTAGCAGATGCCTTGAGCAGGAAGTCAAGTTTAATAGTTGATGTATTCTCTATGGCATGTTTCAGGAGAGACCTGCTAGTAGAGATGTGGAAGTTGAACTTAGGCTTAGGAGTGACAGAACAGAGTGGTTTGATTGCACAGATGCAAGTCAAGCCTACTTTTTATGATCAGATCAAGGAACTACATCAGAGTGACAGTGAGTTACAACAGATCATACAGGACATGATAGGGGGAAAAGACCAGAGTTTAGGTTTTCAGATGATGGTTTGTTGTATCAGTATGACAGGTTGTGTGTACCTGGAGACAGTTATTTGAAAGAGCAGATTCTTGAGGAAGCACATGCATCGATGTACGCAATGCATCCAGGCAACACTAAGATGTATAGGAATCTTATGGAGTTGTACTGGTGGTCAGGTATGAAGAAGGATGTAGCTGAGTATGTGGCTAGGTGTAGTGTGTGCTAGTAGGTTAAGGCTGAGCATCAGAAACCTATAGGTACGTTGCAATCTCTTCCTATACCAGAGTGGAAGTGGGAACATATCACAATGGATTTTGTGGTAGGGTTGCCCAGGACATCCAGAGGTTGTGACTCGATATGGGTAATTGTGGATAGACTGACTAAGTCTGCTCACTTTCTTCCTATTAAGTCAACCTTTGATGTCCCGAAGTTGGATAAGATATACATGGATGAGATAGTCAGGTTGCATGGTATCCCAATTTCAACAATATCAGAAAGAGATCCTAAGTTCACATCTAGGTTTTAGAATCAGTTGCATCATGCTTTAGGCACAAAGTTAAGATTCAATATAGCTTTTCACCCACAGACGGATGGTCAGTTAAGAGGACCATTCGGACTCTTGAGGACATGCTGAGAGCACGTGTCCTACATTTCAGAGGAAGTTGGGAAGAACACTTGAGCCTTATAGAGTTTGCATACAACAATAGTCACCATTCCAGTCTTGGTATGGCCCTGTATGAAGCTCTGTATGGAAGAAAGTATAGATGACCCGTATGTTGGTACGAGGTGGGTGAAAAGGAAATTCTTGGACCAGAGATAGTGGATTTGACTATAGAAAAGATTACAGTGACTAGAGAAGAGTTGAAAGTTGTACATGACAGTCATAAGAGTTATGCTGAGAAGAGACGTATACCTCTTGAGTTTGAGGTTGGTGATGAAGAGTATCTGAAGGTTTCACCATGGAAAGGAGTGTTGAGATTTGGCAAGAGAGGCAAACTGACTCCTAGGTTTATGGGCCCATATCCTATCATCAAGAGTATTGGACCTGTAGCCTACCAGTTGGATTTTCCATCTGAGTTAGCTAATTTACATTATGTGTTTCATGTATCGATGCTGAAGAAGTGTTACCCTGGTACAGAGAAGATAGTAGACCCAGAACCTGCACAACTAAGAGAAGATGTGTCCTATGTTGAAGGACCAATACAAATAGTTGATCGAAGAATTAAGAAGCTCAAGAATCGAGAGATACAGTTAGTGAAAGTCTTGTGGAGGAACCACAACCTAGAGGAAGCTATGTGGGAGCTTGAGTCAGAAATGCGTAACAAGTTTCCTTTTCTCTTTTAGGAATTTCGGGATGAAATTCTTTTAAGGGAGGGAGATTGTTACAACCCACATTGAGGTTAGTCAGTAAGTACCTCGATTAGCGTGAAGTACCTTGATTAGTGCTAAGTACCTTATTAAACATCATGGTTAATCAAGATAAGCTAAGATGTGAATCATTAGTCGAGATTGATTCAACTGATGTAATTAATGTTAACTACAATGCTAATCGTTAAGTTAATTACCTAAGATGATCAACCTAGCTAAGATGGTTTAGTTGATATATTTTCATGCCTTGAGGTTGTACTGGATCTCGTGCTTGAAAGTTTGCAAAATAAATCATACAAATCGGACCTTCGAGGCAGAAGATATGATGTTTTCAAGGTTTTTGGACTTGGCTACAATTTTTTATTAATAGCTTTAATATCTTTTGCCTTATCTTATTTCCCCTTTCACTCGATCGGTGCTAAGCACCGCTTGAAGAAGCGCTCAAGCCAACCCGATCGGCCGCAGTAGAGGGAGAGATAGGGTGGGCGATTAGGGCCCCTTAGCTCCGTTTTCAGCTGGCGTCGTCTTCTACTTCTTCTTCTTCCTATTCCTCACACTAGAAGCACCCCGACCTACTTGAGCAAGTGCCAGCCAGTAGCAGCAGCATGGTAGCCTTGTGGCGTCGGCTAGGGGAAGTTCTGCCCGAGAAACACCATGAAAATGGCACCAATGAGTTCAACCATGAGTCCAGATCACTACTTCGCCACCACCTAGCCACGAGCAATGATGATTAGCTAATCCCTCTCCACCTATGCATGCATGTGAAGCTGATGCTTGCAGCAGGCTCAAATCTAGGGTGCCCAAGGTTGAAGACGACCCCGTGGATGCTTGGAAAACAGGCTTTGGGCGCGTTTCAAGTCGAATTCGGCCATCTTGAACCTCTATGAGTAGAATTTCACTCACTAACTAGTGATAATTCCATGGAACTGACGATTTCGGTTAGATTTGTTTTATTTACAGGTAACAACGATTACCCAAGTGTTGGGAAGTCTCGGCGTTGGTCAATTTCTCGTGCACATTTTTCTTAAATTCGTTTGCACAAACCTAATTATATAACTGTTCTGTGTGATTTGGATTACTAGAACTAGATGGTTGATTAAATTCTAAATTGCTCAGTATAAAAGTTAAAGACAGTGCACACGACCCCGTATTTACAGTAGTTGTACAGTTTGGGTATAAACCCAGGCTGCATGATTTTAGTAATCTATTAGTTGCACGATTTAAAAGAAATAGATGATGACCTGCAATGTTTCAATAGAAATCTATTTGCACGCTCTCGATTATAGTTAATTTGTGTGATTTAGTATTAATACAAATTGACACATTTCTCAAGGATATCATTAAAAATTCTCAATTATTAATAATAATTCGTGCCATGATAAGTAATTAACTCTTAATTGAGTTATGAGATGCACAACTCAAGATTTGGGTTGATGTACATGTTTTCCAAGAAAGTACAATTAATTTTTATGTGTTAATGACGATTTCTCATATGTCAAGCAATTAACTTTTATCAGTTTATTAATAAGCTAAATTGCATGATTTCAGTGTATATGTGCCAAGTTGACATGTATTCAGTATATTTAAGAATTTGAGTCTTCCTGCATTTACAGTATGTTGATTTCTCAGTAAATTACAATGTTTTAAATATACTGCTCTGCCAAGTTTAGAATGATGTACATGTTGTATTATAAACTTCAATTTAATAGATGCGGTACCATAGAGATACCAAAGTCAAGTATAAGTAAGAGAAAGATACAATATAGTAAGAGGTTTCTAAGAATAATAAAATAATAGACTTAAGAGCCCTGAACACCGTAGATTCCCTATGAGAGGTCTGCACCGTAGGGATGAAACGACCTAACCCTGGCAGTGTCCAGTATACGGGGGTCAGAATGTACTAAAATGTGGTACGAGGGACGAAGCCCTAGTGGAAGTCTCCTTAAAATACAGAATGTAGTGTCCAACATCAACCAGAGATCCTGGTGGCACTAGAGTACAGTAAAGCCAATAGGTGGCTTGACTCTCCGCCTATGTGCTCAGGTTAGAGGAGGAGTCCAGTTTTTATGACATAATAGGTGTGTCGAGGCCAGAGAGCCATTTTCCTATTTCAGACAAGCGACGTAGTCAGGCTTAGCATTCCCAGGGGTGTCAGCTAAGTCTTGTACGATGAGATTGTAGTTCACTACGAGTCTTCACATGTAGAGTACACTACATATGATCAAGGCATAAGCTAAAATATGTTCATATAGGTTTAAAGAGTTTCTCATAAGTAAGAAAGGTTAAGAAAGATTCGAGTATAGTTTCACAACAATTGTTCTTTAAATGAAATTTTGGCATTCTATGTTATTTTAACTGTATTGTTCTAGATTTTCTCAGTGTAGTAATTTCTGTATTTTATTTCAGTTTAATAAACATAAATGAGTTATCTGCGATGGTTGCGTGAAATTCTATTCACTGAGCCAGTAGCTCACCAACCTACTAAAACATTTTTCAAGTCAGCATCAACACGAGGAAACTGAAGGATCTTATCGCCCAATCTCTTAGAAGGTAGTTCATAGTTAGAATAGAGGTCTCTTAGTCCTTTCCACTCGGTCCTTGGGCATGTGGTGTGGTAGAGAGAGAATGTAATGTAATATGTAGTTTAGCTTTAAGTTATTTATTGTGGTTTATATTATGCATAAAAATGTAATATGTTGTGTAAATCTATTTTACCTACCTAGAAAGGTAAATAGTAGTTGCTTCTACAGTTTAGTAAGATTTCAGTTTATTCCAAGTTATAAGATTTTTCTTTAAGTAAACTTTAAGTGATTAAGAAAAGAAAAAAAATAAAGGGTGGTTTACCAAGGTTGACTCTCGGGTCTCTAGGGTCATTAGAGATGGCACGGGGATCGGGGCGTCACACTCTATCTACTAATTATAAGAAAGGTAGTTTTTGTTGAACTTCCTTTAATTAGTCCTATGAGGACATAAGGAAGAGATAAGAGGAATGAGAACCTATATTCAGTTCAATATTCTCTTATATGTTTTAAAATTTCTCTCTTCATGTAGAAAGGGAAGAGATGTAAATAAAACACCCAGAGAAAATTTGAGATACTAATTAGTAAAATATAAGGAGATGAAACATAATATAAAACAAATGTGTACTACCTAGTTTTAGTTCTTGAATACCATGTCCAGGTATTCATCTATTTAAGGTAATGTAAGAATGACACTCTTAGATTGCTATATTTTTTATTACTCTGATCAAGTAGTCATTTTGAGACAACCTAAAGAGCATAAGGAAGTAGGAGATGTGGCACATATATTTCTACCACATCCTAATTGATATACGAAGGAATCTGAGTTAATCACTTATCAACTTATAAATAAAAGAAGATGTTTAGTATAATGTATACCTTGGTCTGAGGACCTAGAGGTAACAGTTACCTGATACGAGGTAAAAATGTTTAGTGATGAACTAAGGGTTTGAATACCCATATATAGTAATCATGATGATGATAATGCTAAGGGATGATGACATGTAATCATCTCTATAATTCCTATGCTGATGGTAAGGAACCTAAGAGGAAACAAGATTAAATGACACATGGACAATTGAAAGTTCATGCAATACTCAAAGAAGGCGACAATCTCTTTTCTTTAATAAACAACCCTGAATAATGATGGGGTGATAAGAAGGACTATGTTTACTTATATTCTTTCCTTTCATGAACATGACAATCAAGTAAGTCTTAAGACACTTGATATGCATAGATTAGAAGTAATCTATAACATGATACTTTGAAAAGTATCAATTAGTTCTGGATTCTGGTTCCAAGACAAAGCTATATGTGATAATAAAGGTCCTATTATATGTTTAGTTTTGGTAATAATGACAGAGGATGGGAATGGGGATGTGATGTGTTTTTGGCACATAAAGTGGATACCAACTTAAAGAATCCTAGTATCCAAGAACTTTCAATGATATGAGACAATGAGAACATGACTCCTGATAAGATGAATAATATTTGGTTACCTAGAAGGGCGAACTTTGAGATTAGTCTAGTTACATACTGTAGCATGGATACCATATGTTAGGGGTTTATGCTCCGCATAAACATGACATCAACAAGGATGTATGAGTTGAAGGAACAATTGTAAAACCCTTTTGGGAAAAATCTTAGCAAGCTAAAAATAATTCCTTAGAATATCCCTATCTAGATCTATTGAGGCAGTTTATACATAACAACTAGAGATCCCTCCGAGATAAGTTCTTCTTTGGCAAGTAGACTCTCCTTATGATAAGAAAATAAACAGCTAATGGGATAGTTGGTATAAGTCATAAGAAATTTTAGTGTTGTGTCAGCATATTAGAGTGGCACATCAGATGTATGATAAGACTTGTAGTTCCAAGTGGGTGACAGAATGTGACTCTGGTCTTTCCTTGAAGGTGAAATGCTAAACTAAGTGAGGAGTATGGAAGACTCCCAAGGTCAAGAATCTTATCACATAAGTTGTAAGTTGAGAAGGTGACAAATCAATAAGGTTTGACACTGAGTCAAATAAGGTATGTATAATGCTTCTCTGACTAAGAAAAAGTGTTACTTGACACATAATTGACACTACAATCATTAATGGGAAGGACAGTGGAATATGTGTCCTGTATGACCGATTCTATGATAACCTTGTATGGAGGAACTTTATGCTGGTCAAAGTTCTATGGCATCTCCATGACATCAAGATGTTATGTGGAGGCTTGATGGTAAGATGCATGAGAAACAATTGTCTCCCTTCATCTGGGATTTCAGGGACGAAATCCTTGTTAGGGGTTTATAACTTGTAACATCCCTGACCTGGGTTAAGGCTAACCCTATTTGTTTAGCCTAAATAAGTTGCTTATAACTTTAATATAATCATCTCAAGTTTTTTTTATCAGGTGACAAACTTATGTTTCAAGTTTGGTCCTGTTTAAATAATGTTTGAGCAATGTTCTCTTATTTTGGACCAAAATGCAAATTACCCAAGAAGAGGGGTTATATTGCAATATGTCACATGTTAAACATACCTCATGTTTTTTATAATTATAAGAAATATAATGATGCAATGTGGTGGCTTGTGGAAAGCCTAAATTCCAAAATTGAACTTGTTTCAATAATGCTAGTACCTTGTGCATCAATTTTGGTACAAATTGTAATTTACCCAAAATGAAGGGTTGATATGCAAATTACCACCTATATATGTCCCTACTCCCTCCTAGTATCTTTTAGAATATATATAAAGAAGGAGACACCATGTTTGAATCATGTATAAGTGATTGTATTCTTGGTGATAGAAAGACCAAGAAATGGGTTGAATGTGAAACCCTAACTTGAGTTGTATCGAGTTGTAGAGTCCATATGAGAGTGCCTATCGGCCAAGGAGCCACAGGGGGAGTCTCATATTGGTTTGTGAACTCTTGGAAAAGGACATTATGGTAAAATCACCTCAAGGAGGTGATCCATGACGAGTTAGATGTTCCTTGCAAAAAGTTGTATCGGTTTGCATAATTTGTGAGATAAAGATGAGATATCTTCTCCAACAAGATAAGTGATGGACAAAATATCATCCGTAGATTATACTCAAGGGTTTTTCATTTCAATATAAATATGAGTGCATGCAAGGAAAAATGTCAATCATGCATGGACACGTGGCACCTAGTAGCTTTAAAATCATGACACCTCATATACACTCTCTTTCATGAGCTTCAACTATATATACCCTTCCTTTCACCTATAAGTGAAATTTTTGAAATTTATCACCCTCTTTCTCTTAGATATCATGCATAGAGTCTTAGTATCATGAATAGGTGAAGGAGTATCGTGCATAGAGCCTTGGTATCAGCCATAGCAAGGTGATATCAGCCATAGCAAAGTGATATCAGCCAAGTGAGGTGATATCGGCCAAGTGAGGTGATATCGGCCACAAGTGATGAAGTAACGTGCATGGTGCTGAGGAACTCAAGTCTTGGACCTTTAATAAGGTCATATTCAACCTTGGGAACGTGAAGCTTTGGATCTTGGAGCTTTGAAGTTGCTCTTGAGGCGGGTTATATAACTTGAACTCAATTATGTTATTATTTACCATCAATCTTGCCTTAGTTGATGATTTTCTTTAATCCTAATTTTCTTGCATAATTGATGAATCCATGAGATCTATTAGTGACCTAGGACTGTTTCCCATGAATTAGAGTAGTAAGAATAAGAGTCTCGAGGTTGATGATGATGACATCATCATGGCTCAACCCGATATTGGGTTGAATCACCTCTAACCCGATATGAAAAACCCTAAATGATGAGTAACTCGATAGAGTGATGAGTTTATACCTCATGGATGATATGAGTGACACATACATACACCTTGTGCAAGATATGGTGTCAAGCATACACCTTATGTACGATATGAGGTCAAGCATATACTTTATACATGATATGGTGTCCATTATACACCCTAACCTGATATGGTGTTGAAGCCCTAGATGGTGATATGGAAACCGATATACTTTGGAACCCTACACCCCTATCACTTTGTGTAATGGGTTGATTGTGAAAGGTTCAACCAGTTGCCTAGCCTATCACTCAACACATGATAGGATTGATCCCACGAAGGTATGAAAGAGTATAAGCATAAGGGTCTAACCCAATATGCTAACCCGATATGGCAACCCGATATGGTAACTCAATATGGTAATTCGATACGGTGAGGTGAATGTCAGACTAACTTGATACCATGATGAAGCATATACCTTATGCACGATATGATGATGAAGTGCACACCTTGTGCATGATATGGTATCATGTATACACCTTAAAAACAATATGAGGTCAAGTACTCACCTCATACACGATATGAAGCTAAGTACCTTTAACTTGAGATGACAAACGCTAAATGTTGGGCAACCCAATATGGGTGCATGATATGGTGATGAGGAGACACCACCATACCCGATATGGAAGAATACCTACAACCCTATACCCGATATGGAGGAAGCACCTCAATCTAATACACTTGATTGAGTGATACATGTAGTACGTTATGTCAAATGATACTTTAAGACATAAAGAGTTTAATGCATTTTGATAAGTATGGGCCAATGTACCTTGAGAGAAGGATTGAGCCAAACTAATGGAATATGATGTAATTAATATCTTAGTGGGGATGAAAGAGAAACTTATACTTGTTTAATACTCATGTAATGAGTATACATTGATACTCCTAATATGTGTGGAATCTGAATTAGGGTTGTGATTCTTGATGAATGTACTTGAAAACCCTAATCAGATTAAGAAGGGAAACCTTAACCCTAATGAAGGGTAATGATATGATTTGAAACCATCATTGGTTAATAAAGGGAAACCCTAACCCTAATTATGTTGAAACCATGCTGGTATCATGAGATAATGAGCATAGCTAAGCAGGAGATATGATGTTTCATATAATATGGATTATATGGGTCTTGTAAGTCATGTGAAATACTTGTACAATAAGTAAATGTGTTTATATAGGTATTATGACCTAGACATGATTGTTTCCTAGTGAGAGGTGATAAGATGTGTAAATAGGTCTTATGACCTAGAGATGGTTGTTGCCTAGTTAGAGGTGACAAGATGTTTATAAAAGCCTCATGATCCAGAGATTGATGTAAGTGATGGTAATGTTCAAAATAAACTAGGGAAATGGGAACCCCATAACATAATCATAATAATAAATGGTTATAAAGATAATATTGAAATCTTGGTTATACATGCTTTATGGTTATAGACAAATAAGGGCTATATTGTTTTGAATATGCTGAAATGAGGTATGAGGAATTCTTGTATCACATAAAGGATGTGAATGGGTCTGATGGCTTGACCGAGGTATAATTCCTAGCAAAGGTGATGTGGTATTCAACGATAAGTTTGAGGGATTGATATCATGTAATGAAAGTGAAAGGGAAACATAAAGGTATTCCACTATTATGGAGTCCTTAGCAATATGGCCATAGTTTTACAGGATTGGTATAATCTAATACCTGGATACAACCCTATAGGATTGGGATAACCCAATACCTGGATACAACTCTATAGGATTGGAATAATCCAATACATGGATATAACCCTATAGTATTGGAATAACCCAATACCTGGATACAACCCTACAAGATTGGCATAACCCAATACCTGGATATAACCCTACAGAATTGGCATAATCCAATACCTGGATACAACCCTACATGATTGGCATAATCTAATACCTGGATATAACCATACAAGATTGGAATAACCCAATACATGGATAAACCCCTACATGATTGGCATAATCTAATACATGGATATAACCCTACAGGATTGGGATAACCCAATACCTGGATACAACCCTATAGGATTGGGTAACCCAATACCTATATATAACCCTACATGATTGGGATAACCCTATACCTGGATACGATCCTACAAGATTGGGATAACCCAATACATGGATATAACCCTATAGGATTGGCATAATCCAATACCTAGATACAACCCTATAGGATTGGCATGGCCCAATACCTGCATATAATTTTACAGGTTTTGTATAAACCAATACCTAGACAGATCATAATGATGTATTTTCACATGATTGGTACAATCCAATACCTGTCTAGCAGATTGGCTAAGGCCAATAGACAGAAATGAGGATAATTCATGGATGTCATACCATGATAATAAGTATCACTAGATAAGCTTGAGATGTTGGTATAGTATAATGGGTAAATGTTACACATGTTCTTCATATTCCTTATAAAGTGAATAGATGATTTACTGCCCTATCATAGACAGTTATAATGCTTTAAAAGATGAGAAATATTCTAATTTTCTTATCCACAGTGATTAACCTTGCTTATTGATATAAAAGAACCTCTACTCAGTTTTATATGATGAGTGCATACTCATCATAATTTTCAATTACCTTTTTGGAACAATTTAATATCTTTTCCACATCTTTTCACCCTAATATGAATCATAATGCACAAAACTACTAAGTAATTCAATAATCAAGGTTTTAACTAAATATCTTTCATTTTATGCAGGTACAGCAGGCAACTCCATGCAAACGGTCTCAAGATCGTTTGGATCCATGCGTTCTCAAGATCGTTTGCTGGAATACACAAAGAAACAAGACGAAACCAGTTGCCCAAGAAGTCCATGCGGTCTCAAGACCGTTTGGTCCCATGCGGTCCCAAGACCGTTTGGTCCCACGCGGTCCCAAGACCGTTTGGTCCCATGCGGTCCCAAGACCGTTTGGTCCCATGCGGTCTCAAGACCGTTTGGTCCCATGCGGTCCCAAGACCGTTTGGTCCCATGCGGTCTCAAGACCGTTTGGTCCCATGCGGTCCCAAGACCGTTTGGTCCCATGCGGTCCCAAGACCGTTTGGTCCCATGCGGTCCCAAGACTGTTTGGTCCCATGCGGTCCCAAGACCGTTTGGTCCCATGCGGTCTCAAGACCGTTTGGTCCCATGCGGTCTCACGACCGTTTGGTCCCATGCGGTCCCAAGACCGTTTGGTCCCATGCGGTCCCAAGACCGTTTGGTCCCATGCGGTCTCAAGACCGTTTGGTCCCATGCGGTCTCAAGAACGTTTGGTCCCATGCGTTCCCAAGACCGTTTGGTCTCGCGCGGTCCCAAGACCGTTCGATGCAAGCACAAGGATCGTTTGAAGAACTAAAGCCGCGTGACCACACCAAAGCCAGACTGATCAAAGCAAGACAGTTTGGCGCTCAAACGACCTCCAAACCGTTTGATGCCCAAACGGTCTCGAGACCGTTTGGCGCCCAAACGGTCTCAAGACCGTTTGGCGCCCAAACGGTCCCCAGACCGTTTGGCGTCAGATCTAAAACTATAAATAGACCCCCAGGGTCCCCATTTGAGGTATCGGTTCCGGACGCCGAAAGGCTGCCAGAGCACCATCCCGATCAAGTTCCACTCCACCTATAGCTGGTGTTGTGTCCAAGGAGGCTAAGAAGGAGAAGAAGACGGAGCAAAGAGTGCATCTTCTTCACCGGGCTGCGTCCACCTTCTGCACCGAGCTCATGGCGGATCTATCTTCTCCTTCTATCTTTCTTGTACCTCACATCATGAGCGAGTAGTCCTCTTTCGCTGGGGTGCGGGGACTAGCCCCGCTGCCCATGCAAACCATGTTCTCTTGTTAAACTTTCCATGGCAATGTATATAACTCTTCATTTTGTCATTTATCGTTAAGCTTGTGAGTTGGTTATGTGCGTGTTTCCATCTTTGTGCTCCCTGTGTTGCGAGAACTTCAATGCATAGGTATGAATGTCGTTTAGCATGTTAGACTCCTTGACGAGAACTTCCGATAGGATTCCTTGAGGTAGTAGGTGTAGGATCCACGAGGGGACGGTCCGCCTAACCTTCGGTGACACTTGTGTGCGCCTGACGCCCGTAAGGGGGGTTCACAGCCTTAGTTGGATTTTGTATCTTCGTGCTTTTCGTCGATGTTTACACGTACAATAGTCGCTTGTTTGCTTTGCGGTTTGCGCGGTTGACTCCCTGATTAGAAATAGGATGGGATTTCATCGAGGTAGTAAGTGTATGATCCGCGAGGGGACGGTCCGCCTAACCTTCGGTGACACTTCTGTGCGCCTAACGCCCGTAAGGGGGGTTCACAGCTTCCGTGGATTTCTGTATCTTCAGAGCCGTAAGACGTATGATCCGGATGGCGATGAGAAATCGGCTGCCTATGGTGACGCTTACGCGGACCTGACGCCCGTAAGGGGGGTTCTGCAGCAGCTCTACTTGGAGTGTTATTTCGTGCCTGGATTGTTCGCGAGAGAGTATGATTGTGTGTGTAGCGGTGGTCAAACCCGGTACCATCCCAGCGATTTCGCATCATTAATCTAAACCCATCTTTTATTCCACGTTTACTTTCTTGCAATTAGTTTAATCAAACCAAAATCAACCTATTGTTCTAAATATTAGTTTTACTTGAGCTAGATCTAACTGACAAGGATTCTTAAAAACGTTGTCCTTTGGGTTCGATCCTAAACTATACTGCGATAAGATCCGTCCGCTTGCGGGTGGTATTGTTGCACTTGGTTTTGGTAAAAGCTCGGGGATATAAACCCCGAGTGAATTTGTTAGTGCATTCAAAAGCCACATCAAATTCTGGCGCCGTTGCCGGGGACAACGGAATCAGTCAGTCAAATCAAGTTCTTTTAAGACTAATCTAGGATTTTGTTTTTTTCTTTTTGAAACTATCGCTTATCTACTTGATCTTTATTCTACTCCAAGGATCTCACTTTTAAACCTTTTTAAGTTTCAGGTGCTCTTGACGATTAGTGTATGCACCGTTCGGATAGTCTCGGACTGACTGTGAGCTTTGATCCCGAGATCGATAGAACCTTCCATCGTCAGATCCGAGAGAATCAAGCCAGAATGGCGCAAGAAGAAGAAGTAGCCCGTAGGGTAGCTCAAGCCATCAATGCGCAGAGAGAGAGGTTCATGCAAGAAGCTAGAGCTGCGGTTCAACAGGAGATCTTAGCAGCACAAGCAGCAGCGCAGGCAGCGGAACTTCAGAAGGATCTTAGAGAGTTCTCTATCCCAAAGGCCGCAAATGTATATCATCCGGTGCAGCCTCCTCCCATCGAAGCTGCCAACTTTGAGATTAGAGCACATTGGATAACCTTGCTTCAGAACAACCCATTCTACGGTAAACAAGCTGAAGACAGCCAAGGTCATCTTCTCAGATTCATTGACCTGTGTGCCATGACGAAGCAAAATGGAGTCTCTGATGATGCTATTCGACTCCGTCTCTTCAAGTACTCTCTGGCTGACAAAGCCATTAGTTGGTACAACTCACTGCAGAGTGATGTACCCATCACCACCTGGGAGCAGCTTCAAAACGCCTTTCTGGAAAAATTCTACCCCCCATCTCTTACATACGAAATCAGGGGACGAATCACAAATTTCACTCAAGTCCCAGGTGAAACTCTTTCCGAAGCTTGGGATAGGTACAAGGAGCTCCTACGAAAATGCCCACACCATGGAATTCCTAAGAACCAGCTGATCGAGATATTCTATAGGGGTGTGGAAGATGATGTTAAGATGTTCCTTGATTCCTCGTCCGGAGGGAACTTCATGCGGCAAAGTTACGACAGCGCATGGAGAGTTGTCACCCTGGGAGCAGAAAACCAAGCCAACTGGGGTAGATCTGTTGGTAAAGGAGTCCTAAAGGTAGCTATGGCTGATGCTATCCCAGAATACAAATCTATAGCTGAAACTTTGAAAGTCTTGGTCGCAAAGCAAGATCACATAGAATCATCCCTTGCTGCAATTGGAAGAGGACATTCTCCAACTAGGCAACCAGAACAAGTCAAGTCCACTTCTTTGTTTTGTGAAGCGTGCAAAGGCACTGACCATTCAACACTATCATGCAATGTTCTCTATGATGTTGTTTTAAGCAATGCCTGTGGACAAGGAGATAGTTGCCAGATGGAAAATCTTAATGCTATTAACACCAACCCTGGGCAGAACTTTTACAATCCAAATCAAAATAGGAATCACCCAGGCTTCCAGTACGGAAATCCTTCAGGAGCTATGAACTCACATCAATTTGTTCCAAATAATCAACCAAGAGGCCCATCTGGGTATCAGTTTAATCAGCAACAGAACTTTGGGAATCAAGGAAACTTCAAGGGAAACTTTCAGAACAGAAACTATAACAATTATCAGAACAACTCTCAGTATCAAAACTTGAACCAACAACAGGGTCAAACAGGACCTATCCCTTCTGATGACAAGCTATCTACCATCGAGAAGTTATTGCAAACACAACAAACGATGATAGCCAATCAACAAGCCCAGCAGAAGGCTATTGAAACTCAACTAGCTCAACTTGCTGCTAGTATTAAGCCACAAGCTGGGATCTTCGCTGGACAACCTGAGAACAATCCGAAACATCCGGAGCAGCTGAAGGTTATCGCCACAAGATCAGGGAAAAGTTATTCGGATCCACCAGCGAAAACAAATATGGATATCCCTGAGGAGAATGAACCCTTGACTGATCAAAACTCAACAACATCAGAACCGCAACCGAAGGAGAGAGATAATGATAAAGGGATTTCTGAGAAACCTACCAATGAAGAAGTAGAGACTCCTGAACCAGAAATTCCTGTATATAAGCCTCGTGTCCCTTTCCCATCCCGTCTGAGGGAAACCAAGTTTGATACTAGATTCATCAAATTCAAAGAAGCTATGAAGAAGCTCCATGTTGATATACCATTCTTGGATGCTCTTAATGAGATACCAGCCTGGACCAAATATCTAAAGTCGCTTCTCACCAAGAAGTACATCACGGAAGAGTGTGAAACTGTGAAATTGGCTGCAACTACATCAGATATCATATTAAGCAAGATGCCGAAGAAACAAAAAGATCCAGGATCCTTCAGAATCTCATGCCACATTGGCGATTCATCATGTAAGAAAGGATTGGCAGATCTTGGCGCAAGTATTTCTATTATGTCGCTGAGTCTATGCAAGAGATTAGGATTCGAAGAATTGCTTCCAACTGCTATGACAATCCAACTTGCGGACAATTCAGTAAAAAGACCGCTAGGAATTCTCGAAGACATCCCGGTCAAGGTAGGCAAGGACGCATATGTCCCATGTGATTTTGTTATCATGGACATAAAAGAAGACACCAAATACCCTATTATCTTCGGTCGTCCATTTCTCGCTACTGCTAGAGCTCTTATCGATGTTGAAGCCGGAACCTTACTGCTCAGGTTAGGAAAAGAAACTCTGGAATTCAAGGTCTTTGAAAGCATGAGAAGACCAAGTATACAGGAGGAAGTCTATCTGATAGATTGTGTTGAGCAGATGTCACAACTTACTCAAGAATATCACGAGTCATGCGATCCTTTGGAAACTTCTCTATATGACCTTTTTAATGATGAACCTACTGACCAACAAGATAAGGATTGCGCCAAACCTCCCGACTCTGCTGAGGAGAATCATGAAGCTACCTATGAGGAATTAAAGGTTACCGAAACCCCAGAAGAAATCAGTAAAAAACCAGAACCTCCTGAAATGAAGCCCCTACCTGAAGGGCTGAAGTATATGTTTTTAGACAATCTCAAAGTTTGTCCTGTCATTATAAACTCTGGTTTAACAACCAAACAAGAAGAGCAACTTCTGGAAATATTAAAGGATAGCAAGAAAGCCATAGGCTACAGAATGAGTGACCTCACAGGGGTCAGTCAAGCTTTGTGCATGCACAGAATTCCCATGATGGAAGACCATAAGCCAACAATCGAGCATCAACGAAAATTAAACCCGAATATGAAGGAAGTGGTCCGTCGTGAGATCATCAAGCTCCTTACAGCTGGAATAATATACCCGATATCGGACTCACCATGGGTGAGCCCAGTTCATGTTGTACCCAAGAAAGGAGGTACCACTGTCACAAGAAATGAAAACAATGAGCTCATCCCCACCCGAACAATGACTGGGTGGAGGATGTGTATTGATTATAGAAAATTAAACAAGGCCACTCGGAAGGATCATTTTCCTATGCCCTTCCTCGATCAGGTTTTGGAAAGATTGGCTCACCAAGAATACTTCTGTTACCTGGACGGTTACTCTGGATTCTATCAGATCCCCATACATCCAGATGATCAAGAGAAAACAACTTTCACCTGTCCCTTCGGGACATATGCTTTTAAAAGGATGCCATTTGGCTTGTGTAATGCCCCTGCAACTTTTCAACGTTGCATGACTGCCATTTTTGCAGGGCTTACTGAAACAGTTATGGAGGTTTTCATGGACGACTTTTCTGTATATGGTGACTCCTTTGATTCTTGTCTTAAGCGCCTCTCCATGGTACTCAAACGCTGTGAAGAAGCACATCTGGTGCTAAATTGGGAGAAATGCCACTTTATGGTAAAGGAAGGCATAGTTTTGGGCCACAAGGTTAGCAACAAAGGAATTGAAGTTGATAAAGCCAAGATAGAAGTCATATCTAAATTGGCAATACCCACAAATGTGAAAGAAGTTCGTGCTTTTCTCGGTCACGCTGGATTCTATAGAAGGTTTATACATGATTTTTCTAAGATAACAAAGCCAATGACCAATTTACTTCTCAAAGATGCTAATTTCAATTTCAATAAGGAATGCATCAAAAGTTTCGATACGCTGAAGAAAGCCCTTACGACTACCCCCATTATTAGAGCTCCAAATTGGGGCACCCCTTTGAAATTATGTGTGATGCCAGTGACTACGCAGTGGGTGCAGTCTTAGGACAATGCATTGAGAAGAAACATTATGTTATCTATTATGCATCGAAAACCCTCGACGAAGCTCAAAGGAACTATGCCACTACTGAAAAGGAACTTTTGGCAGTCATCTATGCCTTCGATAAATTCAGATCCTACCTTACTGGTTCAAAGGTAATCGTTTACACAGACCATGCTGCCATCCGTTACCTTATGGCAAAGAAGGATGCTAAGCCAAGGCTGATCAGATGGATACTCCTTCTACAAGAATTTGACCTAGAAATACGAGATAAGAAAGGAACGGAGAATGTCGTAGCAGATCACCTGAGTCGCATCCACACTCTGGATGCTGAAGGAATTCCGATAAATGACTCTCTACCAGACGATCAACTTATGAGAGTCTCAGAATCTGAACCATGGTATTCAGACTTAGTAAACTACCTTGCCGCCGGAGTCATCCATCCTCAATACACAGGGAACGGTCTGAAGAAATTTATGCATGATGTGAAGCATTACTATTGGGATGAACCATATCTCTTCAAACTCTGCGCGGATGGATTGTATAGACGTTGCGTCGCCAAAGAAGAAGCCCATTCCATTTTGGAACAATGCCACTCAGGACCCGTGGGTGGGCATATGAGCTCTAAAAAGACTGCCTTAAAAGTTTTGCAATGTGGATTTTTCTGGCCAACTTTATCCAAGGACTGTTATGATTTTGTCATATCATGTGATAAGTGTCAAAGAGCTGGCAATATAACCAAGAGAGATGAAATGCCACTGAATCTATGGCAAGAAGTAGAGATATTTGACGTCTGGGGAGTAGACTATATGGGGCCACTCCCATCTTCTAATGGATTCTCTTACATCCTTGTGGCGGTGGACTACGTCTCCAAATGGGTTGAAGCTATACCAACCGTCACTTGTGATTCGAAACCAGTCATCAAACTATTCAAAGATATTATCTTCCCACGGTTCAGAGTGCCGAGAACCGTGATTTCTGATGGAGGCTCCCATTTCATCGAAAGAAGCTTCGAAGCTCTATTAAAAAAATATGGCGTCTCGCACAAGGTAGCTTCTCCTTACCATCCACAGACCAGTGGACAGGTAGAAGTCTCTAATCGACAACTAAAGGCTATCCTTGAGAAAACCGTTGGGCGTAATCGAAAAGATTGGGCGACAAAAATCAACGATGCCCTATGGGCTTATCGCACTGCTTATAAAACTCCCCTTGGTACTACTCCTTTTCATTTGATATATGGAAAAGCTTGTCACCTTCCGGTCGAATTAGAACATAAGGCATGGTGGGCAATTAAACAATTAAATTTCGATATAAAGGAAGCAGGGCACGCCAGGATTCTGCAACTCAACGAGCTGGATGAACTTAGAATGACGGCCTATGAAAATGCTCGAATCTACAAGGAACATACAAAACTTTGGCACGATGGACATCTGAAAAGAAAAGACATTCAAGTGGGAGACCAAGTTCTGGTTTTTAACTCAAGATTAAGGATATTCCCAGGAAAACTTCGCTCACGCTGGTCTGGACCATACATTGTCAAAAGCATCTCTCCTCAGGGCACTTTCTCTTTATGGAGTGCAGAGTCGGGTGAATTCATAACCAATGGCCACCGCCTGAAGAGATATTTCACCACAACAGACATAGGCACCAAATCAACGCTGGAACTCACCGATCCTAAAGATCCCACATGACGACGAAGGACTCTGTCGAGCCATCGACATAAAACAAAGGCGCTTGTCGGGAGGCAACCCGACCAATAAATCTGTTTTACCTTTCTTTTCCCAATTTTGTTTTATAGTTAATTTTCCTTAAATAAAATTTGCCTTATGGATAGTTTTCTTTCAGGATACGAGATCGGATTGGTGCTGATCACAACGAATTCATTCTCGGCAGTCATACCTGGTGTTTCCTTTCCCCTCCATCTTGAATTTAGGGTTTGCTCGAGGACGAGCAAATCTCTAAGTTTGGGGTGGAGGGTGGGTGGTACGTATTCCACTTCCACATACACACCCTCTTTTATACTCAATATGTCTCTATCATAAAATTTTTCAAAATTGTGAACAGATACTTGATGGAATTTTGTCTTTTATTGATAAAAATGTAACTAACTGTTTGCTATGCATCTTCTATCATAACATCCTCCTTATTCGAAACAAATCCCCAAGAGGACTGACTTTTGAAACTTGCCTGAAATCATCCTGTGAAACTTATGATTCCTAACATCATAATCCTTTTTACATAATGACAAGTATCTGTCAAACTGATAGGGATCAAACACGTTGCGCTTCCTAACTGACTAATGGAACAATGGCTCAGAAACCCCACCGGATCCGCACCAAGTCATTATTTGAGCAGAGTATGACAAAGAGAATAACCCGGTTTTGAATTGTAAATCAAGTTGCATCCTGATCTGAACTCTCTTCTACACTTCTTCTATCATCTTCATATCCCTCCATCCATAAATACCACCAAAATAGCCAAACTTGTGCCAAATCCCTAAGTTCGGGGTAGCACGCCACTTTCCCCATATCCGCTTCTTCCATACCCCTTCCAATAAGTAGGGGCGTACCACCAAAAATGCAATCTCGAGTCGAATAGAGGAGAGATCTGCAATAAAAAGATGCCAAAGTGCACACAAAATAAATGCAATCTCGAGTCGAATAGAGGAGAGATCTGCAACAAAAGATGCCATAGCGCACACAAAAAAAAAATGCAATAAATGAAATTGCAAAACAAATAAAAATCTCGAGTCGAATAGAGGAGAGATTTTCTTCTTCCTTTCATACCACCTTTCACTCATTTTTTCTACCTAAGGGCACAATACATGCCCTACCATCCTTAACAATACCAGTGTCAGATCAAATGCATACTTGTTGATTCTGCGGGTATCTCAGAACTCCTACGACACTCTTTGACATGCTTGGTGTTAGAAAAGGCGGGGAGGAAGCGTTGTTGGGAAACGAACTCAGGAACGAAGCTATGGAAAGACGTGTTTAGTGGTCCCAGGAAGTTGAGGTACTCATTCATACTGAGCAGAAAGAAAACACTTGTGATGTGAAGATGAAGCAATCACATGGATCGAAAGTATTTCATTAGGCAACAATTTCAAATTTTATGTTACTCGAGGACGAGCAACGATTTAAGTTCAGGGTGTTTTGATGAGTGCATACTCATCATAATTTTCAATTACCTTTTTGGAACAATTTAATATCTTTTCCACATCTTTTCACCCTAATATGAATCATAATGCACAAAACTACTAAGTAATTCAATAATCAAGGTTTTAACTAAATATCTTTCATTTTATGCAGGTACAGCAGGCAACTCCATGCAAACGGTCTCAAGATCGTTTGGATCTATGCGGTCTCAAGATCGTTTGCTGGAATACACAAAGAAACAAGACGAAACCAGTTGCCCAAGAAGTCCATGCGGTCCCAAGACCGTTTGGTCCCATGCGGTCCCAAGACCGTTTGGTCCCACGCGGTCCCAAGACCGTTTGGTCCCATGCGGTCCCAAGACCGTTTGGTCCCATGCGGTCTCAAGACCGTTTGGTCCCATGCGGTCCCAAGACCGTTTGGTCCCATGCGGTCTCAAGACCGTTTGGTCCCATGCGGTCCCAAGACCGTTTGGTCCCATGCGGTCCCAAGACCGTTTGGTCCCATGCGGTCCCAAGACCGTTTGGTCCCATGCGGTCTCAAGACCGTTTGGTCCCATGCGGTCTCACGACCGTTTGGTCCCATGCGGTCCCAAGACCGTTTGGTCCCATGCGGTCCCAAGACCGTTTGGTCCCATGCGGTCTCAAGACCGTTTGGTCCCATGCGGTCTCAAGACCGTTTGGTCCCATGCGTTCCCAAGACCGTTTGGTCTCGCGCGGTCCCAAGACCGTTCGATGCAAGCACAAGGATCGTTTGAAGAACTAAAGCCGCGCGACCACACCAAAGCCAGACTGATCAAAGCAAGACTGTTTGGCGCTCAAACGACCTCCAAACTGTTTGATGCCCAAACGGTCTCAAGACCGTTTGGCGCCCAAACGGTCCCCAGACCGTTTGGCGTCAGATCTAAAACTATAAATAGACCCCTAGGGTCCCCATTTGAGGTATCGGTTCCGGACGCCGAAAGGCTGCCAGAGCACCATCCCGATCAAGTTCCACTCCACCTACAGCTGGTGTTGCGTCCAAGGAGGCTAAGAAGGAGAAGAAGACGGAGCAAAGAGCGCATCTTCTTCACCGGGCTGCGTCCACCTTCTGCACCGAGCTCATGGCGGATCTATCTTCTCCTTCTATCTTTCTTGTACCTCGCATCATGAGCGAGTAGTCCTCTTTCGCTGGGGTGCGGGGACTAGCCCCGCTGCCCATGCAAACCATGTTCTCTTGTTAAACTTTCCATGGCAATGTATATAACTCTTCATTTTGTCGTTTATCGTTAAGCTTGTGAGTTGGTTATGTGCGTGTTTCCATCTTTGTGCTCCCTGTGTTGCGAGAACTTCAATGCATAGGTATGAATGTCGTTTAGCATGTTAGACTCCTTGACGAGAACTTCCGATAGGATTCCTTGAGGTAGTAGGTGTAGGATCCGCGAGGGGACGGTCCGCCTAACCTTCGGTGACACTTGTGTGCGCCTGACGCCCGTAAGGGGGGTTCACAGCCTTAGTTGGATTTTGTATCTTCGTGCTTTTCGTCAATGTTTACACGTACAATAGTCGCTTGTTTGCTTTGCGGTTTGCGCGGTTGACTCCCTGATTAGAAATAGGATGGGATTTCATCGAGGTAGTAAGTGTATGATCCGCGAGGGGACGGTCCGCCTAACCTTCGGTGACACTTCTGTGCGCCTAACGCCCGTAAGGGGGGTTCACAGCTTCCGTGGATTTCTGTATCTTCAGAGCCGTAAGACGTATGATCCGGATGGCGATGAGAAATCGGCTGCCTATGGTGACGCTTACGCGGACCTGACGCCCGTAAGGGGGGTTCTGCAGCAGCTCTACTTGGAGTGTTATTTCGTGCCTGGATTGTTCGCGAGAGAGTATGATTGTGTGTGTAGCGGTGGTCAAACCCGGTACCATCCCAGCGATTTCGCATCATTAATCTAAACCCATCTTTTATTCCACGTTTACTTTCTTGCAATTAGTTTAATCAAACCAAAATCAACCTATTGTTCTAAATATTAGTTTTACTTGAGCTAGATCTAACTGACAAGGATTCTTAAAAACGTTGTCCTTTGGGTTCGATCCTAAACTATACTGCGATAAGATCCGTCCGCTTGCGGGTGGTATTGTTGCACTTGGTTTTGGTAAAAGCTCGGGGATATAAACCCCGAGTGAATTTGTTAGTGCATTCAAAAGCCACATCATTATACTATTTACATGTGATAATAACATTGTTGGCGAAGAGTTATATCTCTCACTGGGACAATTGTCTCACCCCGTGGGATCTACAATTTTTAGGTGGACGTGCACGAGGAGGTAGAGACCGTTATGCAGATGAAGGACAACAACAACAGGGATAGTAGTGACAACTCAGGTTGAGTGTACTGTCTATTGTGTCATGTAGATAGAATTCCTAGGTGTCGTCTCTATACTCTCAGGTCCTCGGATTTAGTGTGTGATGGTTTTATGAACAATTTGAGATTTTGGCTTGTATGCCTCGAGGTTTTATGTTGCTTCAGAATACGTTTTGACAAAGAAACTATTATATGTTATCCTCGAGATGAGATGGTATAGTGTATGTGTAATGCGAACCCTAATGTATATAAAGTTTTGGTTCTTTCATTAAGAGTTTTCCAGGAAATGAATCTCTTTGCAAAATGGTTTTAAATTTTAGTGATTTTTGTTAATCCGTTGCTTATGATTATTTCACATAAATAGTGACAATTTACCTATCGGTTTGGTGGCGGTCGTTTACATGGTGAGATGACCGGTTAACCTGGTGAATCGGTTGGCTCACTCATGCCAACTGAAGCTTCTGGTGATTTTCTTGATTCATGAGAATAATGATCGTTTCACTTGTTCAATTTGATTGGTACAAGGAATTAATGTTGGACATTAATCGGAAAAGAACTGTCAATTCAAATTGTGATTGTGAAACATCTGAAACAATTTCTTACTAGGTGAACTGATAGGCTTACTATGCCAATCGACTGATTCATCACTGAACTGACCGATTCACCTGTCGTAGGGAAATTAATTCATGAAAATTCAAGTCCCTTCCACTCCCACATAGACTAGGAACCCAAACCCTAACCCCTCCTATAAATAAAGCGATACTGGGGGCTTCTCAGACACATGAATTGCTTATGACAATTGTTTGTCTTCTCTGGTTGTGGTAAACAATAGAATCTGAGCAAGTCCTACCCAATAAAGGAAGGGATAGCAAGGCATATCAATTGTGGGCGAGCAAGTTGGTGACCAATACACCAACGGTAGGGACAAATCCTTCTTGTCCATTCTAGTGGGACAATAGGAGCTCTAGGCGGTCCATGTGGACTTCCATAGAGGTGTGAAGGTTGTTGTCAGTGGTGAGACCAGTAGGCACAATAGACGAGTCCCAATGCAACTAGAAGACAGTTGCACATCTACAATGATGATGGGATGTCGTTGGACTTGCTCCAGCACTAGGTATATCCTCAAAACCATCCTTTCCATTATATAGTTGTGATGTGAATCATTGGTTTATGGGGAATATGGTAGTAAAATTTGTGTTTTTGATGCCTACTCTATCGCCATATTATCCAATAATGGTATCAGAGCCAACGTCAATCTACTATACTTTGGGATAATCAATATGATTGGATTTTTTGTTTTATCATTTATTTATTGCATGCGGTGTGAATAAATTTTATCCAATCAAATACCATGCATAATCCTAAAATTATATATATATATATATATATATATATATATATATATATATATATATATATATATATATATATATATATATATATATATATATGGCGTTCATTGAATACCCGTGCAGGTAGCCTAAATTTTCACTACCCGTCAGTCTCGAATGTAACCATATGACAAACAAAGTAACTAGAAGGACAAAAAAGTAACTATGTTGATAACAAAGTAAGTATATGACTAATTAAGTAAAACTGGACAGAATACACAGGAAATATATATGTAATTATATTTTGGAATCTGCTGTTGCAAATGGAACTATCTATGCATGAAAAGTAACACTTTGCAAGGTAAAGTAACCCTGTACATGTTGAAAGTAAAAAACTTGAAAAAAAGTGACCAAAATAGGGGTTGGGTAGCTATCTGTGTGGGTATTAAAGATGAGCCCATATATATATATATATATATATATATATATATATAGAGAGAGAGAGAGAGAGAGAGAGAGAGAGAGATTCAGGCTAGAATATACTCGAGTGTATAGATCGCACAAATACACTCAAGTGTGTTTGCATAGCAAGACTATTTTTTTCAAAATGTAAACCATTGATCTTCACTATCATACTATAACTAGTCTACATACAAATTTTGAGCCCATTTGGATGAGTTTAAGTCACTCATCTAAGGACAACAAAATCGACGTGCGAAACTAATTTGAAATGCATAATTTTTGTTGTCTATATAACATGACCTATAAATGTCCAAATGTGCTCAAGTTTTGTATATGAGATATTCACAAAATGTGTAAGAAGATCAATGGATTAGATTTTTGAAAAAAATATTGCATCATGAAAAACTACTTGAGTGTATTTTATTCCGAATACACTTGAGTGTATTCTAGCCTGACTCTCTCTCTCTCTATCTATATATATATATGATAAGTACATATATATATATGATATATATATACATATATATATATATATATATATATACACACACACACACACACACATATATATATATATATATGCAATTTACATGTGTCGCCCTAAAAGTGAGTTTTGATGATGGATGTGTAGCGTGGATATGGCCAATAACCCTAAATATCTATGCACGGTAGTGTGATTGGTTAAACTTGTTTGATATCGATTTGCATACTGAGCCTCTTTCTTATCTTCGAATTCTGAAAGTATTATTCTCTCCTACCTTTTCTCCCCTCGAATATAACTCAAGATTTCTCTACAGTCATGTAATAGTAGGATAGTTTATTTTCTTATTACGAAAAAGAAGAAAGACACTCAGATCAAGCCAATCAACTGTCTCGAAGGCAATCCGACCAGCTGGAGGACCGAGGAGGGCTAGAAAGGACTAGCTAAATCAACCGTCTGGTGGACCTGACTAATCAGTTGGAAGACTCAGTAGATGGTGTACCATGGACTAGATGACCACTGAGACAACCAACCGACCGACCAGGAGGCGATCTGATCCATCCAAGGGTTGAACTGATCAATCCAAATTTGCAAGCATGAATCTTCATCAACATGTTTCTACATGTGATATGGACCCTAGGTTGTGGTAATTCCTTGTGGCTCTAAGGAATTACATTAGGATGGCCATAACTATCATTTTTTGTATTGCATGTCTTCTTCATGGGATATAGCATGTATATGATACGTACTATAAATTTGGTGATTGGATAAAGTATATGTATTTATAAATACAAAATCCCTCAATTAAATATTAAGTCTTAGATGCTTTCTAAAAGCAGCACACATGAAAATCTTGATCGACTAAGCATAGGTTACGCCCAAGCGTCGGGCACCGGCCATCTCATGAAAGTGTGATGGTAGATAAGCAGGTTCTGCCCAAGAAGGGTGCATGTCTATCGTGTTGTCTTTTGGGTCAGGTTTAACTATGTGTCTTTAATGGGGTTAAGCACCACACACATGCAAATGACTATGGCAAGGAGTTGTGGATATCATCTATCCAAGAGTTGCATATGATGCAATTGGCAAAAGTTTTCTACCTCAATAATGGACTATGGACGTTGGCATTGGCTGGGTAATAGTTGAATCATTTTAGATCTTGGCCCACTAGAAGGTCGCTGTAATTTTTCAAATTAATATGTGAGGGCTATGAATTTGAATAAAATAGTGGGAGCAATAATTAATTAAAGACTTAATTAATATCATCATTTTCTGAAATCAAATCAAATCAAATCAAAAAGGGTTTATGACAAAATGCAAATATTCTCTTATATAATCAAATGACGAACAAAACAATATTGTGATCAGTCCTTAGGAAGGACAAACTTGACGAGACAAATTTCCACAACTAGTTTTGGAATTTGAGAAGGGTTCTCAATGAAGAGTGCAAGCTCTATGTCCTTGATAAACCGGTGTTAGAAATACCTGCTCCTTATGTGCCAAGGGATGAGGTGGATGGTTATTGGAAGCATGCCAATGATGCCTTGGACATAAAGTACCTTATGCTAAGCTACATGAACTATGAGTTTCATGAGCAATGCGAGGATATGGGGATTCTTGAGATGGTCACACATATTAGGAAAGTGAACCATGATCTCATGAAGCAAGAAAGGAACAAAGTCATAAAGGCACTCTTTCAGTGTAAACTGATAGAAGGAAATTCGGTAGAAGATCATGTGCTCAATATGATTGGACATGTTATCATATTCAAGAGTTGGGATTCTCTTTGAGCCAAGAGTTGTCCACGTATATGATTCTAAAATCATTTCCAGAATCATATAGCCACTTTATTGCATGTTATGATGTTAATAATATGGCCAGACTGATGTTAGATTTGCTTGGTATGCTGATTCATGCTGAAGAAAGAATGAAGAAGGACAAAGATGTGATGGTGATGAGTAGAGTTGAGTCCAAGGATGAAAGAAAGTTTGTGAAGAGTTCTGAGGACAAGATCAAATTCAGATCTTTAACACTCAAGATGAGGAGAAAGAAAAGTATAAGAGGAACTCATCCTTTATACTTGAAGACATTAAGGAAGAAGAAGATGGGGATACATATATCCACATTAGGTATATACATTATTGAGATAAACCTATCTACTTATTCATCTTGGGTACTAGATATCAAATGTGGAACTCAAATACATTCGAATATACAAGATCTAAAAAGAAGTAGGCCTTTGGAAAAAGGTGAGGTTGAACTACAAGTCACAAATGGAGCAAGAGTTGCTGCCACTACAGTTGGTACCTATAGTTTATCTATACCCACATGGATTATAATAGAGTTTTTGAACTGCTATTATGTACCTACCATAAATAGAAACAACATTTCTATATCTTGTATGGGCAAGGATGCATATGAATTTCATATTAAGAATTGTAGATGTTCTATTTCAAAAGATGGGGATCTTTATGGCAATGCCCCAATGTCTTATGGTATTTATTTGCTGGATCTAAAAATAGATATTTATAATGTAAATACCAAAAGACTAAAACTCAACAACTCAAACAAAACATACCTTTGGCATTTTCGTCTAGGGCACATAAATGAAAATTGCATATCTAGACTCCATAAAGATGGTTATCTGGACTCTTTTGATTTTGAGTCAATAGAGACATGAGAATCTTGTTTGTTGGGCAAGATGACTAAGAACCCTTTCAAGGGTAATAATATGAGGGCTAGTGATCTATTAGGACTCATACATATTGATGTGTGTAGGCCTTTTAGAACAACCACTAGAGGTGGGTATCAATACTTCATTACCTTCATTGATGACTTCAGTAGGTATGGTTATGTTTACCTGATGAAACATAAATAAAAAACTCTTGATAGGTTCAAAGAGTTTATGAATGAAGTACTAAACCAACTTGGGAAAAGTATTAAGTCACTTTTTTTCTAATTGAGGTGGAGAATATAAAAGCCAAGAGTTTGAGGACCTTCTGCGAGCCCATGGTATTGTATCATAATGGACTGTTCCTGGAACACCACACCATAGTGGTGTATCAAAAAGAAGGGATCGCACATTACTAGATATGGTGTGATCAAATATGAGTTTAGTTGAGCTTCTGACTACCTTCTGGGGTTATGATCTTCAAACCGCTGTGTTTACACTAAACCAAGTACCATCTAAATAGATTCATACGACACCATATGAGATGTGGACTGGGAAGCATCCCAAAGTTTCTTTTATGAAGATTTGGGGATGTGAAGCTTACGTGAGGAAAATGTTTCCTGATAAGCTTGGCCCTAAATCTGATAAATGTTATTTTGTTGGATATCCTAAAGAGACAAGAGGATATAAATCTTAATCCATATCTAAAAAAACATGTTTGTTTCCAGAGATGTTGCATTCCTAGAGGTGGATTTTATTTCCATAGGAATCAGTGGGAGGAAAGTGGAACTCGAAGAGGTTTGAGACCAACAAGAAAGCATTGAACCGATAGATGTACAAAAGTAACAAAGAGAATCACAAAGTGTTGTGGAATCTCAAATTCCTCAGGTAGCATAGGTACCTTGTAGATCTAATAGGACACACCTGGACCCTTATAAATTTGGATATATTGTGACTCAGGAAGGTGGTGAGTTGATCATAGATGATGAAACAATAACCTATCTAGAAGCCACTAAGGGACTAGAGTTTGAGAAATGTCTTGAGACCATGATATATGAGATGGAATCCTTGTATACCAACAAGGTATGGACCTTGGTGGATCCACCGAAAGGGGTAAAACCCATAGGGTGCACGTGGGTCTTCAAGAATAAGACCGACATGGATAGTAAAGTACAAACCTATAAGGACAGATTGGTTGCAAAGGGTTTCATTCAAGTTCAAGGTGTTGTCTATGATGAAACTTTTTCTCCAGTGGCCATGGTTAAGTCCATCAGGATCATGCTTGCTATTGCAGCTTATCATCACTATGAGATTTGGCAAATGGATGTTAAAACCGCATTCCTTAATGGGAATCTTCAAGAGAATGCATATATGACACTGCCTGAGGGTTTTATAAATCCAAATGATGCAAATAAAGTCTATAAGCTATAAAGGTCAATTTGTGGATTGAAGTAAGAATCTCAGAGCAAGGATCTTTATTTTGATGAGATAGTCAAATAGTTTGGCTTTCTTCAAAATGAAGATAAACCTTGTGTGTACAAGAAGGTTAGTGGGAGCATAGTAACATTCCTCATATTATATGTAGATGGCATACTGTTGATGGGGAATGACATCCCTACTTTATAAAAGGTAAAGACATGAATGGGAAATATGTTTTTTGTGAAAGACTTGGGAGAAGAATCCTACATCTTGAGGATTAAGATCTATAGATATATATCTAGAAGGCTTCTTAGACTAAGTCAGAGAACATACATTGATGAAGTGTTGAAGCATTTGAACATGGAGAGGTCAAAGAGAGGAAACCTGACATGCGTCATGGAGTTACCATCTCTAAAGCTCAGAGTCCCAGTTCTTGGGAAGAAAGGGAATACATGAGTTGATTCCATATGCAACAACAATTGGATCAATCATGTATTCAATGTTGTGTACTCATCTGATGTCTCATATGCCTTGAGCACAATGAGTAGATATCAGTCAGATCTAGGTGATGCTCACTGAATAGTTGTAAAGAACATCCTTAAGTACTTGAGAAGGACTAAGGATTAGTTCCTCATTCACGACAGAGAGGAAGAGTTGGTGGTAAAGGGTTATACCCATTGTTTAGGAAAGCAATATGCGATGTATGGGCATAGGGGGTATCACATAGAGTATATGCGGTATGCGGGAGTATATACGAGAGTATATGTGGTTTTGGATTTTTTCATTAAACTAATTATTATATAAAATAATATATTGAAAACATAAATAAAAATATACATATACATTAGGAAGTTATATGTATTTACATCTAAAAATATTAGTATACATGTATGGCATACTTATATATGTATGCATGCCTATATATCGAATGTTTTTGTAATGAATGTACACATTTTGAAATATATGTATATCAATGTAAAAATATGTGTAGAGAGTGTGTATAAATGTGAGTAAATCAAAATGCATGTACACATGAACAAATGTGTTTGTACATGTAGGTATATTACAATGTATATATACACATGAATGTGTCAAAAGATATTCATATAATTGTACAAATGTGTGTGGAAATTATTCTATGTATTACAATGTATACATATAAATCAATGACTATATATTAAAACTTTAATATATATTGAAATGAGTGTATATGTATGCTTGTACGTATGAAACACATGGACATTATTTGTGGGATTTTCAAAAAGCGGAGTTTAATCAGCCACTTAATCGGCCAAGCGGGAGTATATGCGGCCCATGACCATTAGTGGACTAATTAGCAATATATGATGCGGTAGGGTGACTGAATAGGCATAAGCGGGAGTATATGCGGCTGTGCAGACCGATATCTCGAACAGTGGTTACACTGATGCAAACTTCCAAACTGACAAAATGATTACAGATCACAATCATGATTCATGTTTTGCCTAAACAATGGAGCTTTAAGCTGGAAGAGTTCCAAGAAAGAGATAGTTACCAATTCTACAACAGAGGCCAAGTATATTGCTACATTGAATGCAACAAAGGAAATTGTATGGATCAAGAAGTTCATATCTGAACTTGGGATCGTTCCAAGCATCAGTGATGCAATTGAGCTATATTGTTACAACAAGAGCTATTGAACAAGATAAGGAACCCATATCACATCAACATTCCAAGCATATATAAAGGCAGTTCCATCTCATACGAGAGATCTTAGAGTAAGGAGATGTGAAGATTTGCAGAGTACTGAATGAGAGTAATATTTTTGACCCCTTGAGGAGGTACTTTTGTAGCAAAAGCATGATGGACATGTTAGATCACTTGGAATAAGATTTGTGGGTGATTAGCTCTAATTGCAAGTGGGGTTATGTTGGTATGTATGCCTAGAGATCCAACAATATGATGATTGTAATGGCATAAAATGTAAATGATTTGATTATTAATAAAAGGCAAGCTTCCAATTTATATTGTTTTATTCAGTTATGAGATAATGATGTACCATAATAAATGTCTATAGAATGATATTAGTCAATGACATATGTCTTCAAGTACGTGACCTAATAAATGAGATCATACAGCTGTTAAGAGTACATGCATTCTCATTATGTACCTGGTCAGATGTTATTGTGGAAGGTAGATAGACAACAATAACACAAAAGATCATAGTGTGTGCTTGTTGATGATATAATCTCATTAGTCATGATGTGTGATATCAAACCAAGCACACAAATATATGTTAGAGAATAGTGTATCGGGCAAACCTACCATGAGATAGACATGTGGAAGCCGTTATTATGGTAGTCATAGTTATCTCTCATAGTGTTGGTGGTGATTGTGTTCTTAGACCTGAAGTCACTACAATCATCACATGTTGTTCGGTATACTTTGACATCATCAAAAGTAATCTTGAATAAGGGTTGCCATAAAGGTGATGATTGGGTGACCCTGACACATGGAGACTGATTGTAAGTGATGTAGATGGGATTTGTCTGTTCTATAGGATCATGATATCCTAGGCCTCTTGATTATCGAGACTGAGAATTGCATGGCCATGCACATATGAGTCAAAATGTGATATTGAGCTTACATATATACTAGAAAATCTCCTCTGGTTCAACAAACAAGATTGAATGTTGAAGAGCATGACTACTCCATGCCTCGAGTTCAATCTGGATCTCAGTGACAAAAGAACTATACAAACATTGTAACACCATACATTTAAAGGAGATGTCACTGATGTGTGACTAGGCAAACTCTTTTCTTGTGATGTCATAAACCAGTTATGGACATTCACGACAAACATGATATGTGACATATAGGGCCACACACATAGGAACTCACCTAAAATAGGAGTTTATCCATAGATGATGTTTTAGTTGATTACTAAAGAGGTTTACGTAGTCAATTATACAACCAATTACTGACTGGACTCAAAACCATCAAGTTCAAGTGTTGGACTGAGTGGTTAGGGTGTAAGGTTGATTGGAAATTGAATTGGCTGAATTCTGCATGAGTTAGGACACTAACAAATCGAATCATTGGGTGAACCGATCAGCTCAGGGTTGGTGATATGACCGGTTCACCTGGTAAACCGATCGGTTCAGTCATGCCAGCCAAATCTTCTAGTAATTTTCCCAATTTATGATAATAATTGATCATTTCACTTGTTCAATTTTATTGGTACAATGAATTAATATTGGACATTAATTGGAAACAAACTATCAATTCAAAATGTGATTGGGAAACATGTGAAACAATCGGCTCACTAAGTGAACCGATCGACTCGTTGTGCCAGCTGACCGGTTCACTAGTGAACCAATTGGTTCACCTATCATAGGGTAATTAATTAATGAAAATTCATATCCCTTCCACTCCCACACATATTGGGAACCCAAACCCTAACCTCTCCTATAAATAGAGGGGTATTAGGGGCTTCTCAGACACATCAATTACCTTTGACAATTGTTTTTCTTCTCTGGTTGTGGTAACTGAGAGAACCCTAACAAGTCCTACCTGATAAAGGGAGGGATAGCAAGGGAGAACCATTATGGGAGAGTAAGTTGGTGACTAGTACACCAACGGGAGGGACATCTCCTTCCTATCTGTTTTAGTAGGATGACATGCATTCTAGGCGGTCCATGTGGACTTCCATAGAGGTGTGGAGGCTGTTGTATGCTGCTAGGAGGACGATGCCAACCTCTTGTCCGTGTTGAGACCAGGAGGCGCATTAGATGAGTCCCAATGCAACTACAAGACAGTTGCACATCTACAATGACGAGGAGATGTCACTGGACCTGCTCTAGGACCAAGTACATCCTCGAAATCATCCTTTCCATTATATAGTTGTTGACACAATTCACTGGTTTATGGGGAATATGACAGTAAAAAAATTATTTTTGTTGTCAACTCTGTCTCCATGTTTCCCAATAATATTGTTCTTCATAATCTTGAATTTTTATATTAGTTTGGATGCTTTTTGAGCTTTATTTGATGGAGTACCAATCCCTTGTTTCATTATCCTTAGTCTAGTGTAGTGGTGGTAGTTGGTGTGGATGTTGAAGGAATTTTGGGTTTGGCAACCAATGCGAACATGGATGTGTGTGAACTAATAGATAATGGAAGTGGTCAAAGAATGAGAATTTGAATAAATAAACCAATGGAAAAGCTTTGTGTAAACCTACGATACCTTTACATGCATTAAATGGTAATGAGAGAAAGCAACATGTATTGACTGATGAGATTTTTTGATCAAACTGACGAGAGTTGGAACTGTCAATTGATAAGAGTGAGAGAGATCAACATTACTGATGAGATCTTTGTATTAATTTTTTTTTATGATAATGAGATCAGTAGACTAAGTTAGTGGATGAAAATTGATGAGCATCCAAATAGTTTTGACTAATGAGAATCTCTCTCCTGAGTTGTTGAACTTTCACTTCTTTTCTTATCCCAATTGTAATACCCCTCCTCTTTCTCACCAAGTGGATCATTGTCATCCTTTTTATGATGTTGCGATTGAAGAGAAATCGTTGGAGATTGATGAAAGAAGGTTGTTGGTTGACAAGAAATCTATTGCAAATTGGTTGTAAGCTTTCATGAATGTGCATGTATGTTGTTGCATGGATTTGATCAATCTTTCACATGAAAAAAGTTCAAGACTCCTAGCCTGGTTTCTTGCTTTCAACATGTAAGATAGTCTTCCTCAATCTCCCTGATCTTTTTTTTTTCTCTTCTTCTTGTACCTTGTTGGAAATCCATATTTCTCCATGTTGGGAACTTGTGCATGTAGTAAGAAACCTCCCTTTCTTCTCTCTTTGCTCTAGATACACATAGTTCTTGCTGCAAGAAGCCTTCTTAGAGATTTTGGAGGGTAAAACTTGGATGTTTGATGAATATTTTTGTGGTTTCTGGGTGAATCTTGTGTTCATATCCTTTGAGGCATGTGATATAACTTTTGATGTATTTCTTGCCTACATTTTACATGCATTACCTTAATCATGCTCCAAAATTCTCCAATATGCTAAAAGATGATCTTTTATTGGTTGTTTTAGATGAGTAAGATGGAGATATCAAATTTGCATGTTCAATCTAATCTATTAAAAATATTTCTTGGTGTTCATTTTCTTTACTTTAAAGCACATGGACTAAAATTTGAAAAAATGCTTTTTAGTTAAGACGAGAATTTTCATTCATCCCACACTCCTCAAAGTAGGCAAAAAACTCATGGCCTACAAACCTGCTACACAAGACATGTATAACAGACCCAGAAGAACCAAAAAACACGCCATCAAAGGGCCATCAGGAATTAGACCAAACCCACACCAAAAAGACACCTATCTATACACGCAAGAGCTTTAAGAACCAAAACAAAACCAAGATTACCAACCAAAAACCTAACTCTAGAAAAAAAAACTAGGTGCGTTTCCATTTATTTATAATATATGGGAATCATCTTCTATCTAGTGCAATCACCCCTCTGATGTGCATGGGGAGGTCAAACGAGTTGTGGGTGGTGACAATATCCTTAAGATGTCCTTAAAATTTTAAAGTACATGTGAAAATATCCTTAAAATTCCATCTATATTGTTTTTATGGTAAATAGACCTACATGTTATTTCTTACTATTGTGGGGTTGTTCAAAAGTAAAATTATGCCATTTTCCTAGCCATTCTACTACTGCAGTTTTCTTAGAGTGAGATTTTATATGTAAACATGGCTCGTTTATGTCCTAAATTGACACTTCTATACTCTAATCTTGTATGTAGCATAATTTCACATCCAATAGAGTTTTAAGAAGAAAACAAATGTGTTGTTTTGGTACTGCAAATGAATATATTTGCATAATTCTAGGTAGATGTGACAATCCTATAAGGATTTATTCACATTTGGATTCAATGGTGATTAGTGCCTTTATGTGCCCTGGGTCTATCTTGGATAAAAACTTTTGGGTATTTTGTAGTTATATGTAGACTTTACATTATATATTTGTAGTGGGAATTGAAAATAAAGAAACCAATGATGCATATCGAGGGGATACACAAAAAGGCCGTTGAACTAGCAGTTTGAAAACCTTCCAATTTGAGCTTAATTCGAAACTACCATTTCTTTGCTAAATCAAATATATAGTGGCATAGAAGTAAATGATCACGATATACATTATTGCAAATTTACTATGTATGTGGTGTGCCAACTACTGGGAGTTTAGACTAGGTAGCAAAACTAGGCCCTAATCTTGGTGTTTCAGCCCTTAGTATGGACAAAGATCATTAGAAACACCATGATTAAATAACTTAGAACTGTACTAACATGATTTATATGTACAGAAGATCTGTTGTGCTTTCCAAATTTCATGGAAGCTAGATTTACAACCTAGAAGTATCCCTTTTGTACTAAAAATATTGCACTTGCCTAATCTTGCTTAATATGCATAATATTGGACTTATAATGGTTTGTTTGGTTACTTTGATGCATGCACATGGAATATAAATGTCAGATTATTATTATGATGACTATTTAAGACAATAGTAGCACACCCCCTAATTGGTATAACCATGAAACTTCGAATTATGAGTCTAATTGTCCTAAGAGTACTCATTTTGTTTTTTTGGTCGGTAAAAAGTACTCATTTTGTGGTATTTCAATACCATTGAAGGATCAATAGATGCATGGTGTTTCTTACTATTTTTGTAATATACTCATTTTGATTAAATTGAATTATATAATTATAAGGCATGAATTATTTATTTCATATTTTGTGGAATTATAACTCAGTATTATCAATTATGGACACCTTGACTTTTTATGCACATTACTACCGCATGTGACATAGGAGTTTGGTAAGGCGACCCTCTCTCACCCTACATTTTCTAGTATGGTTGATCCAATTCAAAGAGCTGAAGGTGTAGGAAGGAATCTGGAAACTAGCTAGACAAGATCAGGACCTCATCTTACGCATGTCTGCTTTGCAGATGATCTTGTGATGTTCGGAGAAGCATCCATTCATCAAATTCAAGTCATGTTTCAGTGCTTAAAAGAATTTGGCATATGGCACTCTCTAAAGAAAAGTAATGGCCTGGTTGGTCAGACATAAGTCATCGATCTGATGAGTTTTTCTCGGCGAGTTTAGTTAAAGAAAGAAAATGCAACAAATGGGTCCTGGTTCTATTTTTTTGACATCAAGATCCATTCATCATACGATGGACGAGGGACGTGACACCCCGTTCATCTTCAACATAGGTCGATCAGTGAGCTATTACACACTCTTTTAAGTCTAGGCAAACCTCCTGGTTGTCTTTACACCCCTACCTCCTTTATCATTGAGTGGTCATTTAGGGTTATATAGGGAATCTAAGGAAGAACAGAGGCTAGACTGTATTAGTAACAAGAAAATCCTTTCTATTAAGAAGATTCGAGAAATTGTGTGCCTATCATTTACTTCATGATTAATTTGAAGGTATTGGGTAATATTAATTTATATTCTACATTTTAATGTGATTTATGCATGCATTAACATATTTAAGGTCACTAAAGAGCATACTCTTATCCTTGTATGGCTAAACCTCAAAGACTAAGGTTTCTAACTTTTTAACTCTAGAATAAGATTAAGTTCTAGGTTTCGGTATGTTACATGACATGAGGAAAAGTCACAAGTGAGAGTGACCGCTAGAATGGGGCCAGGCCCAGATGGGTAGGTTGCCATGGGCCCAATGAAGGGACATAAAGAAAACAATGTGTACCCTAAGAGATGAAGGAAATTCGGGTGGAAGAACTTTAAAGGATATAATGTGATTGGATATTATCAAGGAAACCTCAAGTAAAATGTGTGATGAAATAAAATAAAGTCATGACATCTCAATAAAACCATTAGGGAAGGGTAGGGCCACAAGTCAACCCTAAGATCTTATAGGATGATTAAAGGTACATAGACTTATCAAGATGGGAAATGATCATCTAATAAGTGCATAAGGCCCTTGGGGATCAAGAGGAGATCATTCAAAATGTACCTATGATCTAGAGATCTAAAGAAGATGAATGAGGCTAACAAGACATGTGATGTAGATGAAAAGAACACATGAAGTCAGAAGATGATGTTTGAATAAGAATCTTAAAAGAGAATCACATCCCATGCGAGTGTATAGAAAGAAATTGTGCAACTAAAAGGTATTCAGGGTATATGGAGTCATTTTCGAGAGTGACCCAAACAAAATTTAGAAATTTAAAAGATAATATGTGATTACACTGTCTTTACCCTTGGAATGAGATGAACTTTGTATTCAGACTACAACCAAATATTTATTTCATCTTATTATGAGTGTGTGAGATTGGGTAAACACATGTTATGATTAAAAAAATAGAGAGATATATGAAAATGAATACCTAAGTTGAAATTTAATGGCATAACCTAGGGTTGGAGGAGTTACCTCACCCTTAAATAGTGAATGATAGGTTGGAAACCTAGCAAAAGATAATCACCAATTGGAATTTCAAGATAAAGATGTAATCACCAAGAAACAGAATCATGTAAATACTAAGATTGTGGATATACCTTGAACTAAATTCAAGTAATGATGTGAGAAATTTTCCTATCAATAAAAGATGTTAATGATATCTAAGTAGGGTTGGTAACCCTAAGGTTTGAAGCTAAGTTGGGTAATCATTAACCATAACCTTACTAGGTTTGAATTCTGGGGACAAAATTCCTTTTAGGGAGTGGTGAATGTAATATACTCATTTTTTATTAAATTGAATTATATAATTATAAGACATGAATCGATAAGTATTTCCCTCAATGGAAACATTAGTAAAATATTATTTTTTTGCACTTTGTCGCATGGGTGCACAAGACAAAGAAATTAGAGATTTTATTCATTAATAAAATAGACATGGATTTATGAATTATTATAAAATAGAAATATGAAATATTGGAATTGTTTCCAAAAGAAAATAAAGTATGTGGTTACACCTAGGACTACTCGACTTACCTGATTCCTGAGGATTTTCCAAGATTTTTCACATTGATTACAAATAAATTATTGATTGTTTATTTAATTCATGTAATCTTTAAAGTGACTATGATTATCACATTATATAAGTATAAGTTGCTCAACTAACTCTAATGGATGTAAGTGATACAAGTGGGATGTAAGAAATGTCACTATGGCGATGAATGATCAGGCCTAGATGAGATGATTACCATTGGCCAAGAGGGCCTATGTATGAATTGTCACTATGATGACAAGTGATCTGGCCTAGAAAAGATAATCACCCAGTCAAAGGCCTATTTTTGAAGTGTCACTATGGTGACAGGTGATTGGGTCAAGGCCTATGTATGGTGTGTCCACTACAGGGCCTAACCCTAGAGAGAGGGTTCCCCACATGATTACTCTAGAGAGGGAGTGTCCCATAGAGATTTAGTTGAGAAGTTAAAAAGAAAATGCAAATTCAACTTTCTAATCATGTTTGTTTCTATGGCTGACTATATTGTTATATCTACATGTGAACATTTTATTTTCCCCACAAGCCAGTATAACTTGTTATACTGACTGTATTTTTGTTTCACAGCCTTTTAGATTAATCTTCTACCATTTCTGCAAGAATGATTAAAAATAGACATTCAGAGAAGAAGGCACCAAAAGAAAAGATCTAATGTAATCTTGGAGGGTATAGATAGTTATCTTTTATTTCCATATCTAAACAATAGTTTCCCTTTCCATTGTAACTCCTTACTGGAGAGTTTACCTATTATATTATACCAAATTCTTTTCCATTTAGTGAAAATTAATAATTATTATTGGTTAATTGCTAATCCTCAATCATGTAATTATGGTAATGGCCCTTGCCCTCTCAGTTTGCCTGAATAGGGGATAACAGGGGGAAGGGGTCGTTACAATTTGGTGGTGTTGTAATACAATATTAAGCATTTGTCACAACTATTATGATGCTACTTTTTTGTTGGGATTAAGTTTGATTGTTAAAGGTAGATCACTTATGCATAATGGAGATATTTTTATACCTAAACTTGCATTAGATATAACTTTGGCATGCCACAACATTTTAAGTTACAATTATACATGTAGTTGTGTTACTTCCATGTTATGTGAATTATATCATTGTATGTGGATATCATATTCCTATATGGAATTGGCCTTGTTAGGGTTTTGTGATGATTTTGGGCTCTGTTGCCCCCCACTGTGGTGACTTAGGCCTTGTTGTGACCACTAAGGATAAGTTGGCTTGATCTATCCTATGTTGATGCTATGGGCCTTCTCATGGCCAGGAATGGTAAGATGGGTTTGATGTGTAGGCCTTGTTGTGGTCGAGAATGATAAGATGGGCTTGATGTGCCCTAACTTAATGATTTAGTCTTTGGTATGGCTAGGAAGGTTAGTGACCCATGATTGAGTAACTTGATATATGTTGTAATACAATTTATATCTTTTAAATTTGTTGTACTTGATAATCTCACAACTACTTCTCTATACCCTATTTGACTTAATAAATGCAATTGAAATACAAGTAAGCGGCTTAAGAAATCAAGAGTAACGATAATGTTAAGGAGTTAGAGACATATAATTGTAATTACATGTGAATGTACAATGCTTATTTCATTCACATCTGGAGATAGTATTGGGTTTTATGATGCTTGTTTCATCGACACCCTGTTATAGTTAGTATGTGGTGATTGAAGATTGGGTCTTTTTGGTACCCATGTTGGTTTTTTGGTGCCTGATGTTTGTTTGTTTGGCACGTGTGTGTTAGTATGTGGTGACTAAAGGTTGGTTTCTTTGGCACCCATGTTGGTGAATTGATTATTGAAGGTTATTTTCTTTGGCACAAGGTTATTAGAGGTCAATGATCTAAGGTTGGTTGCATTGGCACTTGTGTTTTAAGTAGAGACTGAAGGTTGTGTCTTTGAGCCTATGATGGATATAGATGGGTTTGTGTAGTTTAGGTTTCATGTTGGGATGCCTAATCCAATACTTATGGTTAATCAAGTAATCAAGTCGTGTAGACTTATTCTTTTAGAATATCTTAGCGGATCACCTTGTATGCTTATATTGCTTTGCAATACTATGAATACTACTTAATTACTATTAAAGTATTGTTATAAGTATATCCTCATTCATAGGCTAATACCTTCTAGTAATCTTATCTAATTGCAATGTTTATATACTTTCTCACAAGCATTAAATGTTATCAATTGTTATATCATATCGGTGGGACATGGGTCTCACCTCGTGGTTAGGTGGTTTTTTGTTTGGCCATGGCTTCAGTGAAGAGGATATGTATCAAAGTGAACAACGTTAGTGTGGAGGTTGGTGGATCTTTTCTAGTGTTGTGTCTTAGAGCCATCCTTGTAGTCTCAAGTCCCCTCAAGATATTTTAAATTAGTGGTAATTGCTACATGTGTTTTAGCTTTGCACCATATGTAGATATGTTTATGTTATATTCAGATGGTTGGTGTGTCTCTTATAATCAGAGTGTAACTGAGGTCACTTAATAAACTTGTAATGTTACATGTACCTAATAAATGCAGAGTTGTGTGCTTTTGTGTAATTCTTGTGCAATTATGTGTTTTTGTATCCTTATGGTAACAATGTTGATTAGTGATCAATCGATGTTTTATTTTGAGTAATACCAAACTTGTGTAGTGGGTGCTCACAACATATTTTTGTTATCTCCTTTTCATTCAACCAAATCAATTTTTCAAACTTTATTTTTAAACTAAAAAATGATTTTACTAAATATTAAACAAGATTATAGTGATTTTTCTTAGTTATAATTTAAAATAAATAGTCAAACCACCTATATGAAATTGTTGATTTCCATATTGAAAAGCAACAATACAACGGGAAATTTTCCTCATCAATTATTTGGATGCTTGATTAAACCATCTGTATAACTCTGACACCACATTCATGTCATTATTCATTTTAGATATCTCTATATCCCCCTTTTACTCAACTACACAACTTTGTTAGAACTAAAATTTTCTCATGAATAAATGATTTTACCATTAGCTAAATGTTAATTTATGTTAAGATAAAAATGATGTTTATACATCACTCCTTATTTCCACTTTGATGATAAAAAAAATTGTGAATAATACCCTCGTCAACTGCTTCGATAATCAATAGTCATTCAACATTCATTTGACACCACATTAATGTTCATTACACTCAAAAAGTATCCTAACCCCTTTTCACTAATCAAGGTACTCATATAGATTTTAAATTTCTTGTGAGATACAAGAAAATCTAGATATTTATGATATATCCTATATTTCTATATTTCCATATTTAACTAGTAACTAATACTTGAATCCCTATCTAACTCTTTGATCCCTACCCAACACAAATCACAACGCTACATATCCATGTATAGAAACTTCTCTTTTCCCAATCTTAAACCACATTCATCACTATTATATACTTATATTTTCAAATTATTTGTCCATTATTGAAGAAAAAAAATATAGAGATGTGTAGATTGGTGGTGAAGGAAATGTGTTGAATAGTCTACCTTCTTGCAAAGGTTTTGAAAGATTTGAAAGCAGCTTGTATAAGATTGTGGATAAGGATCTCCTAAAGACTCAAAAATGGAAAAGAAAATTCATAACCTTCTTGACTTATAGGTCACTACTCCTATAACCTCTTCTTATTATTAAATAATTCAAAACTGAAGATGGAACGTAGATCATCATCTATGGCATATATTTCACATCTTGATTTGTTGAGTAGCTTTGTGGGGCAAATAAACTTTTATTCTAGAGTTGATTAAATTTACTTATAAAAGATATTGCTCGTTGCTAACTTGTAGCCATAATAATCTAATAGCTTGATTCAGTTTGATTTCTTCCTCGCTTTTGTATGTATGTTTTTTCCAATATCTAGATGTTTGAAGTATTTTATATATATTTCTCAATTCAAATAAACTGACGTCATATTTATTTGTCTTATATTATTTCTAACATTGGAATTGTTGCTGGTTTCAGTACAAAGTTTTAATCTTTCGGATTACTGTCTGGCATGTTATATCAAAATAAAAAGGGTCTGTTTTGACATGAGAAAACAATGTACATATATTTTGTATCCTAAACACACTCCCAACATAAATAAATATTGATGAAAACAAATGAAATTTCCGATGTATCACTGTTTTTATTTTGTATCAAAGTATATCACAGGTTGGGCAGAACCCAGCCCACAACTCAAAAGTGTGACATAGACCGGGTTTGAATCTATGAAGTATTAATATTTTCATGTCGTAACTAGGTCCATGCTATTCAAATCTGACTCTGGAAGTCCAAACTTCAAATACCCAAAGGGCTTCAACACAACTAGTTTTTAGGCATCGACGACGGTCAAGTTAACTAGCCTTTTCAAGCCGCCAATGTTCGAGACTAAAAATAGAAACACAAACAGCACCGTATATAAAGTCAGTTGATCGAAACCAAACATTAGATTCCACATACGTCTAGTTACAGTTGTGATATCACAGAAAAGTGAAAGCAATGTTGCTAATGTAGACTCGCATCATTATTGTTAGCCGTGATGCAATTTAGACAGGTAGAAAGAGAAACGATATCATCTCGCCATTGGTGCCCCTGAACAGTAAACAATGTCTTTCATCTCAGACAACCCGATACAGAGAAAGAATCCGTTCTTTACATCATTTGAAGACAACACACGTTTGTTTTGGCTATTGCCCCTTGATTCTCTCGATGGCGTGTGCAATGGTTTCGGCGGTGACAGGTCGGGCCGGCGGCGGACGAGGGTGGCGGAGACAATCGATCAACCTCCCGACGAAGTTGAATACAGGCTGACACCGTGTGTAGACGAGGCCAATTTGAGCAAGGACTCCGCCTGTCAGGGCCATGACGGTAACGGGCTCCATGTTCACGTCAACAACCACGGTGGTGTGGAGACAAAGGGTACTCGACGAGAAGAGAGGGGACAAACAAAGGAGATCTAAAATGCCTTTTTATTATCTACAAAGATGAGGAGGTCAACGGTGTGTTGTAACTCCATTTATAATTGATTGCATGATACGGTTGACCAGGAAGGTGGGAGTTCCTGGAATGGAAAGCGAGCGTTAGTTATTCGTAGGTGTTCAATGCAGAGCTGGACAAGTCTGTTACCATGCCCCTGATGAGTTACTTGGATTTTGGCACTTTTTATAGGAAAGCTGTTAGCAAGATGTTGTAACTTTCATATGTTTTCCTTTTTGTTCTTCATAAATATGCATGTTGTGGAAATTAAACAGCAGAAGTCTTGCTATGTAAATTAATGAGTAATGACGTAGACGCCCGTTTCTATCATTCCACACATACTTGATTTTTAAGAACCGGTGAGGCATCCACGCGCTACAAAGAACGAGGGATTCTGACGCTCCAACTGAAAAGAAGATGGAGAAAATGAAGAGCCAATTAATAATAATAGTCACAATTATCTCATAAGTACATTTAATTATGAGGGGGAAGGGAGGGAAGGAGAAGAGGGATGAGGAGAGAGGCAAATACTAACTAATTTTAACTATCATTTACATATAATAGAAAAATAGGTGAATTAAAATAATTGTAGAAAGATAATAAATGATTCTAAAATGGAGGAGGAACCGTATGATTTTATCTAGAACTTAATGTAACATTATTGATTTATATATGGGTGTATAGTAATTTTTCTACGTGTTCTTTTGTAAATGAATATTCTTTTTGTATTATCTTATTAGAAAAGTATATTTAAAAACAAGATAGTGTCTGTGAATGCGTACATCATGATTTACATAGTACAAAAGAGGAATGGTCGTAATACAAGTAAAATAAAAAATATAAAATGATGGTTGTTTAGTTAATTTATGTATATTGATTATCTAGGAGTATTATACCGTCAAAAAAATTATCTAGGAGTATTATTTATTGTTTAAGGATTATCTTTTTAAATCAAGACTATTTTATTATTTAATAAGTATTATATTATTATAAAATCATATTAATAAAATCTAGTGTATATTGTATATTTGAGCCCACTATATAAGGTTGTAGTAGAATTTCAGGAATGACAAATGGCCTCACACAACACCATTGACCTTAATTATGTGTTTTTTACTCACTCACATATAATTCAAGATCCACTCCCCGACTGGTCACTCATCTTAGTATTATTCTGAGTTGAGCAGACTTAATTATAAAGTTCTTTAGTGATGGACTTCCTAAAAAAGAGGTGCATGTAAGCATTCCTTTAAGATCATTTTATATGAGGTCTCAAATCATGGGATGTTAGAATCCCCTCCACTTCAAACTCTTGACGTCCTCCTCAAGATGCAACTATATGACCTCATAATATTTTTCTATTTCAGTACAGACCCACAATGGTCTGTGGACACCTAGTTTCAAGTCACAGATGCCAGCGGAAGGGTGGCTACAACATCAATGACAACCTTTTCCAACATATATGGACCGCATAATACAAGATTGGCACACCACATGTCGATGTGGGCCCCACCTACTGGAGGGATTATGACTCTAATACCATTTGTAACACCTGGTCCTACTTTCCAAGGCTCTAGTAGAGTTTTAAAAATAACGATTGACCCTACAAGCCCAATACTGCCTTAATTGTGTGCTTTATCCTCATTTGCTTAACCATAAAGCTCTTTAGTGATGTGCTCCCTAAAAAGGAGGTACATCTTGGTGATATGGGTAGTCTAATCCTTTTTTTATGATCATTTTATACGTGGCCTCAAATCTAAAGACGTTATATATACATATATGTGCAAGATTTTTAACATAACAAAAAATGAGTATTGTTCTATAATGCATGCAAAACAAACATATAAAAAATGATGATAGTGCTATGTGCACCTTTTATGAGTTTTATTTATTTATGTGGATTATTTCTTAGATAAGGGTTGTTGTATTATTTTTATCATGTTATAGAATTTGAACAGAAGTTAGTTTATGTAATGCATGAAAATCTATTTACATAGTAAAATGAGGTTTTTTTATAATAGATGCAAAATTAAAGTTGAAAATGAGGATTGTCTTATTAACTTATGCATACTATTTTTATGAGTGTAATTCATTATGAGGATTATATTTATTGGATTAGGATTTCTTATTATTTTATGAGCATTATCTTATTATAAAAGTATATTTATATAAATTTAATGTAGCTAGATTCATGCAAGATTATTTTCATAATAAAAATTGAGGATTTTTCTATAATACATGCACAATAAAAAAGTACATTGAGGAATACTTACTAATTTATGTTCTCTATGTCTTTAAAATATTACTTATTGTAAGTATTTTTTTCTGAAATGAGGATTGTTGTATTATTTTATGGGTACAATCTTATATAAAAGTATATTTAAAATTAAACAACGTGTGCATAAATTCATACAAAAGTAAATTATATTGTGAAATATGTGTATTTTTCTACAATACATACAAAATGCAAATAGTTAAAATGAGGTGTATGAATTTTAAGATTATTATTTTATTTATGAGGATTGTTTTACCAAATTAGGATGTTATGAATATTGTTTTATTACAAAAGTATTATAAAGTATCTTATTAAGAGTATTATTTACCTATAAGGTGAGATGTATTAAAATAATGATTATTTTAGTTATTTAGCAATGCAATCTTAGTAGAAAACTATATTTGAATAAAAGATAGTGCATATAGATGAATAAAACTATTTATATAGTAAAAAATGAGCATTGTGTTGTAATTCATGCAAAATAAAATATGTAATGTGAATATTTTATTAATTTATGAGTCATATATATTTCTTGTATGTTACTCTATATTTATAAGTCATTTTATAAGAACTCACAAACACGTTTGGTGTGTATTTTATATATTTCATATTCCATAACAATATCTTTATTATATAGAAAAGGCATATTCACCCCTTAAAAAAGGCATATTCACAATTCATATGGTTACTTTTCGTAACTTACCTCCTCTCTTTTCTTTCTTTCCTTTTCAATGCTACACCCACAAATATGGAAAAAGAAAATCATAAATATGTGTGGTACTGTGCATATTAGACGTGTACATTTTGGTGGTCCAGAACTTTTCAAAGATGGGTAATGAGTTATGTATATCAAATATATTTGCATGATGTGTTTGCAAAACTGAATATTATGTAAAAACAATAACGGTGTATACATTAATAATAAACAGTGTATTTTGAAAATATTTGTGTAAGAATACATAATTTTTTTTTCTTAAATATGTACTACAATTTTAAAATAATATTGTGCAACAATATTTATATATTTTTCTTTTTCCATATCATATCTTTCTCCTTTAACTCTTTGATTCTCCCTCCTCTCATTAATTTATTTTTTATCTCTATCTTTTTTTCTAGTATCTTCCTTTATTTTCAATCATTAATTCTCTATTTCCACTCTGTACAGTTCATATACAACGTATTTAATTTGTGTTGGTTGTCGCATTTAATTTTCATAGACAACACCCAGCTTAGGACATCCGTGTCATTCTGGGTGTAAGTGAGTATTTTCACATGGATTTCTTAAATTAATGCAAGCTAAATTCTTATATTTATATATTAATAAAATTGTGATTAAGGTATAAAGTTTTAATTTTAAGTGACTCCCAACTAGCTAACTGGCACGACTTCATATATAATTCATACCATATACATATATATAATTTTTTTACGATTCGTTCGCCCCCCATCTAGTGACAGATCTAGAAAGTTACTAAGAGAATTTGAGATAAAAGAAATTTGTTGTAACATGGAGTTAAACCAGCATCCATTGACACAAGTAAAGAAACAAGTAATAATCCAGCCAACTATTTTGTATATCTTGGTCTTTCAAATAAATGTATATTCACAAATATTTTGTGGTGGTCAACCACTTTGAGGGGTTGACATAAAAAATATTGTGGAAGGAATTCAAACCCACGCCATCAAATACAAATAAGACAACGTCTGCAAAATATACCACCTATTCTTTTTGTCTAATACTTCAAAATATTATACACGTAAATATATTTAGTATTGTTTTATGCTTATAAATACATGTTTGAACTAATTTAGGGAGGAGGGCCTAGAGCTCCAAAGTACCCCCCTAGATCCGCCCCTACCTCGATCATTAGGACTCGTCAATGTTTTACAAAGCTTGTCAGGCGGCCGCCTGGGTGCCCGCTTGTGCGGTTAACAGGACGACCACTCAGTTAGGCCTTTGAGCTGTCCTACAAGAGTCGGCCCAAAAAGCACCCGTCTAAGGCCCGCTTGAGCCGCATGTGTGCCCGCCTAGGACCTCCCTTTGAGCGGCCGCTTTTGGGTGCGTTTTGTTTGGGTGCTGGATTAAGCCTACTTATTGGGCCGCAATTGAAGTCGGCCCACATGCCAAAAATTGATACACTAGCATTGGCCCACAAGGGTTAACATAACCACACTGTTCACGATCCATGCAAGCAACGTCTGCCTTTCCCCCGACTGCAGTTGTCGTGACATTTTCATCCGCAAGCCGTTTCCCTATCGACGCCATAAGAGGCAACCCTTGATAACGATCCAAAGTTCATTGCACCCAAGGTTCTCCAACGACACAGTAGCATGAAGAACCAGCTATAGTCATCCTCCTATTTCCTCATGTGGTTGTCGTTCAAAGGGGAGTCGGGCGTTGCTTTGGCCGGTGAAGTTTATACATTCAAAGTTGATTCCTGCTATAGTAGGACATTTGGGGGAAACTTCTACTGCTCAAGAGAGGAAGGATCAAGCCAAAGATAATCAACTAAATACTTATTTCTATTAATCGGTTGTTAAATCCCTCTTTTTCTTTAGAAATACATCCGACATGTCTATTGTTTCTTTTTTTTCTTTTTTTAGTCAACTATCATTGATCATGCTAAATCCTAGTGTCTACGTCTGTGTATGGCTATGTGTGCATGTTATACATCATATAATATATTATATGATAATATAACACTATAATATATTTTTGACGTACATTAGAAAATACAGAATAGTACTTTAGAATGTATTGTTTCTTTATTTTTTTATGTAATTTGTACCTTAGTAATACACTAATATGAAAGCGTACCTTAATACCTCATTACAGTAATAGTAATACATTCTATAATACTAATTCATTCATGGTTGATTACATTCTACACTACAAATGCATTATGTACACTATTATTTACTAGATAGTGGATATTAATATATTATATAATACAATACATACGTTCTATAAACCATATATTATGTACTAAATAGTATACTACTATATACATTCAAAATTATGTGACTTTATCACAGTTACGGTAAGATAAAAACTAAAAAGATTAATATATATATATATATATATATATATATATATATATATATATATATATATATATATATATATATTCTCCTTCAATTTATGCAGTCTATTTTCTCTAATACTTGTTTATATGTCCTATTGTGATCATAACTTGTAGATGGTCAATGATATGTCTGCTCCTCCAGTCCCTGCGAATCTCCAAAATGTTGCTTCCAACAGTAGGTTGCAAGATCCAGGTTGGAAGTATGTGATCTTCTAGACCCGACTCATAGAAATCACCTTCGTTGTACTTTTTGTAAACACATCTCCACAAATGGGATTTTCATATTGAAGAAACACCTTGCTGGAAGGAGAGGGGATGTAGATCCCTGTATGAGTGTGTCACCAGAAGTAATTAGGGAGATTATTGAGTATTTAGATAAATTAGCAGCAAAGAAGGCCAAGAAACAAAAGAAAATGGATGAATCTAAAGAGGAGGTCAACATTAGGGAGTGGTCTGATGATGAGGATATGGTAGTTCTTGATGGTTCATGACCAAAGAAGCATGAGGTGGTGGGACAGATTAACCAATATTTCAATAGGGACCCAAAACTTGTAATGAAGGAGAGGATGTCATATTTACTAAGGATGACTTGGTTAGGTCTGGTGTGACACATTTTACCACGACCTACCTTAGTTTTCCAAGCTTGAAGGATAAAAGAAATATGATGAGAAGTATGTTTTGTCCCTCATAGTGGGAGGAATAAAGCTACTCCAAGACGGGTGAGGGGGAGCGCTTAGCAAATATAGTGATATCATCAACATTTGGGGCTGGAGTGGTGTCTACTGTGAAAATATTCAAGCCTCTAGTCAACATGTTACAACTTGTAGACAGTAAGAGGAAGGCAGCTATGGGCTTGATATATGATGCAATACTTGATGCTGACAAGGAGTTGGCACAAAGTCTAGATCATGATCATCCCTTCCTGATGGGGGTTATGGATATTTTTTATGAGAATTGGGACAAGAGGCTCCACCATCCCATGCATGTGGCATGTAAAGAAATTCTATGCATGACTTTTTTTATTTGATGTCTATTAAATGTATTCTAGTTTCTATTTTTCTAGTTTGTTCATTACAAAATGTATGCTACTACCTGAATTCATACTATTACTGGTCTGATCTTGAGATTAACATGTGAGAAGGTGTGATGGAGGGACTCATGGAGTGCATAGATTTTTTTTCTTCCTGAAAGTGCCATTCAAGATAAAATTGTTTTGGAGAAAGAGATGTATGCCTATAAAGAGAGTCTTGAGGTATTTTAGAAACCAAGTGCCATAAGACATAGATCAAATCCTGACTTGGACCCCATTAGAATGTCTTGAAGCTTAAAAATTATGATAAATTCAATATAAAGACTTATTATTGTAGGAAAATATGGCTACAGAGTAGGCAACAGAAATAAACAAAATTATCTACCATATTCCCCATTAAACAATAGATCCCGCCAATAACTATAAGATGAGAAGGATGGTTTCGAGGATATACCTGGTCCTAGAGCAAGTCCAGCAACATCTCCTCATCATTTTAGATGTGCAACTATTGACTAATTGCGATTGGACGATGTCTGTGCAGCTCTTGGTCTTCACCACAAAGAGCAGATTGGACAACTTCTGGTGTGACTCATGAGGTCTCACATGAGACTATGAGTTGACGTTTTCCTCTTAGTAGCTGCCTATGGACTCTTGCCTCTAGAGAAGTTCACATGGGCTGCCTATAAATTCTATCATCCCTGTAGAATAGGAAGGAAGGAGTTGTCCCTCCCATTGGTGTACTACTCACCAACTTGCTCTCCTATAATAATGATCCTTAATTTTTCTCTCCTTTGCTATCCCTCCCTAGTCGAGTAGGACTTTCTTGGGCTCTCTTGGTTACCACAACCAGAGGATAACAATTACCAGAGAAATTGATTATCAATTATCAGTTTTGTGCTCTAGGAAGCCCCCAGTATCCCTCTATTTATAGGAGGGGTTTGGGTCAAAGTTTCCCATTTGTGTGGGAGTGGAAGAGATTGGAAAATCCTAAATTTTCACAACCTATGAACACCCAAATAGTCATTTAACAACCCAGATAGTCGCATGGAATGAGATACAGTCGTCTCGCACTGTGATATGCTCATTTTGTGGTTTTCCAATTGCATACAAAATCGGCAATTGGAATCCAATTAATGCATGACATGACGCCAACACTAATTCCTTGTTGTAATCAAAATTTCCATGAACTGAGCAATCTCACACATGTGAGACGGTCGTATCACTCACCTAGATGGTCGTCTAGTGACCTGAGCTGAGTCGATCGATTCAACATAATGAATTGGTCAGTTCACACCTCAGTTTGGGTAGAACTTAGCAAATTCAATTTCTGATCAGTCTGATAATCGAAACGACCATCTCAACATTAGAGTCGATCATCTGGCACTCCAAACAACTATCTCACAGTGTGAGATGATCATATGGCAGTGTAGCCAGCTGATGTGTTGCGTGAATTGAATACCTAAACACTTTAGTAATCAATCAATCATCATTCAAGATTAAACTCCTCTTCTAGGTCAAGATCTATGTGTGTGACCCTATAGGTCCCATATTATGTTGGAAGTGAATGTTCATAACAACTTATGACATCACAAGCAATGAGTGGTGCCTAGTCACACATCCATGCTACCTAATTAAATGGAAAGTTGGGGAACAACTTCAACCTACAATCTGTGCTTGGTGTTATAGTGTTTGTATAATTCCTTTGTCTCTGATATCTAGATTGAACTCGAGGCATGGAGCATTCACCCTATTCAGGATTCAATCTTGTTTCTTGAACCAAAGAAGATTGTCTGAGATATATGTAAGCTCAATATCACATATTGACTCACATGTGTACGACCATCCATTTCTCGGTCTCACTAATTAAGAGGCCTTGGATATCATACTCCCTTAGGAGGGACAAATCCAATCTCCATCACTAATAGTCAGTCCTCATGTGTCACAGTCACCCAATCATCACCTTTATAACAACCCATGTTTTAGGATTGCATTTGATGATGTCAAATCATATCAATTGACATGTTATGAGTGTAATGATTTTAGGTCTAAGAACCAAAACACACAATCACTATGAGAGCTGACTATGACTACCATGGTTATTGTTTCCATGTATCAGTCTCGTGGTGGGTCTGTCTGATATACTAATCTCTAACATGTATCTGTGTGCTTGGTTTGATATGGCCATATCATGACTAATGAGATTATATCATCAACCAAATCACACTCTGATCTTGTGTGTCATTATTTTCTATCAACCTTCCATAATAACAACCGATCAGGGACAAAATGAGAATACATATATACTCTTAACATTCGTATGATCTCATTTCTCCAAGTTACGTACTTGAAGACATACGTCATTGAGTAATATAATTCCCTAGACATTTATAATGTTACGCCATTATCTCATAACTGAATTAAACAAAATAAATTGGAAGCTTGCCTTTATTTATTGATCAAATCAATTACAAATTATGCCATTACAATCATCATATGATTGGCTCTATAGACATACATACCAACAGACTCTCACTTGCACTTAGAGCCAATCACCCAAAAATATTATCCCATGTGATATAACATGACCATCGTGCTTCTGCTGAGAAAGTGCCTTAGTCAAGGGGTCAAAAAATTTATTCTCAGTTGGAACTCTGCAAATCTTTACATCTCCTCACTGCAAAATCTCTCGTATGAGATAGAACTGCCTTTGTATATGCTTTGACCACTGATGCGATCTGGGTTCCTTAGCTTGTGTAATAGCTCCGTTGTTTTCACAATATAGCTCGATCATGTCACTGATGCTTGGAACGACCTCAAGTTCTGTAATGAACTTTTAATCCATATAGCCTCCTTTGTTGCATTCGATGTAGCAATATACTCAACCTCTGTTGTAGAATCAACAACTATCTCTTGCTTGCAACTGTTCCATCTTACAGATCCATTATTTTGGCACAACACCAATCCTGATTGAGATTTGTAATAATCTTTGTCAGTTTGGAATTTTGCATCAGCGTAAACTTTTACCATCAACTCTTCCTCTCCATCGTAGACCGCAAACTGATCCTTTGTTCTTCTCAAGTACTTGAGGATGTTATTCACGGTTGTCTAGTGAGCATCACCTGGATCTGACTGATATCTACTCGTCATGCTCAAGGCATACGAGACGTCTGGACGGACACACAACTTTGCATACATGATTGATCCCATTACTAAGGCATAAAAAATCAAACTCATGTGTTCCCTTTCTTTACAAGAACTGGGACGTTGACTCTTAGATATGGTAACTCCATGTAGAATGGGTAGGTTTCCTTCCTTTGAGTTCTCCATGCTAAGCCGCTTCAACACTTTTTCAATGTATGTGCTTTGACTTAGTCCAAGAAGACTATTAGATCTAGCTCTATAGATCTTTATCCCCAAGATGTAGGATGCTTCTCCCAAGTATTTTATAGAAAATGTATTTCCAAGCCATGTCTTTACCTTTTGTAAAGTAGGGATGTTATTCCCCATCAATTATATGTCATCTATATATAATATGAGGAATGTCACTATGCTCCCACTAACCTTCTTGTACACACAAGGTTCATCTTCATTTTGAATAAAGTCAAACTCTTTGAATGTCTCATCAAAACAATGATTCCATCTCCGAGATGCTTATTTCAATCCATAGATTGACCTTAGTAGCTTATAGACTTTATTTGCAAACTTTGGATTTATAAAACCCTCAGGTTGTGTCATATACACATCCTCAAGATGATTACCATTAAGGAATGTGGTTGTAACATCCATCTACCAAATCTCATAGTCATGATAAGATGTGATGTCAAGCATGATCATGATGGATTTAACCATGGTCACTGGAGAAACATTTCTACATAGTCAACATCTTGAACTTGTATGAAACCCTTTTCAACCAATATGTTCCTATAGGTTTGTACTTTACCATCCACTTCACTCTTCTTCTTAAAGACCCACTTGCTCCCTGTGGGTTTTATCCCTTCAGGTGGATCCACCAAGGTCCATACCTTGTTGGCGTGCATGGATTCCATCTCAGATCTCATGGATTCAAGCCATTTCTCAGACTCTTGTCCCTCTATAGCATCTTGATAGGTTATTGGCTCATCATATATGACTAATTCACTGCCTTCCTGAGTCATAAGCTATCCAAATTTTTCAGGATCAAGATTACGAGGTTCATGTGTTACTTGAGGAATTTGAGACTCCAAAAAACCTTGTGATTCTCTTTGTTTCTCTTATTCATCTACCAGTTTATGTTCTCTTGTTGGTCTCAAACCTTTTTGAGTTCCACTTTCCTCCCACTGATTCCTTTAGAAATGAAATCCATCTCAAGGAATTCAACAATCCTGGAAACAAGCACTTTGTTGTTGGATTGGGAATAAAAGTAATATCTTCTTGTTTCTTTAGAATATCTAACATAATAACATCTATCATACTTAGGACCAAGCTTATTAGAAAATATTCTTTTAACATAAGCTTCACATCCCCAAAACCTCATAAAAGACACCTTGGGACATTTCTCATGCCATATATCATACGGTGTCTTTTGAACTGATTTATATGGTACTCAGTTTAGTGTATATGCAGTGGTTTCTAGAGCATATCCCCAGAAGGCAGTTGGAAGCTTAGCTAAACTCATCATTGATCAAACCATATCTAGCAATGTGTGATTCTTCTTTCTGAAACACCATTATGCTGAGGTGTTCCAGGTGGAGTCCATTGGGATATGATTCCATGGACTTTAAGAAGGTTCTCAAACTCTTGGTTTAAGTATTCTCCACCTCTATCGGAACGAAGTGTCTTAATACTTATACCAAGTTGGTTCTGTACTTCATTCATAAACTCCTTGAACCTTTCAAGAGTTTCTGACTTATGTTTCATTAAATAAACATAGCCATACCTACTGAAGTCATCAGTGAAGGTAATCAAGTACTGATACCCACCTCTAGTTGTTGTTCTAAAAGGCCCACACACATCAGTATGTATGAGTCTAATAGATCACTTCCCAGTCATTATTATCAGTGAAAGGGGTTTTAGCCATCTTTCCCAACAAATAAGATTCAGATGTCTCTATTGATTCAAAATCAAAAGAGTCCAGATAACTATCTTTTTGGAGTCTAGATATGTGATTCTCATTTATGTGCCCTACATGACAATGCCAAAGGTATGTTTTGTTTGAGTTGTTGAGTTTTAGTCTTTTATTATTTATATTATAAATATATGTATTTAGATCTAACAAATAAATACCATAAGACATTGGGGCACTCCCATAAAAGATCCCATCTTTTGAAATAGAATGTAGACCATTTTTAATATGGAATTCAAATGCATCCTTATCCATACAAGATATAGAAATAATATTTCTATTTATAGTAGGTACATAATACAAGTTCTTTAACTCTATTATAAGCCCTATGGGTAGAGATATACTATAGGTTCTAACTACGTTGGGCACAACTCTTGCGCCATTAACAACTTACAGTTCCACCTCGCCTTTTTCCAAAGGCCTACTTCCTTTCAGATCATGCATATGAGAACATATCTGAGATCATATCTGGTATCTAGTGACCATGATGAAGAAGTAGATAGGTTTATTTTAATAATGTATATATGTGAAGTGGAGATCACCATCCACATCTTCTTCTTCCTGATTGCCTTCAAGTACAAAGGATGAGTTCCTCTTGTACTTTTCTTTTTCCTTATATTGAGTGTTGAAGATTTAGATTTGGTATTGACCTCAAAACTCTTCTTGGTCTTTCTATGATTGGTTTTGGACTTGGAGAAGGGTTCTCAATAAAGAGTACAAGCTCTACGTCCTTAATTGGTTAGCTTGCCTCTTGGTCGCTCAGTTGGACTCTTCTAAAATGGTTGTCTGGTTCTCAGGTCGAAGCAACATCTGGACACATCCATCCCATCAGTTGGGCCACCAATTAATCGGTTCGTCCTCCTATCTCCTAGCCTCCTCGGTCATCTAGTCGATCGGGTCGTCTCACGAGCCAGCCATTTCACTTCTGTGTAGATCATCATCTCACGTCAAACATAAATTAAAACTATGTTATTTCATGTAACATTGTATATGGGGAAAACCTCAAGTTACATTCGAGGGGAATATGAAAGAAGAGCATTAATTTACATTTAGAAAGAGGAAAGAGGCTCAGTACACAGATCGATTAACAATAGGAATAAATAAATACAACCATGCACACACAGATCTCGGGTTTTGGCCATAACCATGCTTCACATCCACCATTAAAACTGATTTCATGGCGATGCATGTAAATTTCATAGGATATATATATATATATATATATATATATATATATATATATACATATATATATACATATATACATACACACACACAAATATATATATATATATATATATATATATATATATATATTATGTACATATTCATATGGGTTCTTTATGCGGTGATTAGACAGACGTGCACATCAACTAGTTTAAATATCTGCATCGCATGCAATTAATAAGCATGGAAAAACCAAAATCCAATCATATCAATTATCCCAAAACATAATTAATTGACATGTATGTGATACCACTATAGGGAAATATGACATCAGTTAAGAAGAGGAAACAAAAAATTTACTAAAATATTTCCCATTAACTAGAAGATCGCGTCAATAAATATGCAATGGGAAGGAAGGTTTTACAAAGATATACATGGTCCAGGAGAAAGTCTAGAAACCATCATCATCGATGTAGATGCACACTCTATCTGGGACGGTGGTTTTGCAGCTCTTGGTCACACTGGGACTCGTTTGCCTACTCCTCCATAGACACCAAACTCGGACAATAGCTATAGCGGCTCCTCAGATCTTGCCATGAACTACGAGTTGAGTTTCCCTCCTAGCAGTAGCCAAAGGAATCCTGCCTTTAGAGTAGTCTACATGGACTAACTAGAACTCCTATCGTCCTACTAGAATGGATAGGAAGGAGTTGTCCCTCCCGTTGGTGTACTAGTCACCAACATGCTCTCCCACAACAATGATCCTCAGTTGTTTCTCTCATGTGGCTATTCCTCCCTTATCGGGTAGGGCTTCCCTAGGCTCTTGTGGTTACTACAACCAGAGAGGAAAAAATTGCCATAACAACTGATTGTCTATTGTATATGTAGTATTTGTGTTCTGGGAAGCCCCCTGTACCCCTCTATATATATGAGGCATTAGGGTCAGGGTTCCCAGTACCCAACCAATGCAAGACTAAAGCGAGAGTGAAAAGGACCAGAAGATCATAAATTTTCACAACAATTCTAGAAGTTTTGCAACCTGCTTATACTGAAATGGGCATCTCACCCAGCGAGACAGTCATTTTGTAGTTTCTAGTTTTGCACATATGTTGGCCATTCAATTCCAATTAGTACTCAACTTGACGTCAATGCCAATCCTTTGTGTAATTGAATTGCACCCCCAAAATGGGCTTTTGGTGTAAATGAGATGGGCGTCTCACAACCATCCCAGATGGCCATATCACACAGGTGAAATGGGTGTCTCATAGCCTAGGTCGGGAAAAATTCCAATCAATGTACAATACAATCAACCTGACACTCCAAATGGCTATCTCAACACTTGAATTGATCGTTTGGTAGTCTAGTCAGTTGATCCATTGTGTGAATTGTTATACCTAAACACTTTCGTAATCAATTCAATCATCATTCAAGATCAAACTCCTCTTCTAGATGAGTTCCTATATGTGTGACCCTATAGGTCCCATATCACATTGGTAGTGAATGTCCATAACTAGCTTATGACATCACAAGCAATGAGTGGTGCCTAGTCACACATCATTGCTATCCAAGTGAATGGAAAGTTGGGGAGCAACTTCAAGATACAATCTATGTATGGTGTTATAGTTTTTATATAGTTCCTTTGTTACGGATATCTAGATTGAAATTAGAGGCATGGAGCAGTCATCCTCATCATTATTTCATCTTGTTCCTTAAACCAGAGCAAACTGCATGAGATATGTATAAGCTCAATATCACATATTGACTCACATGTTTATGGCCATACTTTTCTTAGTCTCAATAATCAAGAGGCCTTTGGATATCATACTCCTATCGGAGGGACAAATCCCATCTCTATCACTCACAATCTATCACCATGTCTCAAAGTCATTCAATCATCATTGTTATAACAACCCATGTCTGCATTTGATGATGTCAAGTGTACCCAACGACATGTGCTGAATGTAGTGATTTTAGGTCTAAGAACAACAACCACCACCATCATTGTGAGAGATGACTATGACTTCTATGATGATGGTTTCCATGTGTCAGTCTCACAGTGTGTTTGTCTGATACACTACTCTCTAACATGAATTTGTGTGCTTGGTTTGATATAGCCATATTATGACTAATGAGATTTTGTCATCAACCAATTCACACTCTGATCTTATGTGTTATTGTTATCTATTAACCTTCCACAATAACAACCGATCAGGGACATAATGATAATATGTATATGTACTCTTAACATATGTAGGATCTCACTTCAACAAGGATAATACTTGAAGACATACGTCATTGAGTAATATTATTCTCTGGAAATTTATAATGTTACTTCATTATCTCAAAACTGAATGAAACATAATAAATTGGAAGCTTGCCTTTTATTAATAATCAAATCATTAACATTTTATTCCATTACAATTATCACATGATTGGCTCTTTGGGAAGACATGCCAACAATCTTTTTCTTCATTAAACCTACTTGTTAAATAGACTTTTCGAAATACATGTCAAAATATTTCAACATAAAAAGATTGTGTGCACCTTTTAGGCTATATATAGATCTAAAATAAACTGCCGAATCATCCCTAATAGGTTGCCACATTTCAATTCAAAAAAATTCCACTTTTCCAACACTCTCAGATGTAAGATTAATAAATGTGCATGGGCCTAATTTTAGCACCATCCACTCAAATCCTCAATCTGATCACTTTTATTGACTATTTTAGAAGAAAACTTCTTGAATGGCTGGTCTATCTCTCTTACAAGCTAATAGAGTGTTTCTAGAAAACTTTTCCCATAACATTTCTCTTCATATATTATTAGATGATTCCCCTTTCAACCAAAATGAGACATATATTATGCAAACTCTATTAGGACTTCCTTGGAAAAATAGAAAAACACGCCAAGTACATGGACATCAACTTTATTTAAAATAGAAAGTGGTTGTTTTCCAAAACTTACAAAATTACGCATTCATTATATGATCTAAAAAATATTTTTCATCATATATGAGAAACTAAATATGCCACCGTGCCTAATAATTATTTACAAAAACTACCACATGTTTCCTTTTTTAGCTACCATTCCATTGCATAAATATTATGCCATTTGGAAACACATAAAAAAACAAGTTGAAAATCTTAGAATGTGATAGTCCCTATAAATAATATCCACAACCCATCCTTTTGGTACAATTCAGCGAAAACAACTTATCCTTTGTTCTTAATATAGCTAATCCCCTTCCTCATATCACTCTCCCAAACTCTATGAGATGATTGTGAGTAGTAGATCAAACATTCTCAAAAGGCCACACAATGATACTATCCCAGATAATACAGTAGGTACATATGTTGTCTGCAAAATAGACCAGTCATCACATGGCCACGGGTTCAATATTTTTTTATTAAAAACTACCTACAAATCTTATCATTTAAACACTTGACAACACCCTTTAAGAAATATAAATCTAGAAAACAAACATCATACCTAACTTTAGGCACTTCATTCAGTAGTCGTACTCAAATAAACTCCTACTAGGTTCAAACTTACAAACCAAAAACATACATTGTCCCTTCCTTGCATACTATGTTTGGACAACACCAAATATCTGTATCTGATAAACCACTAGAGGGGGGGGTGAATAGGGTTTTATGATAATTTTAAAGTAATTTTAACTCAAGCAACCAACCACAGAAATATTGGACAAGGGAACAAGGATTTAGAGTGGTTCCAACCTTAGCAAATACTAAGGCAGTCAATCCACTACCCAATTGCTTACCCAACCATGATTTTGAAAGAATTAAATTTTATTACCTCGTAAGGATATTACATAAAATTACAATTATTTCACCAAACCCTTTGGACAGCCTTCACTTAGAAGTAGTTGCACCAACCTAGAAGCAGCCTTCTTGAAGTAACTTCAAGCTCCCCCTTGAAGTAGCCTTCCTCTAGAAGTAGCTTCCCATTGCAACAACCTTCTTGAAGTAGTCCGAAGTCCACCTTCTCCACCGAGAAGAACCTTCTCCAATCCGCAGCCTCCAACCCTAGGAGTAGCAAGGAGAATACAAAAGATAAAAGGAACAAGAAGGAAAAATAGAAATTACAATACCACTTGTAGCTCAAGGCTTGATTTCCTATATCAAGCATTTTGATCTCCTAACCAATGTATATAGAAGTGTAAGTGCTGTGGATAGGAGATGCTAGCCTATAGGACACGAATTTAGAGCAAGGGAATGAGTAGCCAGTGCTAGTGTTGCTCAATTGCTCAAAATAGATTGCCAATTGCAAGTGTAATCTCAAGTATAACACAAGTGTATATGAGTGTGTTTGGGTGTCCTAAGGCATGTCCTATTTATAGGAATGACCTACAAGTGCTTAAGGACGTTCTAGACACTTTCTAGGGGGTTCTTATTGCTTAACTAGCCATTAGGTAACCATTAGTTGCTTTAACAACAACTAGTTAATTAATTCTGAAAAGTGCAGACAGAACACATCTCGGTCGACAATTTGTCGATCGAGAGTCCTTCTCGGTCAAAGATTTGTTGATCGAGGGACGTCTTGGAGCAAGTGTTTACAACGTTCATTTCCAACTCCCAACCACCTTGTCTGCTGGGTCTAACGGCTACTTGGGTCAATCTCGGTCGAGGAATTTGTCGACCGAGAGTGTCTTGGTCGAGGAGTTTGTCGACCGAGAATGCCCTTGTTTCAACATTTTAAACTAAGTACTAAGTGTGTGTATGAGTGTGCAGATGTGTCACTATTTTAGGGGATGGCCTATCTAAGTGTTGTTATTGGCTAGGGAAGATCTAACGCTTGATTTACATGATGTCTAAGTACTTGTACATTATATACTTGTACAAGTTTTTACATTTGATTACATTCATGACTTAAAGCAATTTTAGCATATAGATCTTCCAAGTATTTGTCATCCACCTTATTCCTGCACACTCAAGTAGCACGTTAGATTCACAAGAATGAAATGTTTGTCATCATCAAAACAAAGGGATTATACTAAATGTCAATTTAGCAACAATCTCCCCCTTTTTGAAGATGACAAACATTTCCTAAATATAAAATAAGGAAATATAAATCATATGAGTTTCATACCTAAAGTTTACCTTTTGTAGCCATTCTTGTTTTGCAAGTGTGTGCTGGCCGAGATATTATGAAACTCATTTTATGTTTTTGATTTTATATTATTTCTCCCCCTTTGTCATTTCAAAAAGATATCCAAGATAATCATTTAGTATGACTTTTTATTTCTCCCCCTTAATTTGATAATTAGATGCCCCCCCTTAATAAGATATTCAGTTTTAAAAGCAAGGAATGCAAACCACTTATTGTCAACTTCAGCCACAATTTCTTTCTCAATCATTTGCAAAGGATGTTAAGCCTTGAAATGATATGAGATTCTCTTAAGTTCATGGCATATGTGTATTGATTTCTCATCCATTTTTCAAGGGATGTTAAGCCCTAAAAATAACATGAGAATCCTTTAAGCTTATAGTAGAATACATGTATGTATCTCTAACCAGATATACGGAATGTTAAGCCCAAATTTGTTTAGATTCCATTAAGAGCAAGATATATGTCATATTTATGAATATTGTAAATTTCTTTGTTTTTCATAACCAAAACTACTTTTAAGGATACTAAGGTCATAACAAGCTTCAAATGATGTTTACAAAGTTTTGGAAGCTTCTTAATCTCATAATCAAGATAGTTTGCGTGAGCTTCCCCCTTAATCTTATAGTCAAGATAATTTAAGGATTGTAGGATCACAATCAATATTAGATCATAATAAGTTGACCTTTTATGCACTAAAATTATGTTTTTAATATGATAAACACATTTTGAATCAAGATACTAAGATTAAGTGCAGTAGAATGAAGTACAAATAAGAATTTTGTCAACCTTATTTTAGGTCGACCTTGACTTCAACCATAGCGCCCCTTGGTCAAGCTTGATTTCAACCAAGAGGCAACTTCTGCAGATTTCCAATTTGAACACTTATATGTGAAGTATAATTTCTGCATATTTTCAATTTAAAATGCATTTGTGCCATGAAGTTTTATTGTTTATGCAAAATGGAATCTTCACATGAGCTGAATCACAATGATAAAAAACAATATCCATTCATGGTTTGTATATATGGATCAAAGATTATTGTAAACCAGAGAAAACATAATGATTATGGCACAATAATTATGATAGAACAATAGAAGTATATCCACAATACAATGATCAAGATCGAAGTATGTAACTTCATGAAATACAATGATTATGACCATTTAAATTTTAATACACATGGTTCCTACATAGATAGACCAAGTAATACTTAAAAAAAACATGTGGATTATGATAAAATAGTAACCTGCTCGGTCGACCATTTCTCGACTGACAATGTTCTCGGTCGAACAGTTTCTCGACCGAGAATGTTTCTGTACTATTTTCAGTAATTTGTTTCCAAGTAAAATAAGAATATGAAAGTTAAAGCTCGATTGTGTTGAGATATGACATTTGTATATCAAGAATCAGTTTAGGTCAAATCTCAAATAGTCAAATTCGAACTTCTAAGCTTTAGGAATCCAAGCTAGATCATCATTCCTTTTCTTGTATGGGCATGAAAAAGAGTAGTGTCCAAGACGTAAGCAATAATGACAACTAATAGAGTCAATCTCATTTCTCTTTCTAGGAGTTGAGTTGTTCTTGGGTACATACATGGATTGATTCTTTAGCACTTGTGTCCTTCTCCAACTAGGTTTTTGATAAGATTTTCTTTTAGAATTATAACCTAGTCCTCTCCTTCCAATTTGACGATAAGAATCATTTAAGATATTATCAAGAATATTATTGTTACTCAATCTTTTCACTTTTTGTTGTAACTTCATAATCTCATCTATTTTATTCTTGATATCTAATTTTGCTTGATCTATATTAGATAACAAAGAATCTCTTTCTTTCACAATAATATCATAATCTAGATGTGTACACAAAACAGGTTGTTTTTGAAGATCATTTACTTGAGTTTGCAAGTTTAACTTTTCGAGGGAAAGAATATTGCAATTTGCTTCTATAGATTTCAGCTTAACATCATAATCTTCAATTTCAGATGTGAGAGCAAGAAGTTTAGCATTTAACTCATCATTTACTTTATTTGATTTCTTAAATTTCTTCTTGCACTCAATATATTTCTCATGTGTATCTTGAAGACTAGCAATTAGATCTTCTTTTGGTAGATCAAAAAGACTTACTCTTCTTCTTCTTCATTTTTTGTAGCAATAAGACATTCTACTTCTTCTTTTCCATCATCACTATCATCACTTGAATCATCCCATGAAGCTTTATATGCTCTTTCTTTCTTTTTGTGAAATGATTTCTTCCCTTTCTTGAGTTTTGGACAATCACCTTTCATGTGTCCCTTTTTGCCACATTCAAAGCACCTGGAAGAAGAAACACTAGAAGTTTTGTTAGTTTTAAAACTTTTATACTGCTTACCATTTACAATGAGAGTTTCTTCTTCACTATCATCTTCACTTGTGTCATGACTAATCTTGGTTGATGCTTTGAATGCAATGTCTTTCTTTTTCCCTTGTTGAAGTTCACGTTCTCGTCTTTCTTCCTCTTCTAAAGTTGCCTCATGTGTTTCTAGGTTGCCAATGAGTTGCTCCATCTTTAGTCGAGTGAGATCATTTGCTTCTTCAATGGCAGTCACTTTGGGCTTATACTTGGGAGGAAGGGATCTAAGAATCTTTGACACCTGGTCTTCCTCACTAATCACTTTCCCTAAAGCATTCAAACCATTTACAATAGAAGAGAATTTTGCATACATTTCACTAATAGATTCATTTTGATCCATACAAAATTGTTCAAATTTCTGTTTAAGCATTCCGATTTTAGAATTTTTAACTTGAACAGTTCCTTCATATGTTATAGGCAATCTATGCCATATCTCATAAGCTATTTCACAATTTGATATTCTATTAAACTCACCAACGGAAATTGAGCAATAAAGTATACTTACAACTTTTGCATTCATTTGGGCAGACTTTACCATATTAACATCCCAATTTGCATACTCCGTTTGAGGAAGTTCATAAGAAGTTGATACCATTCTCCATAAGTCCCAACTGATTCCTTGGAAGTAAAATTGCATCCTCCTCTTCCAGTAGGTGTAGTTAGTTCCATCAAAGGCTAGAGGTCTAGCCACGAGTGTTCCTTCCAAGTTGAGGTTGTTGAGCAACCCGTCACCCATTCTTCAAGACTTTGTTAGAGGTCCTTGAAGCCCTGCTCTGATACCAATTGAAAAACCACTAGAGGGGGAGGGTGAATAGGGATTTATGATAATTTTAAAGTAATTTTAACTCAAGAAACCAACCACAGAAATATTGGACAAGGGAACAAGGATTTAGAGTGGTTCCAACCTTAGCAAATACTAAGGAAGTCAATCCACTACCTGGTTGCTTACCCAACTGGGATTTTGAAAGAATTAAATTTTATTACCTCGCAAGGATATTACAT